>NW_010584383.1:44488-86594 GCF_000705375.1 Tinamus guttatus | reverse complement strand
ATGTTGAAGGACCCTCTTTCCTGTGAAACTGTGCTTACAAAGAGGTCCTTGAGACTGTCATTGGTGAGGCTGCTCAGGTTTCCTGGTCTATGAAGAAGGGAATCCTCCAGAGACTGGCTTTTACAGATATTGGTGATGTTCACATGTATGTTGAGGTTCACTAATCCCATGGTGACCAACGATACTGCCATAACAGATGAGCCAATGCATAGAAATGTTTTACTTCCAACTTGGTCAACAAAAATTGTGGCTGGGACTGTGCTGACCACTTTAACCACTCCAACTCCAGTAGAAGCCAAGCTAGCAGCTTCATTGCTTTGGAAACCAACTGACTTGAAAACAGTAGATGCATAAAATAAAATGTTGGGTTGTCCTGTTGCTTGCACAAAAAAGACTAGAGTAAGTCCTACCAGCATTCGGGCCCTCATGTTGTTTTTTGAGTGAAACAGGTCCAAGAAACTATACTGGTGCTCATCTTTCAAGGAAGACTTGATCAAAGTAAGTTCTTTGGTAGCATCTGAAGTTTCCCGTAGCCTCTCCAGTACTTTTCTTGCAGCTTCATCATTATTTTTCATAACAAGAAACCGAGGACTTGGAGGAAGGAAATACATGGCAATAGCTTGCAAGGCACCTAATGGAATCGCAAGGCCAAACATATACTTCCAGCCATGAGATACACTGGCAAATGCATAATTTGAAATATAGGCAAAAAGTATGCCTATCACAATCATGAGTTCGTTTAAAGACACGAGGAGGCCTCTTCTGTGCTGTGGGGCGATCTCAGCAATATACACACATGTAGCAATGGATGATAGTGATATGGAAATACCTATGGCAATTCGTCCCACAATAAGTATTCCATATGATTCATAGGGCAGTAAGATCAGACTGCCCAAAACAAGCAAAGAAGATGCAATAATAATGGCAAATCTCCTTCCAAATTGGTCTATCAGGAATCCACCAGTAAGGGATGCAAATAAGGCCCCAAAAAGAAGGGAACTTACAACTATTTCCTGTTCTTTGCAAGAGAGTGCTAGTGTACTGCTCATCTGAAGAAGAGCTCCAGAGATAAGTCCCAACTCATAACCCATCAGAAGTCCACTTATGGCAGCAATAGCAGATGACAGAAAAGTAAATGTTCCACAACCTGCAATCACAGAAAAAGAAAAAAAAATCACCTTAAAATCAAAACCATGATTTTTGCCATGATTCTAATAATGAATATGAATTTTACGTGATATACCAGTCCTAACATGGCTATTTTAACTTACAAGCAAAGGAGTTAATTCCATATGAACCCAGAAGTGGCCACATAGAAAGCGGGTCTAATTTTTAAAATGTATATATATATATATATGTATACGCTTTGTATTTCCTATAATTTTATCTTTAACTGTAATACTTTTAGGTTGATGATCTAACAGTAATCAATATAGTTTTGATCAGGCCTCAAATAATTAAATGTTCTGCCTCAAAATACCACTGTAGCAGGCAACATTGGCAATGCAACCTTTTTGGTAAGAAAGCAGTTCTTTCCTTGGGACATTCTCAGTATTTTTCAATGCTGAACTGAGGGACCATGGAAAGAGTAAACTGTCCAGGCTATCAGGTCTTCTTCACCCACCTGGTGTACCATGGATAAAGAAAGCTTTAGTTTTCCAGTCAAATTGCTTCAACTCTGATTTGAATAATAAGGCAAGTTTTCCCTCACCATTTACTAATTCCTTGATTTCATCTGAGGATGTCATGAAGGCTGCTGGTGCCGGTGGTGTTTCTTGGCAAACTCATCCATTGACCATCAGGCTGATTAAGATAGTGTGGATATTCTAGAAAATTCAGTTTTTGAATTCATGAACTCACTGGACTTTGCTCACCACTGATCCCAGATTCTCTGGAATATCAAGATCAGATATCCTGCATAGTTTATAATAGCCACTATGTCAGGAATAAAAAACGGATGATAAAACATAAATCAAGTGGAAATTATATGCCTTTGAACGTCCACTCTAAAATAAATTCATTTTATACAACTACGAGCATTGTTTGTTATTGCAAGATAGATTTAACTGATCATATTCTACTAAATGTGAAGCCTTTGCACCCTAAACTTTGAGTAGTATTTCATTTTGTTATTATTGGGTTTGTTCTTTCCCTCAGCATGATTTTCCTCTTACCATGAAGCTTGCTGCCACACAACTAGGAAAGGAATAAATTGACTTCTGATTTTGTGGTTAGTTGAGGAAATAACATGTGTCTGAGGAGAGGTGACATTTGCAGCGTAACATAGTCCATATTAAACTAAATTCTCCCAGAATAAATACTTCCTTAGCTGGAAAGTGTTAAAAGGTCTAACTTATGATGGTAAGATTTGTTTATTTTTAGTTTGTTTTTCTAAGGCATTAAGGCACTTTGATCATGCTGACTGCTTGATGCTCCTTGCCAATACCTCTAGAGCCCAGTGGTGAGAATCAGTCCCATTTGAGAGAAGATACTACATTTCTAAAGAAAATCAGTAGGAGAGGTAGGGACATACCCTTGCAATATGTTTGTACTACTAAATACCCCTGGAAGACGGCCACCTGTCCTGTGAAACTGTTAGCAGGGTCCTGGCACCAATTTGCTCCGTGCCACTAGCACTCTCCTAACACCTGGAGTCTAGCTGTGTAAAGTATGCTGTGCCTCCATGGTCAGAGAGTGCAAGTAAGCCCACTAATTCCATTAAGATCCATATAGCCTATTAACTCTCCAACCTGGAACTTGAGTTTGCTCCCTGAGAGCCAGCCAGCAGTGAAAAGGCAGCTGCCTTTGGCTGATTGAGTGCACGTGTTGCTCCGGGCTTGCCAGGGCTCGCCTGTGCTCCGGTGCCCGACAAATGAGATACAGCTAAAATGGGGATTTTTGTTGAGATGGACTGCAACAACACAGGGGATATGGGAATACTGTGAGAGGTCTTTCAGAAGACAGCGGGCAGGTGGTAGATTTATTGTGATAGAGAAGGGATAGGTTGGAAGAAATACAGGACACAAATAGGTGAAAAATGAATTTGCAAGACACTTTGTTGATGGAATAAATTTTTTATTGTTGTAATCCATGGCTGTATTATGCCTAAAGCTTTTTCTTCTTTTATATGTGCAATGCCTAAGACCACTGCACTTATTTTAAATTGAATTTAGTACAAGGTTGCATTGTGAGCCACACCTTTAGGGGAAGTACTATGAACTTCACTTAAGCTGCTTGGAGTTATCCTTGCTCCATTCTACAATACATGCACCCAATAGCATTTTATCATTGCAGAAACGACTTTCTCCATCCCTCCTTTGCCTTTTTGGTTTGTCTGCTTGCTATATATTAATATATCTGGAACAGGTATATTTCCAATGAGCACTGGCTGCAAATCACCATGCTGTACTTACTGAGTGAACCCGGGTATCAGAAGCATATTGTTCATTTTAACCCAATATTTGTCATAGAATAAACCACTGAAGGCTGATACTTGTGCTTTTTTAAATACCCTTTTATTTCACTTCACTGAACTATACAGACTTAACCTAAGATTTTACTTTGATTTGTATATTACAAAGCCTTTTCATCATCTGGTCTGACACTTCTGAACAGCTCTATACATCACTTTGGACACATTTATATGACTTTTTATTCAACAAGATCATTTAAAATTTTCAGCTTCGATTTAAAAATTTCTAGTGATTGAAAACCAATATCATTAAGCTGTAAATTGTCTCCGTGGTTAATTACTTTCACTAAAAATATCTTTCAAGTATTTCTAAACTTAATTTTTGCAGCTTCGACTTCCAGCCATCAGATCCCGTTCTCTGTTTTCCTGCACTGATCTTTGTTCCTGCACTGATCTTTGTTCCTAAGTACAAAATTATTGCCTGTCATTGAGTCATCTCACAGATGTCTTCTTGGTTTGTGAGTTGTTGCAAATTTACCCATCCTTTAACTATCCCAAACCCTGTTCTCTGAACTTTCCCAAGACTATCAGTTTCTCTAATAACACTGAACGACACTGCAGTATGTCAGCAGTGGTTGCACAGTGTCAAATGCAAGCTTCCTTATTTGTCCCACTCCTGGTACAGATTTGCCTGCCTACCTGTCTCTGGGTCCTCATAGCAGTGTACAGGAGCTCGTCTGCAGATGGCCATCCTTCTGGCCAACCGTTCCTTTTCTGGCTGGGTTCCTTCCAAGGTATTGCCTTTCTTTCAAATAAGCCCTGCATTTTTCTATCCTAGTTAGGAATATACATTAATCTGTACTTTGCTGTATTAAAATACATAGGGAGGAGTGGTTAAACTTACCTAATCATAAGAAATTTACAGCTGTACTGTCTACATTTCTACTGTAATCACTAGTGAAAAATAGGCACTTCTACGTGTTCAAAATAGGCCAGATGTTTATTTCTCCCCATTTACTATAAAGAGAGTCCTCATGGTTTGCTCAGACACATATGTTTAAAGATAGCCAAGAGGAACCCAAGCCATTACCCAACTTGTACTCAACAGAGCAAGCCATCCAAATTTCATTCAGCTAGTGGCACATGCCATTTATTGCTCACTCATTACTTTTCTCACTTGCAAATATTATTATCCATGAGTATCTTCTTCCAAGATAATCATATCTTGGAAGATATCCATGATTATCTTCTTCTTCCAATAATAAATATCTCAATTAACAGAGGGACAAAACTTGTGCATAAGGATCTCCAGTAGAAAAACAGCAGTGTGTGGATGTGTCTCCTATGGTGAGTGTCTCTTGTTTACCGGGTGAGATCCATATCCCATATGGTTTTAATTCTTTTAATGTGTGGCATGTCAGTTTTGCATGGTTCTAGTTTCTTAGTAAAAAATACAGGGACAAATCAAGCATCTTAAATGAATCTATTGTCAGCACTGTTCTTTATGACCTAGGTTGTCATGACCTCTCCTCAGCCTGTGGTCTTCAGATCAGTGCTGTGGTGGTGATTGATTATTTATTTTTAAACAGGAGGAACTGTACAAGCTGGTGATGCAGCTTGGAAACTTGGGAAGTTGCTAGTGAAGTAAACAAGATCCTACAGTTTTCATTCTTATACCACTATGGGGTTTTACCATAACCGAGAATAATCTCATTCACCACACCTGAGACATGCCTGCTCAGAATGGCCCAGTAACTTAAACCCCTAAATCTCTGCTCAGTTTTCCCTCATGGTCCAGACAAAATTCCCTTTGACTTCAGCATATGTTTTCCTTTAACATTTCAAGATAAAACACATTGCAGTAGTTAGACTCACAATCCTTTTAAGTGTCATTTTTAATGATATTTCTGGCAGTTCTTAGGCATTCCTTTTCAAAAAAAGCTTCTTAAAATGTATGTTCCCCTTATTTTTATGAGATGTCTGAAAAATATATGGCAGTGTGCAGCCCAAGGGAAAAAAAAAATAATTATAGCTTCCAGAAAATTTTCTTCTTTTGCCTGCAATAAACACCACGGTTAACGGGTGTATAGCTGGTATGTGACAAGTGATTGGAAAGTCTATTCATTCGTTTTCCCATATAAACAAAATGGTTTCTCACAACTGTTACTCAGGTCAAAAGCAGCACTACTTGGCAAACAAACTTATCTTTAAGAACATTTGCTGGAAATGTTTATGCTTTGTGCCTGGAGAGGAGACCAACAGCAGTCATAGTATAGCACCACCGTGTTCTGCTTGTGAGACCTGATGTTAGAAGCAAAGATTAGTAAGGGTGTGCCCCTTTCTACTTATTTTCAAGCATGTATTTGGGGAAAACACAATCTTTCCCAAGGCAAAATATTTGCCTCTGCATGTATTTTATGAGCATTACGAATAAATGATCTTTGCCAGGTAAGGTTTAGAGGGAGTCTGAGCTGGGAAGGGGCCCTCTTCCCTCCCTTCATGTGCTGGAGTTAGGGTGCAAGGTGCCTTGGAGCCCTTTCCCTCTCACCACAGCAGCCTCAGATGTCACAATAGCTCAGGTATGGGAGTTTCCTTGGCGCTGAAAGCAGTCAGGTTTGTTTTGTTTGTTGTTTTTTCTTCCCCTTTCTCCCAGGAGAGCATTCAGTGTATAAACAGAAAACTCTACTGGGACTCTGCGTGTATGTTCTTTTGCGGGGGAGGTATCTGTTTGTGCACATGACCTGTGTATTTGCACAGGTCATGTGTATCATGACCTGTGCAAATACAATCTATTTTAAAAGGAGAGGAATGAGCATGGAGCCTCCCAACACCATGCCGCCTTTTATTGCTTTAGATCTAATTTGGAGTGAGAAATTTCATCGTTTTCCAGGATATACATTTTTTAATGCCTGGGGGTTCTTTGATCTATCTGGATGTTTGGAGCACAAGATCAAGTTCTGTTAACCC
This sequence comes from Tinamus guttatus, assembly GCF_000705375.1. The sequence continues at coordinate 80,215 of NW_010584383.1, read as the reverse complement.
TCGTCTAACTTAATAAGCGCAGGTCAGGCCCTTAGGAATTTGTGTTGCTGCATAGATGTGAATCCACAGCATGGGATTTTCCTTTTAAGTAGAACAAGGCATCTAATTTTGCCCACGATAAATCTTAGAACCACAGCACCTGTACATGAAAATAAAATAGAATTAATTTTAAGGGCTTATTTCTTCTCAATCTTAGCACTGACTGACATACCAAAAATTTTCCTTTACAGGCAAAGAGTGCTAAAAATTCCCCAAACTGTTTCTAGAACAGCATTTACTAACACATGTAAAGCAGGTGGATCATCTGGTTTCATAGGATAAATATGTAATTGTTCGTGTTGGATATGGCTGCATAACTAAACTGTGGTTTTGTTTCTTGTATGAAAGGCGATTATGCCATTTTCACACCATTATGGCCTTTGCCATGCTGTCATAATCATCTTTTCTGTGTCTTCCAGTTGTGTGGCACAGAGAAACATAAGCATTAGTGATCTGTTTTACTAATATATTCCAATGTCCAAGGTTTTTCTAGATGTAGCTGATCAAGATGCATTTTTTATTAGCTAGGATACATCTGAACTAACTTTATCTATGTAGATGTTGGGCCTGGAATCTGAATAGTTATACAATAAAATCCTAGGGGTTAAACAAATTGCTGGATTGGCACAAAATTATGTTGCAAACAGAACTGAAAGATCTCAGAAAATATTATGTTTACCCCAATACAGTATCGGGCCCCCAATACAGTAGTGTCTTGACTGTTAAATTTGACTCCTCCAACCTAAGTGTGAAAGGATATAAATCGCACTTAACAAAAAAAAAAAAAAAAGGGCACAAGGAATCTCATGTATCACACATTTTCATACATCTAAATTTCTGTGATAGTGGGAACTGGAGAGTGGGAATTTGGTAATTTGCACACTGTAAACCAGATGAAAGTATTGTGTGAGCAATATTCAAATTTCACAAGCAAAAACATCCTGGAACTGATGGCAGGGCAGGGCAACGTAGGCCCTGGACAGACCCAGCTAGTCCATCTCTCTTCATGCTCTCCCATGTATTTTCCCTGTGTAAACAGGCAGGTTGGCCCTTCATAACATCAAATAACGTTCTGGGCTTTGTTTCTTTCCAACAGGAATCAACAAGTTCTTTAATTCCTAAGTAGGTAATTAGAAATTTCTTGGATTCCTGCTTGAATTTCCGAGGGCAAGGCCAGCTGCGTAATTGCATTCACTCTTCTAACTGTAGCCCTGTGCTGCAGTAACTAACTTTGCTGTTTATTTTAAGGGCTTTGCTTCCCTTTGATAACACCGTCCTGTAACAACCTGGGTTGCTCCCCTCATAACCTAGGGTAATGTTAAATACATCTGCATGCCGACTCGCTTTCTGTTTCAATTAACCTCTGCCTCCTTGGCCCCCAGATATCAGTGGATGCTGCTGGACTGATCTCTGTTATACTCCAGCAAAGTGCTCGTGCTGGCGATATCCAAACATGCACGGGTTAGGCAACTCATTCATTTTTAAGTGAACAAAACTCATTCGGGACACAGTCATTTCTGGCTTACAACAACGCTTTGCTGTTTGGGCACAGCTGTCTTGTGGGTGGGAAATGTCACAATTGTAGGTCATTTGCCCGATCTTATCACCAGTAAAAGAGACTCGGTGTAAAAACATGCTGCAACTCAGAAAAAAACAGCTGTGTGAAGAGCTACAAAATTCAGCTTCAGTACCCAAAAACCTTTTTCAGAAGAAATTCTGCAGGTGTTTCTTTCAGTGCGTAAACACAGAAACCCTGTTTCTTTATGAAATGCTAGCGCAAAAAAGACATGAGGGAGTATCCCCCCACACCCAAAATTCCCACCTGCATAAGCAGGTGAGATGATGCTCCTTGCACTCCGCAGCCTCCCTGAATTACAGTTTAAAGGGCTGAACCACTCCAGAGCAGGTAAGGGTCGGAGTAACATTGTCATCTGAGATGGCAGCGGGCCATCTGATTTTTCAGGTGACTTATCCTCATAAAGAATGAAAGATTTATGCAACAGGCAACACACGCACGAACAGCAGGACCAAGGCCTTTTGGGGAAAAGTATCACTTATACCTTAATTCACAGCATTTTTTTTCCCCTCTTTTGCACTCCTAGAAACTGAGACGATGAGCACGGAGACCCCCTTCCTCCTGACCCGAGCAGCGGCCATGCTCAGGGACCACCGGCATTTGGGTCCCACCGCTTTACCTGGCCGAGTTGAAGGCGGCTGGAGGTTGGTGCCGCGGCTGCCCCCGCTCTCCTCCTCATCCTCCCCTGCTCCCATCGCCTGGCGCTGCTGGTCGAGGTCCTCCCGCGGCTGCACCGGTGCCATCGCTGCCCCTGGGGTACGGGGCGCTTCACAGCGCTGCAGGCCTTGTCCCGCTGGCCAGGGCTGCGTGCGCCGGTCGCCTCATGGTGCCGAGCGAGCGAAGCCAGCCGGAGCGGAGCCGCAAAGTGTCTTGCGAGCAACTTTGCTGCTATTTCAGCAGGCTTTGCCCTCCGCGGTGACACAGGCTGTTGCTATTCCTGGGAGCCTATTGCCGGCGAGGGGAGGGCCGTCTGTCGGAAGTCTCGCTGTTGCCTTTTAACAAATAGTTGGAGGCACCGGGTGCTCATGCGGAGCTCCGTGCACGTTTCGTGCCCTTTAGCTTAGGGGATCTCTTTCCTGCTTGTGTCCATGCACATAGTTTCTAGCAGAAGAGAAGCGTGGGATGGGAGGGTGTCAGCTGAGACTGGGGGCAGGCACGGCATCTCTTCGGTGTTTTGAACTGTGAGAAAATAGTAGCAAGGAAGAGCAGGGAGGAGAAAAGAAGAGCCCCCTCTGTCCTGTGTGGTTGGGAAGATAGGAGCTGTGATAGATCCTTCTCATGTCATGGATGCACATGTTATTTTACAAGCAAGTGAAAAGGCAACCCACCCCTCCATGACAACTCTTTTGGAGAAAAAAATGAGAGTTTCAGTAGGATTGATTCAAAAAGAGACTAAATTTTGACAGCTGCTAGGAGTCACGCAGTCCCTCCCAGCTTCAGGAGGAGCAGCAGGCAGACTATGCAGGAGGACAGGGCTGGGGCAGGCAGAGAGGAGCCCCCGGCATGGGCCATCCTGCACAGTCCACAGGTTTGCTCTGCATAGGCCCACCGACCTCGGCGAGGCACCTTGTCCAAGCTGTCCCCAATGGGAATCAGCGCTGGGTCATCCGGCATTGCTGCCAGCCTCATACTTGTTCTCTCTTCTCCTTTAATTCCTCACTGTTTCGTCTCGGGTATTTTCATTAGAATATATTAATGTCTGCAAATACTGTGGGAGGGAAGGCGGAGGTGGAAAGCTGGTGGCTTTTGCAATATTTCCAGGAAGGGAAATTCCTGAACATCTTTTCCTAAATTAGGGCAGACAAGATATACCCTTAATCAGTGTTTGCTTGACAAGAAAATTTGACAAAAGGCAGTTAAAACTGCCCTGTCTGACAGGTAGGTCACTGTCAGCCTCAGGAGCTGGAGGACTTGGGACATTACATGAGTGGAGATTCCAGCGGGGAATTTGCTTTTGGCAGTATATTTGGCAGGGAGTTAAGGGAGTTGGACTGACTCTTTGCTCATATGTAATATGAGCATCTTTTCATGTAAAATGTCTACCTGTCAGACAGCACAGGACACTGTCAGGGCTGTTACTAATGTCTTGCCATTTCCAGAGAAATGTTGTTTTCTCGTGCGATACATGCAAACAAATGTCAGCTTTTAAAGAAACTATTCTGATGTTTAGATGTTTTGGGAAAGAGAGAAAAAGAGAGAAATAGAGAGAGAGGAAGGAAGGAAGGAAGGAAAAGAAAGGAAAGGAAAAAGAAAGAAGAGAAGCTGTTTCAGCTGGGGGAGGAGTGGAAATCTTTCCAAAAACTAAACTCAACTGTGACAAGATTCCTCTGCCATAACCAACCTTCCCTGATTGCGTGCACCTCGTTTAGCTCACATCTCTGCCTAAAGGGGGCTCTCTGGGCACTCATGTTGTTTCAGTTACCTCCATGTCTACACATTCGTTCCCAGCTCCTAAATCTCTTTGTATGAAATGGTCCTGGAGAATCCGAGCACTTTATGGCTCCTGTGTCATCTTGTTGGGGGCTAAGTACTCCTCCTTATCTGTCCTCAAAGGGAGCTCAGTGTTCGGCTTCTCCTGCACAGAGCCAGTATCTGGAGATATCTCAGATATAGGGAGATTTATCCCTCTCCTACACCTCACGAACCAGTGACTCTTGATGGCTGTGAGGAATTAAGAGGAGAAGAGACTCAGTTTAACAGCAGCCTCAGCTTCACAAAGAACTGATGAGAGGCTTTTGGGACCCTCAGTGAGATCTTATAGAAAGAAAGGATATCCTGCCCCTGGGCAACCAGATATACAAGAACTGACTACTTAATTGTGTTTTCATATTGGCTTTTATTATCTGACTGATGGAGCACAGCTTTACTGGAAAGAGACTGCTGTGTGAAATTATCTAGTTTATAGCACTGCATAGGCAGGGCTAAGAGCAAAAAGGGAAGTTGGATATTGAATCAGATTAATCAGTTATAGGATATTATTTAATTTTGACCGGAAGCAAGAGATGCAATATGACTGCGCCCTTTCCATCATGACCTCTTGTCTAAATATAGTCCTGCAGCTAATATGCTAGTTATGTATAGCTGTTGGCATCTATACATATGTGAGAAATTATAGACCTCTTAGGAACTATATCCTTCCCCTGAACAAGAAGAATTCTGCTTCCAGGAATAGTAATAAAATGATAAAATTGTTTTTCATCAAGTTTTGAAATCTTATGATGAACAGATTTTAAGTTATAAACGCCAAGTAAATACATCAGTGAATTCTATTCTTTTTTTTTTTCTTTACGGTAAAAGAAAATGTTTTAGACAAACAGTAGGATTTATCCCAACTGCCTTTACACATGAAGTTGAGTGTTGTCATGAACATCCCCCTCAGAAACCAGGACCTAGACTGATACCGAAATGTTTACCAACATGGTTACTTAGAAATTTATCAGGCTAATCTTCTTCTGAAAATTAAGTCTACACACCCCATTTTCCTTCCAAGTTCACTCTTATTTCATGATAAATATACCAGCTGCAATACGCAGTTGCTTAACCTTGCCTGCTGTGTCAACCTCTAGAGATACTTATCTTTCATGCATGGTAAAGCAGCCAGTACAGAGTAGAAACCCTAAGAGAGTCAAAAATGAAGGAAGACATCGCTATTCTAGCTGTTTTGCTCCTGAATATTCTTTTTGCTAATGCCTCATGATTTCTAGAGGACATCGTGTTGTTTAATAAGAAAGGTCAGCGGATGCAGTGGGTAAACGTCATGGGTTTGCAGAAGCCCTCTGGGCTCTTAAAGGGTGCCAACATAGCACGTCAAACCGTGGACCATGCCCTAACCCAAACTCGAACTCATATTACATCCATGCTGACTAGTTGCAATGCCACATGCAGTCACAGGCTTTGGACTTGCTCCAGGATGTGGTAAACCTCAAGCACATATTAAGTGCTTTGATCAGGCCTAAGTGTAACTCTGCTGAAAGGGCAGAGGACTCTGTGGGCAAACTGAGTTTGTGCTGTTCGGGGAGTGGGGCATGCGTGCCAAACTGAGCTACAGTTACCAGAGAGCTTTGACTTGCTCCCTAAACTGCACGGCAACCCCAAAACACTGTATCTGAATGATAAACATTTCTTTACATCAGCTTGGGGAAAAAAATATTAAGGGGAAATGTGAAATACTTTTTTTCAAGATCTGCTGCTTGGCATGGAATTGATATATGTTTGTGTTCTTTGTGTGTGTGTGTGTGTGTGTGTGTGATCATCAGTAGCTGGCTGATAGTGAAAAGCCACAGCTCAGCAATTGGGAGAATCTGTTTTCACAGTTGTGGCTGAAAGGCTGAGGCATCAATTGTTTTTAACTAGCATCCTGGAATAGAAAGGCACTAGAAAAAGGCCAGTTCTACTCAATAAAACCAATCAAAGGGAGAGAAAGCAAAACAGTTTGTGCTGAATACTACAGCAGAGTGATTATAAAGGGATCTCATGGAAAAGAGCAACTGGGACATGTTGGCTGGTAGCCCACAGGGTCCTGGTGACAGCACTTGGTATCCTCCTCCTTATTTCTAGCAAAATTAGTCAAGCAAACAAACAAACAAATCCAGCAGACCGGATAGGAAAAGAGATAAGGAGGAAAAGCAGGGAATGTGCTTCACTCATTTTGAGTTATCTTCTGTTATTTCCCTGGTACTGCTTTGCCTGTGCATGCTGTTAAAGCAATTGCATGGTTCATGTTGCCCTACCATGAACAGGAGAAGGTGACAGATATTGTGGAGAAAGAGAGGACTATACCTAAGACATACCTAAGAATGTCTTGATATCTACAAGATAATTAAGATATATCCCCCTCATAAAAATAAGCTGGAGGCTTTGGCAAAAGGCCTGCAGCCTTGTGATAATTGATCCATGATCTGCGAGAGACCAAAGGCTCAGCGCAGATTTGGTGAGTGTAGCCCAAGGAGCCTGAGCGTGGAGGACAGGCTGGGGACGATGGGCTAGGGCGCTGGGTGAGCTGTGAGGGCTGAGGAGCCAGCAGTGGTGTCACACAAGCTGCAGGCTGAGAAGCTTCAGGCACCCAGTACAGGAGGAAAAACGAGGAGGAACTGAGAGGAGCTGTGCAGTGGGTGAATTAGAGCTACTGAGATGGGTAAACTGGGCGTGCTCGTCTTGGAGGAGGACCGAAACACAAGAGATGGGGAGATGGGAGATGCTCTGCAGCTGTCATACTGCCTAGGAAAGGGGTCCCACTGAAATCTGGAGGGAATATTCAAAAAAAAAAAAAGAAAAAGAAAAAGAAAAAAACAAAAACAAGAAACAAATCCAGCACTGGGATAGATAAGTAGCTTAATGACACTCCAGACAGTATCAGGAGAATCGTTAGCTGTACAACTGCACAATTTAAGGCTGAGGTCATACAGTTCAGAAACAAGAACACTGGAAAAGACAAAAAGCCAATAAAAAGGAGATGGTCACGAGAAAAGCCAGTAGTACGAGTTCAACAGTATCAAGAGGTTCCCCTGTTTGCTATATTTGAGTGCAGCTATATTTGAGTGCAGCTGATATTTTCTCAATTCCTTGCTTTCCAAACTAAAGAGTTTATAATTAGAAGTACAAATAGACTGGAAAAAGAAGATAAAGTATTCATATTAAATTGCTGAATAATCTCCCTAGAGGATCTGTGAGGTTGGAGCCAGCATCTCCTCTAATTTATCCAGTCCTGATTTGTATTTGTCTGAATTCCTGGCGATGGAATAACTCTGATTTGGTACTGTAGAGAGACGGGAAAGTTAGTATTAACCCATGAGGAATGTGTCAAGAGCTGAAAGGGTTTTGGAATTTGCTTTCTTAGGCCATTTTTACAAAAGGTAAAATAAAGAAGGTTCTCTCATTTTCCTGTATATTTTATGACTCATGGAAGACAGATAATAAAACTCGCACAATTTGTTTCTTTTCTAATATGGAAATAAACTTTGCAAAAGCAAAACTATGGAGGATATATTCTTCACGTGTCAGCTGAAGTTGTTCCTGCACCTGTGACTGCTGATCTCTGCTCTCAAAAATGCAAGTGAGGGTCATAAGACAGCCTGCACAGGACAGCATAAGGAAAGCTGGGATGAAGAAAGAAGGAAAAAGACAAGGAGAGAAAAGAAGGAAACAGAAGCAAAACAAAGAAAAACATACCTCTATTTCAGAAAACAAGTACCAATCTCAAAAAGCATGAGTAGCCTTTCCCAACAGTGCTGACGCATTAACACCCACACACAACGGGGAAAATATGCCAAAATTCCAGTTGCAGAGAAATGAAAAATGGATTAAAAAGACAGAGAGAACAGTCTGAAGAAAATGAAGTAAATCATCCTTCAGAAACTGAGAATATAGAGAAGATAATTTTTATTACTGTTATGCAGTTAATGAATTTTAATTCAAGAGTCAACTATGCAAAGAAGGTTAAAAATGAAAAAATTCATAAATCCAATATTCAGGCTATGTCTTTATTTTACAAACAAATAACTCTAAATACATAAATAAATGCATAATACTAAGCAAATAAATATAAAGCAGCTTGGGTCATGTAGTGAATTCATGTCACAGCTGAAAACACAAGTTTCTTTATTTTGAGTCCTGTGGTTTACTTACTAAGTCATGATCTTTGTGTTTGGCTCTTTTTGAAATACATTGAGTAATACCCATACATTTTTATTTAACTGTAAAAAAAAGTCTTCTAAAAAAGTTCTTGACCTCTTTTGATAGAACAAATAATAGGCACAATTCAGAGTTCATCTTACTTCACAGTTCCCTCCAGTGCCTGGAAAACAGCTACTGACTTGCTACACAAGTACTTTTTCCTGCTGCTCTTCTGTATGCACCTTCTTTAGAAGTATTCTTTAAAAGGACAGTGCAGCCATAACCAGTAACTTTAAGAATTATGTTTTGGCAAAAGCTTAAAATCAAAAAAGGAGTTAAGAATGGGGAGGCTGGAAAGTATAATACACAAAGAATTGAGCTGAGAAAAGGAAATAAAAACTGAAATTTACTCCATACTTTTACTTTCATGGCAGTTTAGCCTTTCCATCAAATCAAAGGAGAGATTTTCTAACTTTCGGATAAGCTGAAGTGCCGTATATCATAGTTCCTGAAAAACCTGTCTGTGATTTCCCAGCACACACTGTTCTTTCCTATTTGCCTCAGATATTTTATATTTACTTTTTTTAAAATAAACCATAGAAATAGCAGCTCCATATATTTGAAAGCTGCCCATTTGAAATAGAAGCAGGAGCCAGTGATAACTGAATGTCAAAAGGTTTAGTAAAAATGCCTAAGCAAATACTATCCTGTCCATTTTTTTAACTTAATTAATCGTAGTGAAAAAAATGACAAAACTCTTTCTCTCCTTAAATTGAAATTGTTACAGGCTTGTTTTTTCTCCTATGTACTAGTAGGGCACATGATCCTTTTTTCTTTTTTTTTTTTTTTTTTTGTCCCTTGCAAAAGAAAGTGCCCTCAATGGGGTCATAGGGGTCACCAATGGGGTCACCAGTACAGGCTCTGGACCGACCTTCTGGAGAGCAGCTCTGCAGAGAAAGACCTGGGTGTCATGGTGGATGACAAGTTGACCATGAGGCAGCAGGGTGCCCTCGTGGCCAAGAAGGCCAATGGGATCCTGGGGTGCATTAAGAAGAGCATCTCCAGCAGGTCGAGGGAGGTGATCCTGCCCCTCTACTCAGCCCTGGTGAGGCCGCATCTGGAGTATTGTGTCCAGTTCTGGGCTCCACAGTACAAGAGGGATGTGGAGCTGCTGGAGAGAGTCCAGCGCAGGGCCACAAGGATGATCAGGGGCCTGGAACAATTTCTTGACAGTGAGGGTGACAGAGCACTGGAACAGGCTGCCCAGAGAGGTTGTGGAGTCTCCTTCTCTGGAGATCTTCAAAACCCGCTTGGACGCAGTCCTGTGCCACGTGCTCTAGGTGACCCTGCATGTGCAGGGGGGGTTGGACTAGATGACCTCTAGAGGTCCCTTCCAACCTTAGGGATTCTGTGATAATGTGATTCTGTGATAGCCCCATTGCACTGTATAGCTTGGATCGGTGAATTAGTAATGTCATCCGCTACCTGAAATCAGCCAGCTATTAGGAATTTCAGAACAAGATGCCAAAAAATGGAGGTCCTCTTGATCACTGCTCAGTCAAAAATGGGTTTTCCTATGTCCTCAAATGATGAATTATTAAAAATATGTGAACTGCAATTCTCTTTGCTCATTCCTGTAACAAAAGGGATGTATATTGCTAGGAAAAATGTAACTGCTAAAATGTATTTTTTGTTGCTGGGAAACATTTACTTCTGCATGGAATATATCAGTCACACAGGAAATGCGGTCATTTTCATGGTTTTAATTATTTCTATGGAGAAAGTGTTTCTTCTCCTGAAAATTTGTTGTTGTAAAAATAAAAAATTATATGTCATGAATGCAGTGTTTCAACTTTTTGTTTTTTGACCACAGCTGGCAGCCTGAAAGGTATTCTATCTGCAAAATCAAACATCTGGATAAAGGTTTCCAAAATCCACCAAAATTTTCAAATCATTACAGGCAAATGGGAAAGGAAACCAGCTTCAAATGCACAGGTCATCTTATGTTCATTCAACATGTATGAAAAAAAATAAGTAGTGTGCAATCATGTTGTGTGATGGGCGTTTAAAACCCTCCATTTCCTGGAATAGTTCTTGACTTGGTTTGCCAATAGTCTGCAAAGATAGTCTTCAAGAGGACTGATATGTTCAGCATTTCTCAGGGGACATTCCGTCCCCTCCAAGGTCTCAACTTGGTCACTCAGAAACTTGGTCACTGCAACTTGGTCACTGAAATCACTGATCACTCCTGAACATTTAGAACCACAGTTTTGAAGAGTCATTGCTCAGAAGAATGGAGCAGGGGGAAAGAATCAAGAGGAAATGCCCCATTTTGCATTGAGGCTGCAGGGATGGGATGCATTTGCCCAACTTTTAAAATGCAAAGTGTCCTCTCCCTCTGCCTAGGTTTTGCAAGAGCTGATAGTGCCAGTCCTGGCTGGGGCCAGGACTGTTACTGGTTAACCTTAGGGGATGCAAGTGCTAGGGACCAAAGGAGAAATAGAAAATGGCTCTTATTTATCCATACTTGTTGAAGTAGATTGTGAAGTAGCTTGACATTATTCCCATTTTTACAGAAGAAGAAACTGAAAGCTCACGAGTTGGAGCAGAGCATATGAGAGGGAGCTTAGTAAAAACAGAAGGTTTCTGCTCCAGAATCACTTCTCAGTCTATGCACTCACTGCAGTCTTGCCATTTGAAATACAAATAGGAAAAATAGCATGCTGGCAGCAATCTCGCATGAGGTCCCAGAGAGGTTTCTTTCTCTGAGCGCATTAGCCCCATGTGCCAGCTCTGCACTTTGCTGGCAGAGAGGTAAGGGGAGGAGCTGAGAAATGGTTTCTCGCTTCCCAGTTTAAACAAGAAGCTTTCTCTCTCAGTAACCATGAGGAGGGCCATTTGGCAACCAGAGATTTCCATGAAGAGCAATTCCTTCACCTTTTCCTAGTTCCTGAAGGCAGGTTGCAAGTGTCAGTAAGGTTTGCTCTGTTATTTGACATGAACGGGTTGGGTGTGCGCCCGTGCAGCACACAGGGAAGAAAACCTTGGCAACACCCTGACTTCACACCGGATCCACACACACCCTCCGAAAGCACTTGGCGCTGCTCACAGTCTGCTGCAGCTCAAGAGCTGACACTCGCTGTTCAGTGGTTCGCGTTTGTATTTGCCTTTCTAAAAGCCCAAGGCACTTAGCACCTCTGGCAAAGCTGATCGGGGAAGAAGCAAGCTCTCTTTGGGGAATATTACTGTAATTTTCTACTTAGTTTAATAGCACAATTTTTACAAGTGATTTCCCTGAGCTAATGAGGGGGTCCATGTGAAAGCTGATGCTGCCTCTCCCCATTACTAATATAGGCAAACACAGCATTTGGTCTGCACCTCACGAGGAGACAGCTGCACCCACCACCGTGACCACCCCCTGCTGGGCACAGTTGTCCAGATGCAGGTTTTCAGTGGAACACGAGACATCATTGGCAGGGCTTGGTCTTCTCCTAACATTACACAAGTCCTGGTGCACACATTTGGCTTCTCGCTGGCATGGCCTCCCAGCCTGGGAGCAACTTTGTTCAAAATGCACACTTTTTTCTGCCTTCGTACTGAAATTCAGGCTCTGTGCCGCTAAACTTGGCTTAAAGCTCCCTACTTCAGATTAATCACTGAAGCATTAATTGTTTAAATAACTGTTGGAGAAACACACATTGGTGAAAGCCAATGTACTGCCAACAGCACAGTGTGTGCTCTGCGGGAGACACCCAGTGCCTTGATGAGCCACAGGCTGGCCTCTGAGTAGCCTTACTCTGCTCTTCTTCGCCCAGAAGCGAGGTCCTTGCAGTAAAGCTTCTAACTTCAGCAAATCTTTGACCAAGAAGATGTGGGCAAAGATTTATAGTTATCTGTCATAAAGCTTAGCTCTTGTAAGCCTTCCTAACATGGACGCAAGAAAACTTAGGTGCTGCTGGAATCTGCAGGAGATGTCTAACTGGACTGAAGGTTATTTTCTTACCATGGAAAGTAAACAGAAACTCCAGGGCAGCTGCCTTTATGTGAACAAGAGAACTTGCTAGCCCCTTTGGGCTTCTCCAGGAGAGAGAAAGACCCATTTCCCTTCTCTGATCTCACTGCGGAGAAATCATACTGATCCTGCTGGCTTTTTGAGAAGTTTCCCGGGAACTTTGGTACTCCCCTCAAATTCTCCCTGCTAGGCAGGGAACTTTGAACATCTTCAAACTCTTCTTTTTCTCCTCCAAATCTTACTTTTTCCTAGAAAGTGAACAATATGCCTACGCTAAAAATCTCTTTTTCCATGTTTGTGACTCTCCTGAAATTGCCCCTTGCTATCTTATTGCAGTAGATCTCTGTCGTCTTGTGATAAACATCTCTGAAAACTATTTTCATTGTGGTCCAGTGAACACACCCTCACACACCCTCACAATACATTTTTACTCCTAGTTCTCTGACCATTTTCCCTCAACTCAGAGTGGAGCAGCTACAGCAGTAAGAATGGAAACTGAGACCTTCTTCTTCCTTCCAAAAAGTCCCATTTAGCTGGAAGACATCTGACATTTAAACGGCTTTCCTGTAGTTTGAGGTTCTCTGTGGCTAACGACATATTTAGATATGCAGATCTGTAGTTAAAATTTCAGCCTCTGGCTCCCTTGCACATTCTAAAAGAGGAAACATTTCAGCCAGCTCCCAAACTACTGGGCATGAGCCACTGCAATCAGAGGCAACATGCTAAAGCCCCAATATATTGCGACATTGTGCTTACCATGCCTAAACAAGCAGCCCTCCCACCGTTGTAAAAACTGGAAAGCTTGACTTACTTGAGCCTCATTCCTAAAAACTTAAGTATGCAAATGCAAAGCTAAAGAGATTTGTAATACTTCATTTTTGAAAGTCCCACTTTCTAAGCAGCCTTTTGACTTTGAGGGCCTTGGCTTATGGTTTCTGAATCTAGAAGGTTGGCTGCAGGTGACGCATAGATTGACTAAAAAAAAAAAGTTGTTTCTTTTACAAAGGTCTCCATAATTCTGAACACGTGGTTGCACAACAAAGATATGTGGAGTGTTTAACATTTCATCTTCAATTTAAACACACATGACTTTAAAACTGAGAAGAAGCAAGCTCATAAACAGAAGTTTAGTCCATCCTGTTTCTTGCTGGCTGCTGGGAACAGCAGGATGTTTTGGCGAGGTCAGTCCCTGATATGCACGGGCCAGCGCTAGGTGTGCGCTGGGGGCAGTGCTGAGATGTTCACTCCCTTTGCAGCATCCCCAGCAGACAATTTAATGTGAGAAGGAGGGCCTGAGAGCAGCAGGAAAGTCTTCTCCACCCGCAGTGATAGCAAGCGGAGCATTAAAGGCCAGGGGACCCGTGGACAGTGGTGAGCCCTGGGTGCACGACATCCTCCACTAGAGCCAGTCTCCTGCTCCCAGCACTCTTATATTGCTTGGACACCTGGGAAGCCAAGGGTAAGGAGTGAGGCCAGCCTGCCCATGACAGTCCAAGCACCTTTGTCAAGTCCTGCTTGCTCCTGGAAGGAGGCTGATATGGAGCAAGTGACATATGAAAGGGGCTTCTTGGAGAAAAGTAATTGAGCTGTGTGGCACTGCACGGTAACTCCGTAGATTGCTAAGTGCGATGTGCAGCTTGCAGATTGCTAAGCAGCTTGCAGACAAAGATCTAGAAGTGATTACATCTGCACAGGCTGCAATTTCAGCAAAAAGAGAGTATTTCAGTTTTAGATTTGACTTGGCTTCTTTCAGACACCTCCTGTGCTATCACTCCAACTTTATTCATAAGTGACTGGTAGGACAAATCACAACGCCCCTGTTTTGCCATGGGTTTCAGAGAGGAGAGATCACTTGACGGTCCCAGGCTTCCTGGACCAAGTGATATAACCTCATGGTCCCAGGGGCCACCACTGCCTCTGTGTGATACCCGCCCTGGCCACGCCACCACTAGGCAGCTGGGCTGCTGCCATGGGAGAAAACAAATTTGGAAAGCAACCTCACTGTTGTCACAGCAACATTTGTATAACTCTCCCTGCTTTGGCCCCTTAACCAGAACAGGAAAAGGCAGCAAACAGTTTTTTTGTGTTTAGACTGGGTCCTGATGACAGGACGGGTTTCTCAATGAATTTTATATATACAGTTTGAGTACTGCATAGATTTATTTCATGCACAAAGATGCCTAGAAAGAAAAGCAGTTCAGCAGAAGTAGGGAAATCCCAGAAACAAAGGCTATTCTTATCTCTATAATACAGCCCCTTTGTGCCTGGGCACAGACTGTTTAATGTCAGTATAGCATATTGTCTTTTTCACACGCTCTCACCTTGTTCAGTACACAGGACAGAGGGTGTTTAGTTAATAATCATTTGATGGTCTGCGTTACATTATAGCTCAGACTGCAAAATCACAGAAATCACTGGCGCCCTTGCAACCCACAGTGTTTTCTCCCAGTATGTGATTCTAAGTCTGAAAATTCTGGATTCTAAGCCTTGAGGAAGAGTTTCTTCAGTGTTAGGGTGACAGAGCCCTGGAACAGGCTGTCCAGAGAGGTTGTGGAGTCTCCTTCTCTGGAGATCTTCCAAACCTGCCTGGATGCCACCCTGTGCCACGTGCTCTAGATGTCCCTGCTGGAGCAGGGGGGTTGGACTAGATGATCTCTAGAGGTGCCTTCCAACCTCAACCATTCTGTCATTCTGTGAAATGGACATAATCTGCTGTACAGATGCAATTAACATTTCCTTATGAAATCCTAGAGGGTCCTGTAATGTATGAAAGTTTTACAAGCCTCGCTACATGCCAGTAAGATCCGTGGACAGCATTATCTCCCTGCTGAGGATGGAAAATGGAGACATGTATCATTTTATATACAAACACATCCTTTCATTTCAAGTGCCCGATCTGTGGAACCTAGGTTTTATCCTTGTCATTTAGTGAGACGTGAGTTCTAATGCATTCAAAGGCAGTTTCCATTGTCTTTGTTCTGTTGTTGTTGTTCTCTTGAACACATCTGTAAGTAAAGCTCCAGGATCTTAGATGATGCAAAAGGAAAAAATAGGTCTGACAGTATCTTCTGTAGGCCACTTAGTCCATCTTCCCTAAAAAAATGGTCAGTTGCATCAGTCTACTCTGGATATCCCCACAGCTAAATCATAGTTTAAAAAACTATGTTTTTTTTTTAATCTCTAAAAGTAGAGATTTCAATGTCTTCTGAGTCAGATTCAATCCACTGCATAGTTATATTCATTTTTAGACTGATGTTTACATGATGTACTCCTGTCTACAACTAGTAGTGCCACCATTAGTTCATCTTTTCTGGCTCAGTCAACAGTAGACATAAAGAAAGAACTGTATATTCCTCTTTGGAGCTGCTGTTAATATACATGATCACCACTATTATGCCTGACCAAAGTCTTCCCTTTTCTAAACATTTCTTGCTAATACAGAGGTACCGTCTAATATGGGAGAATTCACTGTTCTCTCAGGCTTTTCTTAAAGACTTTGTTTTGAAGATGTTGCCTACAGAAGCATTATGTGACATGCTGAGCCCCAGTTTGCAATTTTGTATTTGATTACTCTTACTTCAGTATAGACCTTGGTCTTCCTAACTAAATTATTCATCCTTTATTTTCCCCAGCTCACTGCACGAGGTGTTGTTAGTCCCCTGAACTCCCATGTGCCCGCAGTTTCTCAGATGAATTCAATGCACATATATCCATTAATGACGGGCGTCATGGTGCCAAGCTTATGGAAGAGAATCAGCCCTGCGACAAATCATGGTGCAAGAATATTTTCTTCCATTTTGACAACGCACTGTTAGTAATTCCTTAAGTAGATTGCCTACTATAATTATTTTTCGGATGTCTAAGAAGTGAGACACATGTAAAGGAACAAACTCCTGGGGAGAGTCGGGCCTAAGCAGCTTGCCCGGATCACACAGAAACTCTGTGTCACACACTGGGGTGGAACCTTGGCTTCCATGCACGTCCGTGGTGACTTATGTCACGTCCCCCTTCAGTTCTCTGCCTCCTGGGCCCTTTGGATGGAGGAAGTTTCCTCCCCCTGAGGAGAGAGAAGGGCATGGGGAGGCCAGGTCGGCACCAGGCCCGCAAGAGAAGGACCATATTTGCTGAAGGTAGCGCCTTGAGAGGCTTCCGCTTTTAAGCTCTAGCATGCCTCTACATGCCCGTATTTAGCCAAACCTAGGCTGGTTTTTAAAACAACAGGAAAACATACATTCTTGGCACAAAGGTTACCCTTGCTAAATATCAAACAATTCATGTGAAACAGAATGGGGGATGGAGAGTGCAAGAGTAATGTTTTTCAAAGTAGGTGTGTTTTTTTAGCACTGGCAACATTTGATATTTTTCCCCATCATTATCTGTGCAAAGAGCACTGTTTACATTGACATTTACTGCAAGCAAATATTAAATGCAGTGTATCCGCTGATCCCATGAGCTATGGCCAGAGCAGGGTTTTCAAAGCCAGGGCAACCCAAGGTTGAGGACTGCAGCATTCAGGTGTTGTGCTGTGATGATGGTCTACCCTGAAAGAGTAAAAAGCCAGGGAGTGCAAAATAGGCTGGTCAGACAGCAGGAAGGGTGGCAGGAGCAAGAAGCCAGTACTCACAGGGTCTTAAAAGCAAGGTGTTAGCTCAGTTAGCTCAGTTAGAGTCAAAAAACCTTTGTCATAGCTGTGGGTGACTATTGAGATTGACTCATTTATGAATAAGGGAAGAACAGGCAATCTTTAAAATCCTCCATTAAGTATATTAGCAGGTTGTTATGTATTTAGTTGGCAAAAACCTTTAGCCAGCTGCAGCATGGATCCTCAAGGCAGGAATTGACAATTCACCTCAGGACAAGTCTTTTTTACTTTTTTTTTAAATTTCTAACAGAGCTGATAAAGTTGGTTAAGACTACAAACAGTCAGAAATAAGGCACATAACATAAAACTCTGGACAATTTTATGATAATGTACCGCCATTTATGGTGTGCCAGTTCATGGGGTCTGTGAGAGACAAACCATGCTTAAGCTCTCCACCCTCTGGTCAGATTGCAGAACAGCAGCAAATTTAGGATGCAAAGAGTTCCTTTCCAGGATCTTGCCTTTTGCTCAAATTTCATGCTTAGATACATTATATAAATATCACACACCTCCTTTATGTTATAATGATATTGTAATCTAATAATAAATACACCAGAACTTTGAGCTCAGAGACTCAGATTTTATATTGTTGTTTTGGCATTGTTAAGCCCGGGGAAGAAAAATAAATTTCCTTTTTAAGGTGATTCAGACTAGTGCAATTGGAACAAAATCCCACTGCTCTCATTGGAGATTTTGACCCATATTTAGAGTTACCTTGAAAGAATAAAGACTGAAATTTCTCTTTGTATTCCACTAGATGTCAGCAGCACATTATTTTTGGTGAATCTAGCCAACTAGTCAGTCCAGAATAAATGTTGGAAATACATCATTTCTCCTTTGGAAGCTGAGTGTTATTCTGAAAAAAAAAATCACTTTAATTCTGGAATAGAGTGTTCTCACAATAAAGAATATTTCAGGGGAAAATCATGTCAAAATATCTACACTGAGCAGGTATTTTGGAGTATGTAGGCCACATTTTTTAAGTAATATTTGTTAATAAGAGCACATGTTAAAATTAGGATTTGAATTTAGATTCTGTGCTCTTCCTTTGCTGCTCTCAGCACAATAAACAAGGACCAGAGAGGGTGTCTTGTGACAAGATGCATTAGCCTGGTTGTAGAACTAGCCCTCTGGCTATTTTGAAGACTATCACAGAATGGTTGAGCTTGGAAGGGACCTCAAGAGATCTTTTAGATCAACCTCTCTTCTCAAGAAGGGTCACCTCGAGCATGTTGCCCAAGACCCTGTCTAGACATCTTTTGAATCACTCCGAGGAAGAAGGCTGTACAACCTCTGTGGACAATCAGTTCCAGTGCTCTGTTACCCTCCCAGTAAAGTTTTTCCTCTTACTCAGGTGGAATTTCCTGTGTTTCAGTTTGTGCCCATTGCACCACTGAAAAAAGTCTGGCCCCATTCTCTCCACACCCTCCCTTCTGATGCTTATACGTGATATGATAAGATGCCCCCTAGTCCTCTCCAGACTGAACAGGCCTGTCTCGCCTTTTTTTTTTTTTTCAGATGAAAGATGCTTCTGTCCCTTCCATTATCTTTGTTGTCCTACACTAGATTCAAATGTCCAGTAGCTCCATGTCCCTCTTGTAGTGGGGATCCCAGAACTGGACACAGTGTTCCAGATGTGGCCTCATCAGGGCTGAGTAGAAGGGAGAATCACCTCCCTTGACCTGCTGGAAATGCTCTTCCCAATGCACTACAGGGTACCTTTAATTCCAAGGGCACATTGCTGGCTCATGATCAACTTGCTGTCCACCAGGGCTCCCCAGAGCTGCTCTCCAGGAGGTCGGCCCCCAGCCTGTACAGGTGCCTGGCGTTATTCCTCCCTAGGTGCAGCACTCTGCACTTGCCTCGATTGAACCTCACGAGGTTCCTCTCCGCCCAACTCTCCAGCCTGTCCAGGTCCCTCCGAATGGCTGCACATTCTTCCAGTGTATCAGCCTTGCTTCCCAGTTTAGTATCATCAGCAAACTTGCTGAGAGTGCCCTCTGTCCTTCCATGCAGGTCACCAAACAAGACTTGATGCACTATAACACTTCAAAGTACTTCATGGATTCCTCTGTCTCCAGGCCACCCACTGCCATCCTCATGGCAGTGTGAGTGTGTAGCCCATCATTGCAGCAATAACTTTAATTCACTGGGGACAAATTCAGCCAGGCCTCTCTTTTGCTTTACTCTGAAATGACTAATATCAAAATCACTGTGATATTCTGGGTATGTGATGTTCAGAGCCAAGTATGGCAACAGGGCTGGTTTAATTGGACCAGTCTCCCCATCATCTTTAGTGACAAAATTATCTTAAAGGCAGCATCTCGCCTGCCTTTCACTGGCAGCAATATGAGGCCTCCTCAGAGTTCCCCCTTGCTTTCCCATAGAGCAGTGTTTCATTTTCCAGAGTTTCCTCACGCAGAGTTTCCCCATGCATTCCATATCAAATTCAATTTAATCCATGATCCCTAGGTCTTTACCTGGCCTCGCCTTTACACCTCATTCAATAAAATGATCGGTTTGTAGCTCAGAGCTACTGCCTGTGTATGGTGTTTTCAGTTGCTAGAAAGTTGTATTTTTCCATGAATAGTGAAATTTCAGGCTTCGGTGTGCTTTTCCAGAGGGGAGTAGGGCCATCGCACATCCTGCTGCTCCCTGAGATAAGGGCACACAACAATACCCAGAGCTGGCCGTGTGCAGCCACTCGCACATCAGAGGGAATGGACCTTTGCTGCAAGACCGGGTCAGGGGCCAGCGAACGGGAAACAAAATGAGCCGTTTCCCAGAAAGTTTCACACTGCTCATGAGTCACCTGATATGAAAGGCAAATGGAGCTGCCAAACACTGTGCAGCTCCGTGAGTGATATCTTACATAAACCATTTAATGAGTTCATATGCATCTTTTCAGACATTTCTCTCTTACATGTTCTGCCCCCCAGCCCTTTGCAAAGCCATCCCCAAGTTATCTCCTTGTTCATCAGTCCATTTTTCATGTTTTGATCTACTCGGCCTCGTAAGAGCACCCTCTCTATCTGCACCATGCTGTCTGTGCCCCCCGGAGGACATTAGGTGATAAGGGGCCATCTGCATCTGCCAAAAACAAGGTGCTACCATAGTCCCCATCAGCCATGGTACAATTCAGCTTCTGCCTGCCAGAGAGCAGAACGTGTCAGGCAGCAAGACATTCGTAACAGGGCACCAATTGTGTTGAATATATTGCAATAGTTTGCCAAAATGTAACAAATGTCACCCCTTGCAGTGTTCAGCTGCAAGGAACATCTGGCAGAAAGCTAGAGAAGGTGCTGCAAAACTTCCAAATGTTTCTGGAATAAAACTGCATTGTGGTGGTACCAGAGACAGTGCAATCCCACACCTGTTTAGCAGGGTCACTAATGTCTGCAATGGCTGGAGCACGAACTACAGCCAATCTCTTCCCAGGGCTCCATGTGCACCGTGCTTTTAGAAGGAACAGCTGAGCCACTGTACATGTGAACAATTTTATTCTCCACAGCACTTGACAGGAATCAATTAGCTCTGTTCCTTGGCAGCCAGTACCTCTCAGCAACATGATTACCTGCAAAAACATCATACGCTTATAGAAGAGCCTACCAAAAAGCATGGTGTACTCCAGCTCTTTTCTCGGGTATTGGCTGCATATTTTGGCCCTTGGCTGCTCAGAAACAAAAACAATGAGGATGGTTTAAATAAGATGCTAGCATAAGCCTTTCTGAAATTCCAGATTTTCAGCCTTAGGTAATTTGCTTTTGCACATCTGGAATGAATGTCGGGGAAGGGAAGAGCACAGCACATGCACGGTCTCACTGCTGAAGCAAGTACCTTAAATCCCCTGCAGGCTTGCGAAGCCTGGCCTGAGGGCTGGGCTGTCACATCTTGTGTTGCTGTCAGAGTTAACTAGGCCACGCATCCATCAAGCTGGCAGGGCTCCTGTGGTGGAATTTAACTCAGGCTGCCATCCCCTAAGAAGCAGAATAAGCGTTTGACCAGGTAACTGCCTGCTAGCAGTCCCCAGCATAGGGCATGGGAGGTCCACTTGAGGTCCTTCAGTAAGAGCAGCCTGCCAGCTTATCCCTTGTCAGATGCTACCTGCACATTTGCACAGTCGCAGGCTGATAGCAGGGTTTAAATACACCCAGAGTCAGATCAGAGTATAGTTTAGAAATCAGGATTGATTTCCTCTGAAACTCAATACTGTACCTCCTCCTAATCAAAGAACTGGTGGTTTTGTCGTTAACTTTTGGTTGAATCCAAAAGAATATATATATACAAGAAAATATGTTGTCTCAATTGCCTGTAGTAATGAAAATCTATACTAGAGAGTTCTGAGTGTAGTAGAGGTTGAAGCCAGAAGGAGCAAACAAAGAAAGAGAAAATATCAGAGTGTATCTCTGCAAACCTCAAGATGAACCTGATATCAAATGTTTGGATTTGTGTGTCTATATATTCACTTATGCTACACTTGGAGTGTAAATGAACTTGATGTTTAAGTCCTTAAGAAGCTGTCATTAATTGCCTTAATTTGGGGAAATCAGTACAGAATATTTAAAACAAATGGAATTGGAAAGTTTTTCTACTGAAGAATTTATAGCGTGAAAGATCTGTATTCATAACTCTGGAATATATTAGCAAGCTGACACTATATTCAAAGGAGTGAAAGAGGAGTAAGATTTGCATTTGACGTAATGAACTAGCTTCTGAAGGGGCTCTTCATTTCAGTAAATGTACTTTTCCTGCTGCTTTTTTCAGAGTGAGATTTTAATAATAAATCAAAAAGAAGGGACTCTATGGAGGAGAAATAAACTTCCTGGAAATACCACATTTGTGCTCACAAGATTCTTTACATCCTTTTTATATCCTGATCTTATAATCAGTCTATTCTTTGTCCTTAGTCACTGAGTAATTTAGTACTAGTGCCTCACCTTATTTAGGACTGTTGCAAAAGACTTCAGATTTATGGAGAACCTAAGTGGAGAATCTAAACCTCTAAACATAGACACTCTAAATTTAGGAAGGATAATGAAAAGCATTGTACTTAGAGCTAAAAATGAAAGCAGATAGTGCTGCAGGAACAGATTAGTGTCAGGCTATCTGGTTCTTTAGCAGGGCTTGCCTAATAATAAATGGGATGGTCAAATCTTGCTTTCAGTTTTACCTGTGTAAACCCAGGTAAGCTCTAATGACTCAGTGGCATTATAGCAAAATAGGGTGACATAAACAAAAGCAGATTTCCTCCTCCCCCCCGCCTTTTTTTTTTTTTTTTGCTTGTTTGTTTATTTTCTCCAGCCAGCATTAAAAGGACTAGAATAAAGTAGAAATAGGTTTAGAGTATCCAGGACTAATGAATAACCTAATTCTGCAACAAATATCTTGTGATTCTGCACATTCTAAATCTCAGAGAGTATAGAAGGCATCCACTTTCTTGTAATTAAAAAGTGGATGATCGATACAGAAAAGGCTGACATGACTATGGCAATGTATAAATTTTTCGACTTTTAACATCTGATAGCAGATTATTAGAGAACTGGTTTACAGTGTCAAAACTTTGGGGTCAGGCTGTTGGGGACTTGAATCAGAAGATTCACACAGAAAGCTTCATAATGTATGATTTAATACCTTGTATAGGAAACCAAGAAACTGCATATGATGGGAAGGAAGAAGGCACAAGATTTCCTGGCTACAGAGAAAATATCCTGGTCTGAATTGGCACAGAGGCAGGGATGTGATAAGTGGCAGACAAATAGGGTCACAGATAGCTGGGCTGACAGGTTTGCAATTGTCATCTTTGCGGAACTGAACTACAGTTATTGCAATATGCTACTAAGAGATGGGTAGAAGTATAATAAATCCTATTTTAAATATGCCGATAAATGCTGGATGTTAAATGATATGTAGTGTACATTTTATCTCCGTATTTAATGGGCCTGGGTACTCCATGTATGACTAATATGTAAGTGTCATTCATCAGCCACAAGCACTTTGTCAGGAGTACAAGAGCACTGAATATTGAGTTCCTGGATTCACATCCAGAGAAGTGTATTGATCTCTCTTTTTCAATGGCCTCTTCAAACAGGCCTTTCTGGGACCTATGAAGTCTTTCTATTTTATTATTTGAAGAGAACTTGCAGGATGACATGATAATATAAAGGTATAAAAGGTATACTTGCTGCAACAGAAAAAAAAAAAATGAAATGGAAGCCCTGAATAGAAACTACTTGTTTACACATGGGAAAAATACCTACTGCTTGGTTCACACACACTCATAAAATGCCAGGAGATAGATGCAAGCGGCTTGTTCGCACTTCCTCATATTTGTATTTAGGATTTGCCTTATTTATGACTGTTACCTGTCCTTTAAGACAGTCCTTCAGGAGTAAAAATCATGTACTTATTGGCAAAAAATATTCTTCAATGTAAAAACCTGCATTTTGTTACTTTATAAAGTAACAACTTTAAAACTACCCTCTAATTTTCTTTTAAGTAAATATCAGAAGCCCAGACTAATTTTAGTGGTCAGACATGTTGTGCCACAAACTGTCAGAAGAGGATGAGAATCCGCTCACGTTGTTTTTTGTTTTTGCTTTGTTTTGTTTTTCTTACTTCACAATCAGTGATCCTTCTGAAATAATGTAATGAAATTATTTATTTCAAATTCAAATGCACGACTGGCATTCAGGTATTCTAATTTGGGAATTCCCAGATTTCCTGAGCGTCTTGAGGCTTGACCACATCATGGGAAGAAGAAGAACATATATATGAATATACTTAGGGGAAGACCACCTGGATTCAGTTTAGACTTATTTGGAAGGTTATGTTGTTTCTCTCAGCCTTTGCGTGAACACTATGTCTCAAACACAGGACTCCTTCAAAAATGTTGCACAGCTCATAAATATCACAAATATTTGCCCCATTGCCAACATCTAGGATCCTACGTCCATCTTCTAGCTACCACCTGTACTCTCCAGTTACAAACATATGACTCAAATCTATCAACTTACTATCACCTAAGTGAGAGACTATCAGTGGCTCTGCTGATCAGTGAGCTGAATTAAAATCTCGTTTTTTCCCAAAGAGTGAGGTCCTACCCCCGTCACAGGTTCATTTCTCCAGCTTCCTGCTGGCCACTTGCGCAGTGCCAATCCCAAGACTGGATAGAAAGGGGCAGAAGGGGGACATCCTCCCATTTTGGCTAAGTGAACCGCTATTTGGGCTCATCTGCACACAGTTCATTACTACTATTCTGCTTATGGACAATAACTCATCAAGCTGAGGTAACGTGTAAGGCCTGCTGCCACTCATTCTTACCTGCAACTCAGATCAAGGTAACACAGAAGCCAATAGAAATGATACTTCTGGACTATCCAATGTAGTAAAAGCTGAAGGGGACTGAAGTCAATCAACAGCATTAAAGAAACACTCGTCCAAATGCTTTGGCAATGTCTGTAGTAGACTCAGTGGTAGAGCAGGTAGGCATTCAAGTTAACTCTTATTCATATAAGAGGGACTTTCATATAAGGGAGAACTGAAGTGAATATGCCCACAAATGTGTTGGAGACCTCCATAATGTGGCTTAGAATGAATACAAATGTATCTTACTATGAACAGTTGGTGAATTATTTTTGACCCATGGTAGCATACCCTCATCAAATGTTTGGCTTTACTCATGTTAGCTGAATAGCTCCACTGCTATGCTTTCATGTTGTATGAAAAAAATGACAGGAAGAGGTTTGCATGATTTAATATAACACTCTGTAGATTTTGGCACTATTTCACACAAGAATATCTCCAATAAAAGTCTTGCAAATAATTATCTAATGGAGTGTCCTGATATCTTATCTATTTCCAGCACTCCAACATTATCTGTCACAGCATTTATACCAAATGATGGTAACATTCCAAGAGATACAATGTCATGATAATAATTTTTAATATATGGTCTGTATACCAGGGCAGACAGCCAAGGTGATAGGTGCTTTGCAAATACCTTTTTTCCCCCTTTCTATCCATCTTGGTCTCCAGCACTTTTCATTCTATAGGCTGCCTGCTCTTCTCTCCTTGTTCTCAGTTACTGAAGGATTTCATCTTAGTGAACATAAAACAGGAACAATATATCACTACTCATCTCCAAGCCATAATTTAAAAATCTGTGATTTGAAAATATGTTAATAGTCACATCCAATAAACCTTCAACTGACTTGCAGTAATGTTTTAAACAAATATGCTTTTTTTTTCTTAGCTGATATTTTAAATTGCTTATAAGTCTTACCAGCAAAGGTTTAGTGCCTTAACTATCTTGTTAGTTATATGATTTTCAATTGGTTCTACACCCTTTGGTGCATACTGAACAAAATAGCACCATCAGTGATTGCTTAGGAGACATGAGTTTGCTTCAACTACAGCATTTACTGTCTGGTTAAAATTCCTTTTAAAATCAACGAGAAGAAAACACTACCTCCAGAGGATGCATCATTTCTTTTGATGCAGGTGAGATCAATTTCCCTCTAGCAGTACCTTTTTCTTTCCATTGACTCAAAAGGTAGACTGGGTTACTAGCCCATGTGTGACCCTATGTAGAAAGTGATGTGATTTAATTAACTTAGCCATAGACTGCTGAAGTGTGGATTTATGTCTCTTTGAAAGATGGCATATTCAGGGTTGAATAATATAATGGTGGCTGGAAAATCAGTAATTTACTGGGCAAGAATAGTTCTTGTGTTTTTTTGGCCCAATCAAGGGCAAGAAGTTAAACCTTATAAGGTTTAACCCTAGTCTACAAAGTAATTTTAAAAATACATCTGTAAATAACCAACCTGTCAGCTGTGTTTGCCAGATACAATTGCTTGTAGCCACAGCACCAGCACCTGTTTCTTGAATTTAAGGATGGCCTATCACCCAGGCTATGCTATTTGGCCAGACCCCTGAAACTGAGTAGTTCTGGAGCTCCTAGAAACTTCAGAGCCAAATCCAGAAACAAAAGTCACATCTGAGACCTTATTTATTTATTTATTATTGTACTGATATTTTTGTTATTATTGCTTATTAAAACATGTCCCGTAGCATGTGGGTGGCTGTCACTTAGAAGAGGCAAATGTGTTATTTTGGCCCTTCAGAAAAGGCATTATGTCTACATATCATCTCTGTTTCTTATTTCATTGTAAAAGTTCAGCACAGACAGTCATTAACAGAAGTTACTTCTGTGTAAATCTGCACAAAGGCTATTTTTAGCATGTATAACTGAACAGATGCAGCACAGGTCTCAGGAGTCTTATATATACATAGCATATACATTTAAAACAGAGACATTAGCTACGCAACTGTCTTCAAAGTTGTGTGTACATTTACCTGAACTAATGAGTTGGTTTCTCTAGAAAGGGAGAAAATTGGTAACTGACGTGCCATATACATTTTTAAATAATCCGTGAATATGTACTGTATCTCTGTTGAAATACACTATAAGGAATATTTTGTTTTCTAGCCTATAGAACATCAGTATAGACACTCTCAGGATATTAAACCACTGGGAAACAGTCAGAATATAGACACTAAAGAGCACAAGGAAAGGTGTTTAGAAGTGCGGAAAAAGAAGGATGAAGTCTAAGAAGGCTTAGGCTTTATCCTATAAACCACTTAATTTTGTGCTTCATATATTATATCCATATGGAGTGATTTGTTTATTGGGATATCTTCTCTTTGTAATTGTGTGAGACACCCTTCACCATATACTGAGTTTCTCAGATCATCTCAGTGAGCAGATCATTACTGAACAAATAAAGTATATGGACTACAGACCATATACTAAACAGACCTTCCTGGATAAGGAAATATTGAAGGAAGCCATGGACGGGGTGTGCATTTTGTTCTTGGCTGTTGGTGCTCATCTGGGACTGTTTTGAGATGGTTACCCAGTGTTTTGGTGTTAACTGAGCAGTATGTGCAGCAAATGAACAGTACGGTCATAAACTACAGGAATAAACTGCTGCGTCAGTTGAGTGCACCTGAAGGATCCACTAAGGAGAGGAAGCATCAGACAGAAAGAGGGGCTGATGAACTCTTGATGAAAGTTGATGAAGGGTTGGTGAAGGCCCACACAGTTTCAGGAAAGAGAACTGTCTCTTCCAGGGAGGTAAAGTCTGAGTGGAAGAGAAATTGAAGTTGTGAGATCATTGCTGCCTCCTAATTAATAGCAGCTTAAAGTAATCCATATTCCAGACGCAGAAGGGCCTCGTTTCCCAGATGTAGGAGCTACCAGATCTTCAGGTCACCAAGCACTCAGTCACTGTCTTCTTCCTCCACAAGGAAGCCGAACTCTGGCCTGGCGTGACCACACGGTGTCACTCTTGGTCTAAACTGGATTTCAGGAGGCTGCGCCACCTCCTCGCACTGGATCCCTGGATGCCTCCAAAGGGAATAAACCCTGGGTGACCAGAGGGCCCTGAGTTGGGCAGCAGAGCGGAGGAATGCCGAAGTTATGATTATGTAATGTCATTGTAGTATCTTTACAGAAATGTAACTATTATTATTATTATTACTATTATTACTATTATTATTATGTCCTCTGGTGCCTTTCCTGCCAATAAAGCACTCCATGGGCAGATTGTCTCTGATTCAAAACATGCAGATTATTTTTTTTTTCCAAATGGAAAAAAACTTTTTTTTTTTTTTTTTAAATCTACTCTCATTTTGGAAACATTTGACAGAAACTTTCCACAGACAGCTCCAACCAGCGTGGAAAATTTTATCCCAGTCTTTATATGTTGTTCTTGGTATCAGAAACTGTAAATGTGGGGTGTGTCCGGAACCATCTTTAAACCATCCTGCTAGGTCTGTAAGGGATAACTTAAGGGATAACAGGAGATAACCATGTGGTAGCACTTAAACGTCTGTGTAGCTGGTGCTACAGGAAAACAGGAGAGAAATGTGGAATATTCCAATGCAGTTCTTCCCTGAGTACAAACGGGCTGTGACCAGGCTTCATCTCTTCTGGTACTTCAGGTGAGATGTCTAATTAGGACCATCACCAAAAGCACTTTTCTGAACAGTGTCCTTCATTTTAGATTTTTTTCACTGGAGATGCAAAGACAGGAGTCTTGCTTTTATTATTTCTATAGGCGTCTTATGAGAGGGGTACAGAAGGACACAGACTAAATTTTGAAAACCTTCTGAGGGAGAAACAAGCACCTCCTGCTTAGTCTTGCTTAACATCCAAACTGCCTTCCAGAAATACCTGCCACTCTGATGATTTTAGAGGGAATGTGAGAAAAATGTAGTCCTCTCTTAGAAGCCTCACTTAACTTCCTAAGGAATGTGAAATGAAAGTGACTTGTGGTGCACAGAGATATCTAGTATAAACTAAACCACGTGAAATGTCTAAATTTGATCCTTTAAATGTCTGTGTGTGAATGCACTCAACTCGAGGAGCTATTAGCAAAGGCATGGTAAAACAGTTAAAATTACAAAGGGAGCAATTGCTTTTAAAAGTAACTCATTAAAATTACACCATTTACTTGGCATAGATGAAATTGACCCAGGTAGCTCTCTGAAGTTGTGCACTTCTTTATCATTAATGTCTTCCATGCTTTTTTCCTCAAAAGAGAAATTAGAAAGTATTTATTTTTTGTTACATTTTGACTGCAGCCTTCTACTTGCATATCTATACACAGCACCTTGCTAACGCCTGGGAAGTGCTGTAAGGCAAAGATAATGCGTATCAAAATTTAGTCACTGAGCAGATGAAGTTTCATTTTCTGTAGATGCAAATAAATACTACACATTTTAACATCTGTGCAATAGAAATCATTGTGACAAAAGATGTTTCAGGCAATTTTAACACTGAAAGACTTTGCGGTGCATGCACAGCATTAATAGAATGAATGAATTTGGGGCTTTTTTTTTTTTTTTTTTTTGGAGTTTCAGGGTAAGGTGGCTACATCTCTTTAATATCCGAACACAATTCGAAAACAGAAAGGTTTCTTGGCTGCTATAAGTTAGCATTTTCAGCTAAAAATGTGATCTTCGAGAGACCTGGTTTGCAGCTGAAGGTGTACAGTTTTTTGTTCCTGTCTCCAATAGATAATAACAGATGGGAAGTTATTACGTGTTCATTTCTCCAGAGTACAGCAAGCAAAAAAAAAAAAAAAAAAGTCCATACGAGAACTTGACTTACACTCATGGCAGTGGCCTGACTTAGAGTTCTTTGTCCATTTCTTTTCCTGAACAAATTATTCTGATTCTCCAGATTGCTGAGACTATCAGCTGCACTAACTAGTGAGTGGTGGAAGCTCCACTTTAGACAAGTGTATACACTATCCAAATAAGTATATTATTCATTGGTGAAATCAGTCCTCCAGATGCAAATTTTATTGCCACTAGAAATTCAGGATGCAACAACACCACTGTTGCACCAACAGCTACAGCAATGGCCTGTGCTCCAGGATGGACCAGGGCAAGAGGTTTCTGCCAGCTTTATGGAAACCTGCTTTAATTACAGGCCTGCAACGCAGTGGAAAAATTGCTCAAATCCTTGTTACACGATAGCTGGTTGAAGGACTTAATTCTGCAACTGTAATTATGTTTTGTCTATAGCAGAGTGGGGCCGTTGTTTCACTAGAAGAAAAACTCTAAGGAAGCAGGAATATAGTTCTACTGT
The DNA here is from genome assembly GCF_000705375.1 of Tinamus guttatus. The sequence continues at coordinate 50,673 of NW_010584383.1, read as the reverse complement.
ATAGAGGAGCATATACCCACACCGAAACTCCTATTTGAAGAAAAAAAAAGTATTTGGGCAAGCTTTATCTGTGCTAGGCAGACACATGCATGGGTGTGCCTTAGTAGAATAACGCTCACCTACATAAGTAAAATTACACAAGCATCAGAGAAAATGCTGGCTGAAACTTTTCATGGAGAAAAAAAAAAGCTAGATGAAATATGTTTTTAAATGAAAACTGACACAGTTTATGGAAATATTTTTCAGGATTTTACTGCAAACCAATGGGTTTGGTCACAAAAAATATGATACATATAACCATGTTAATTATATTACATTACAATGATGGTATACATTACAAGTAAGTCTGTAAGTTTAAATATACATCTAGAGTTACAACTGAATGTACAGATATATATATATTTTTACAATACATACAATCAGGAATGAAACCCCTCCAAAACCATAAATAATGCCCATTTTACAGATGACACATTTTACACTTCAAAAAGGAAAAAAAAAAAAAAAGGAAAAAAAAAAGAAAAAGACCAACAGCTTTGACTGACTGCAGCTGGGGCATTTTGGTCCATAAAAACCCTTTCTAAAAATAGAAATCTTTTTTTTTTTTTATAGCAGCAATGCTTTCTTCAAGCATTTGGATACAAGTAATTGTGAGCCCATTTCAATAGTTTTAGTTGACTGTATAGATTTACAAAAAAAAAAATAATTTCAAAATTACACATTTTATCTTCCAAATATGGAAGAAACAAACAATGCCCCACATTGTGGTATCCTGCAAGTGTCACATTGATGCTTTAAACTACGTCCATCTGTAGTACGCAGACCACACACATACCATTTGTTCACATAGTAAACCCACATAAAATGAACTGAGAAACACACTCTGCAACAGGAAAAGCTTTGGAGCTAACAAGATCTCATCAGAAAAAGGCACATTTCAAAAATCCTTATCACATTTGAATAGATCTTCAGGCAGGGCTTTTCAGAACACGATTTCAAAACAGCTTGTTCTTACTCCTACAGTCTGCCAAAGTGGTCTATGGCAGCAGTCACTTCTGTTTGTTTTTCTTTCCCAAGGAAACAGCACCACTTTGGGGGAAGAACAAATGGAAATGAAAAGCCTGTGAAGCTCATTTAGGGAGTGATGTCCTCTTCAGAAACCCTTCCAGCAAACAGTGTGGTTGAAATTAAGGCTGCAAAGCTGCCATGGTGGAAATGTGCAAATTCTGTTTCAAGATGACTGGTCAACTGGCAGTTCCACCAGAAGGCCAAACAAAAAATAAAAAATGATAGTTATTATTATTAAAAAAAGCAAAAACACACAAAGTGTTCACAAGAAAGAGTCCATGGGTGGGGCATACGAGAAGCCCAAAAATGCCTCAGCAGCTTCTTTGACGCTGGCAGTAATGAGGATGCTGTCTGGAGACTGACCAATAGAGTTGGGGACTGGCTCATCCGTAAACTCAGGATCGAAGTGTCGCAAGTCACTGGGGCCACTCTGTGGAAAGAGCAGGAAAGGAAAGACAAAGTTGTTTAGACCAAATCTGCCCAAACCGTGCGAGTTCACACTTCAGTTCAAAATGGTCATGAAAACCCTTGTGTGGAGACTCACAGTGTTATCATCTTAGGCTCACTGTTTAACAGCCTTTATCAGTTCTAGTGTTTTTATAGACCTTTTTTTGTATCCCGATGCATACTGTCTCACTAAAAATAAGATGATTCAATTTAATACACTATCCTCCAACAAGGCTCATGCAACAAAAGCCAAATACAAACATGTCACTCTCCCATGCAGCAGCTCACAGGGAGGACTTTGATCTCTGAGCAAGTAGTTATATGCAGTTTTATAAAGTGCTCAGAAAGTAAGAGAGAGCAACCTTTGTAACAGATCCTCTGTTCTTGTACATTAGACTTAACAAGCCAAATTTGACTCTAAGCCACTCTATTTCCACACCTTCTCTTCACCCCTTTGACAAAATGGGGCAGGCATGATTTATTTTAAAACAGCCACGCAAATGAAGCATTTATATGAGACAAAATAACAGCTAAATTTAGACAAAGAGTCAGCTACTGCTTATTTTAACCTTTGTCTGGACAGCAACAAGGAAAGGAAATTCTGTGTTTTCTAAACACAGCAATATAGGGCCAGTTCCCTTTGGCTCCTGGGCACCCCACAAAGACAAGAGGAGAAAAGACAGTCTTTATACATTCCATAATTAGAAGTGATACATACCACATTTGGGTTAAAAGGTGGTGTAATCTTCTTATTAATAAGATCATCCCAGTTAATTGGGGAGAAGAAGATGTGATTCTTAATCTCCATCTGTTATGGACAGAAAAATAGATTAATTTAGAACAAAGCACTTTATATGAAGAATAGATCATCTTCCTATGCTGCATCCAGGAACTGGACAGTCTGCACTTACAAAGTCCTCCTTGGCACCAAGCCTCTTTGTCCTGTCCTTTTGCAAAAGACCTTCCAGGAGGTGCCTAGCAGAGTTGGTAATATTTGGCTTCAACTGCAGTGGTTTGTTCAAGATGTTATCATACATTTCTGCTGTGTTTCTGCTGTAGAAAGGTGGCTGTGGGAAAGGCAGAGGAGAGATGGAAGTCAGTGCGGTTGACGTGGGCACACGTTTCCTGACGGCACAGTCAGCAAGAGGAAGGAGGTGGCTGATCCTCCACCAGGACTATTCATCACTTACCAGGCCATAGAGCATCTCATATAAAACTGCTCCAAGGCACCACCAGTCAACAGTCCTGTCGTAGGGTTGCTTGTGAAGGACTTCAGGAGCAAGATACTGTGCAAGAGAAGGAAGAGAGCCCCATTAGCCAAAAGGATCTTTATAACTGGGACTTTATAATTGGACTTGAACTAAAGAGAACACTAGCTGGACAAGTGCTGAAGCTACTGGCCAGTTGTATGTTCTTCATAAGCAGGGAGACAGCTGGAAAGCTGTCCTCTCCCACCTTGCCCTTTCTGCAGGTATCCAGTCTGCCATTGAGACACCTAATACCTCCCCCTTGCCCAGCATGCTGTAAATCCACATTGAAAATGGCAGTTTTCCCTAACGAGGGCAAGGCTCATTCCCGCTGCGTGTGCCTAGAGCTGAGCATACCTCCGGCGTGCCACAGAAAGTGGAGGTCGTGCCATTGTGCTCTATGTTCTCCTTGCAGAGTCCAAAGTCGGTCAGGACAATGTGGCCCTGAGAGTCAAGCAGGATATTCTCTGGCTTCAAGTCACTGTAGCAAGAGATGAAAGAACAACAAACGTTAGAGGAGTCACAGTGATAATATTTCAGGCATAATTGTACCCACAACTTAACTAAGTTGCAAAGAATAGTTTTAGCTTGGAATTGCTTTTAAGTAACATCAACTTTTTAAATGCAAAAAGTATGTGGGCTTTTTTTTATTTTGACAAACTGAATGACATTGCTTACCGATAAACTATGTTCAGGGAGTGCAGGTAGCCCAGTGCACTGGCTATTTCAGCAGCATAAAAACGGGCTCTGGGTTCCAGGAAGCAACGTTCCCTCTGGAGATGGTAGAACAACTACAGGAGACAGAAAGAACAAAGTTCTGTGAGCGGCGCCAAAGCCTGTTAACAATGCTTTTAATTAGACTCAACATATATAGCTGGAGAGAACAATGGCAGGAAGCAGCCTAATGATCCTTTGGTAGTTCAAAACTTGGCAGCCTGCAGACTGCAACTCTAATAACTTTTCCCCCCGTGACTTTCCCCCTTGGAGCTCTTTATTTAAAAGGCAGGGAGAAAAAGTCCGCACTATCGTCATGTGCGTGTTATAGGAAATGCTACCTCATTTTCTTGATGCTTACCTCTCCACCATTGATGTAGTCTAGGACAAAATACAACTTGTCCGCCGTTTGGAAGGAAAAGTGAAGCCCGACCAGGAAGGGGTGTTTCACGTTCTGCAGCAGGACATTGCGCTCAAACATAATGTGTTTCTCCTGAAAACATAAGAAATCAAGTGTTTAGTGACAATACCTTACAACGCTTGCCAACAGCAGTAAAGATTTATTCCATGGACATCCCAACAGCATCACTGGGGAGCAGCTTACCTCCTTCTTCTTCAGGATTGCTTTCTTCTGCAGGACTTTAACAGCATAGAATTGTTCTTCTGCCTTATGCCGTGCAAGGAGAACCTGAAAGAGGTTAAAATCCCACAACTGAGCAACACTGAATTACAGTACAAATTGTAAGCACAATTGGAAACGATCTTTGATGTTAACTGCTGAGTCCCACTTAGGCCCTCTGCATGAATGTTCAAGCAGTTTACCGAAAATGCCTGTCACTTTTACCACCCTCGCAGATAAATCTAGCGGGGCCTTGTCTGCCTTGTTTCCTTCTCTCACAAAAGCAAAACACATATTCTTCCAACCTGGATAACCCCCATCGCCTTCATGCTGCCTCGCTCTTTTGTGGCTGTTTCCTTGAGCAGGCACCCTGCTCTGCTCACCACCTCAGGGCAAACACCTCCCCGCAGGCACTGGCCAGTAAGGCATACTTTGCCTCCCTGTTAAGTGTTTTACATTTCATTTACCAAAGCCACTAAGTAACCCTGAGGCATTATGCACAAGAGCTAAAGAGCAGTTGAATTGCAGGTAGAAAAAAAAAAATTACCTTCCCAAAGCTGCCTTTTCCAATCACTTTTAAGAAATGGAAGTCTGAAGGTTTGGCATGCGGGTTGGATGATGGGCCAAGATTGATCTGCTGTGAGGGACTGGGCTAGAAAAAGCAAACAGAAGAAAACAACTATATTTACTAAAACAGCTCGCTAGTGAGAGTCTTGACCATTGGTCTTCTTTTTTTAAACATAAATCAAGCGATCTCGAAAGAGAATATGAGAACACCCCCTACCACTAAAAACAAAAAATAATCTAGACCTCTGCAAGTTGCATTAAACTGTTTTGTACTATCTACCTAGACTGCAATAGCATTTATTTCAAGGTTTTTATTTTTAAAATAAAAAATATTTTTAAAATCTTGTTGAGCTCTTAATCACATTCCATAATGAAGTTACAACTAATTAGACTTATTCTTCAAGTATTCTTCCCAATATGAGATAAAATATTTACTCTAACCTGATCGCTTCTTTTTTCTTCTTTTACATTTGTGCACTATGAGGTCTACTAAAGTAACTCTCATGATGTCAATTTAACCATGCCTCTACTACTGGTTCATTCTAAAAATGCTTCACAGAATAAAATCTACTTACGGGAGGAGAAGGATTAGTGTTCATAAGTTCAGGCTCTTGAGGCTGGGAGATTTTCAAGATAGATTGAACTTCAGGGCTGCAAGGATAAGAGGACCCATTATTAGAACAGCCACCACCAGATTCAAACGTCCGGATCCTTCCTCTAGAGGGCAAGCAAGGATCGAGCTTGCAAAAGAACAGTTTCAGTTGCGAAACAGCAATTCCAGTTTGCAGCATTACAGAAAGCAACTGAAACAACCTAGTCAACCTCACGGGTAAAATGAATCTGGAAAAGGTAAATTCCTCAGTTGAGGAAAATGTATTTAATCCGTAGGTAAAGATCAGATTAGGGATGGGGCTCTAGTAAACTGGCCCAACTGATTAGTCCCAAACCAAGCCCAGGAGGATTTGTTATGTGATGAGTAATATCTTCAGAAGAGCAATTCCCTCCTCTGTACGAGTCATGCTGGAGGTATTGCAGCAAACAAACACTCCGTTGCCAGGGCTTGCTGTACCGAGCGCTCTGTGCGAGTGAACCCCGCCTGAAAATCCCCATACTCACTGCTTGCATGCATAGGAGTTGGTGGCGATCTTCTGAATGAAGTCGTTCAGCCCCATTCTCCTCTGCTTCATGAAAGCTGAAAACAGAGACACGGAGGGAAAAATCGTTAAGTAAAAGAGAAAAATGGGGGGGAAAAGAAAAAAGCGTGAAGAGTCAAGATGCTCTGTTAATTAAAAAATAAAAATAAAAAATGCATATTCCCCCCATCAGTCTCCGAAAATGCGTTGCCCGCCGCTCACCGATGAGGATGGCCACCATGCCCCTCATCTTGGCGTAGCTCAGTGCGGGGCCCGCGGCCTTCACGGTCATGGCGGCGGTGCCGGGCTCTGCTGCTCGCACTGCTGCTCGCGTTGCTGCTCGCACCGCGCTGCGCCGCGCTCTGCCCCGCTGCGCTCCGCTCTGCCCCG
>NW_010584383.1:0-33028 GCF_000705375.1 Tinamus guttatus | reverse complement strand
AGGAAGGAAGGAAGGAAGGAAGGAAGGAAGGAAGGAAGGAAGGAAGGAAGGAAGGAAGGAAGGAAGGAAGGAAGGAAGGAAGGAAGGAAGGAAGAGAAAAGAAAGAAAGGAAAGCTATTTCTTAGAATGCCTTTACTGACTGGAATTGGATCTCCTTTGCCTCCAAAAAATCTAGGATATGGTCCCATGGTCACTGCAAAAACTGCAACGAAGTGTATAAGTTAACAAGATGCTAACATGATGAAAACATTTTTTGACTCTGTCTTCTTTATACTTCTTTACCATGCACAGATTTAACAGGAAGGAAAATTTGCCCCCATCTTTACATAAGTGCTGGCTAGTATGGAGTATACTCCCAAGATTTGTGATATCAAACCTGCATACTCCTCTGGTTTCATCACATGATCATTTTCTTTCTTTGCAGAATTTGCGTTCAAAAATGTGACAGTTTTTGTTGTGTAATCAAGTTCCGCTTAGGCAGTAGGTCTTGAGCAAGTTGTTAGTAAGATCTTTGCAGAGCTGTAGGGAGGGTAGCGTAATGCCCTCAACCCTCAGTTCAGTGAAGTCACTTTTAGAGGAAGTTCTTGTTTGGGCAATCTAGTCATTGTCCGGAAAGTTTTAAAAAGCATTTCTAGGAGGACCAATTCAATTTCCTGATTTGATTCCTCTTATTCCTTAATAATTCATTAGTTCTAGTCATTCCTTAATCGTCCGAGATATAGAGACAAACCTGGATGCACTGGGGTGGGTGGGCAGCACTAAACACTGATGTAAAATCTTTGATATAAGGGCACTATGGACCTCATTCTCTATGACAGAAATGTAATGGTCTTATATGGTTATAAACACTTTAGTTAAGTAAATGAAAAACACATTTCAATGGTTGTCATGGCAAAGGCCTTCCTTGAGCACTATGTTCAGTGAAATGTAGATTCGGGCAATTATTTGAAGGTTTTTTTTGCCATCAGCTTTCCTCTTTCTGGTAGATAATACTTCTTAGATTAGTTGATTTTAAAGGCAGTTCATTACCAATTGCTAAATATATTGTAAAATTGTATACATTGGCCTCTAATCACAGTGTAACAATATTGACGGGGCATAATTTTCTACATTGCCCCTTGCCTTCATTTTTCAGTCTTGTTTTTCCTCTATTTCTTTCCATTTTTTCTTGAAGTGATTTTTTTCCCTAAGTCTGTTCCCTGCATTTTACTTAATCTTCCCCTCTTATCCTTTCTTTGTTTCTGCCCGCTTACACTCAAACACAGTCATCTTCCTAGAGGAATGTCCTCAATTAAAATGATCTTCAAAAAAACATGAGCAGCTCAAAGTGATTTTCAAAAGTGCTTAAAGTGAAAGATAGTGGTTTCCAATGTTTTTATTCCATAGCCTGGAATCAAAAAGGATATGCAACTGCCCAGTGTTGACCCCCAGTTCAAGAAGGATGTCAAGAAACCAGGGAGAGCTCAGTGATGTTAGCTAGACCGATGGTCAGGGGTCTAGCACATATAGCCTGTGAGGAGAAGTGAAGAGCTGGGTTCCTTTATCTGATGAAGGCCAAAGGCAATAGACAGCAGCCAGTGACTACTTGAAGAGTCCTTAAGATGACATCAGAGCAGAATTCCTTCCAGTTGTAACAGAAAACAGCAATGGCACCAAGCTGAGTGTTCAGACTAGAAAAAAAAATGCTCACTGGGAGAGTAACACAGTCTGGGAACAGGCTTCCTAAAGAGGTGGAGGAATCACCATCTGCGGAGGTCTCCAAAACGCACCTCGACAGAGCTACAGTGACTTGCTCTAGTGCTGAGTGTCGTCCTGCTCTGCCTGGGAGGCTGGACTGGATGCCTGCCAGGGTCCCCTTTTAGCAGCACCATGGCCCTGTGAAATGGTGTGCTTGTCCTCTCAAAGCACTTTGTATGGACTCTGCTATGCTGTTCGTCAGTCAATCCCTCCTGAACTGCAGGTGGGGCTTTTATAAAGCAGAAGAGTTTTTGTTTTGTTTTACTTGCTATTTTTAAGGAAAAGATATAAGATTCCCTAGACAGGAATTATGGAATAGGTGAAGTACTTGTGAATGCTTTTGACTCTTTCTTTAACCTGAATGTATTTGATACTAACCATGCCCCTTCAATTTTCACTTCCCTTTCCAGCCATGAACTCTTGCGGGTATTGAAAGATATTCAGACACAGAGTAATGTTGAGTGCATAGAACAGGTGTGCAACAGAGCAGAACCTGTAGTTTTTGTGGTTAAAACCATGCTGCGGTTACGATACATCTGTCATGTAACAACAAACCTGACGGAAAATAGTTGGGGCCACAGTGAGGAAGTGTCTATACCTCCAAGTCAGGCTTCTCCTAAACTACCATCTGATTATAAATGTATACAGATATAAATATTACATAAATATTTAAAGATATTCCAGATGGCATTTATTTCTTCGTAAAAGATAGGAATATACTCTAGGGCATGGCAGATTACCCTGTAGAATTAGAACATAAAGTCTATAAACTAAACAGCAAAATCTACAGACTAGTGTTTCTATTAAATAGGTAAATAGCCTCCTTTCATTTAGTATGATGATTCATATGCATGTGATTAGGCATGTGTGTTTATAGAATAAAAGTTCTTTATGCGTTTTTTCAATATTTACAACTTTTTTTCTGACTTATCTTACTAACAGTTTTGCTCTTTGTTTTTTTTTTTATTTTTTTTTTCACAGGTTTTTGCTTTTTTTTTTTTTTTTTTTTTTTTTTTTTTCTGGGGCTGACCACAAGCATCCAATGGACAATTAGGACAGATATTCTTCTACAGTGTTTAATTTATTCTTGGGAATAAATTCAGTTACTTTAATTGGAACACATGAAATGCTTTGTTTAGGACATAGGCTGTAAACTGCAATCTTGCATTCTCTGCAATTACTTTTAGCATACTCTCAAGCCTCATTTTTTGTGCAACTATATTAAAAGCAACAGCAATTTACCATCTGTTTTAATTTGAAGCAAATTAGTTTATGTTTCTGTGTTTTAGTCTCTAAAGAGTTGTCTTCTGCTGTAATTATCTCCTGACAGTGCTGTTTTGAATGATGTGATAAGTTAAATGAAAATGATAGTATATCTCAGGTAAACTGAGCATTTTGGTTCCAATGATATTAAAATATGATTATAATAAAAAGTTTTGTGTGCATTTCCATAACCATTGAACTGATATTCACAGATTGTCTTCTGAGGTGTACACAGACAAAGTGTAAGGATAAATACATCCTTAAGGCTATAGAGGATATCAAGAAATAATGAGAATGTTGACATAATTTAGAATGAATGCTTTTTCATATAGGATACCAGGATGGCACTCTTTACTCTCCTAGTTCCTAAGAAGAGGAAAGATTTTTGAGCCTTTAGATATTAGTCATCTCTATATTTTACATAAAAATGTTTACTACACAGTTTCTTGTTTTTTTTAGATGAACAAAAGCTTTCTGTCTCCTAAAGGTGATCGTCTGTGTAGGAATCCAAACCCCAGCAGTTTTCTTTGTGGAAGATTTCCTCCTCTTTCCTCTGGCAACCACACTGGGGACAGCCTGCTGCCTGCCTGCAGTTTTTAAATGTAACTGGAAGATAATGAAAAACAAACTGTAGCTAGCCCTTCTCTCTTCTAAAATAAACATGCCTCAGTAAATTGACGCTAGTGTGAAAAGAATTAAATATCTCCTTAATCAGGTTTTCCGTCCTGAGGTACATTTCTCCTGTGTGATGCTAAGGGCTGTTGCACCCAGGTGTGTTGGCGCATAGTGTCCTACTGCAGTTAGGTCCCCTTTCTGGACACAACTCACCTTTAAGGAGTGCAGTCACACAGATTTCTCCTGCAAAATGTGTTGTCTTTTTTTTTTTTTTTTTTTCCGTTATTTCTGCATTGTAAGGAAGCAATATGGGCACATTTCCAATTTAAAGGTCACCTTCAGAAAAAATACAAACGAAATAGAGAAAAATATTGCAACAGGTCATTTTAGATTTTCTGCAGGGGCATCTCAGTCAAAATGGCCTTTTTAAAATTTATTTTTTAAGTAGCGATGGCTTTAAACTTCCTTCAGTGCCTATGTAAATATATGACAATCTAGCTGAACATCCAGGAGATTCCTGACTGAACTTCCCTTCTATGTCACGCTATCCCACTGCCATTCTCTAGTAATTTAGCAATAGCCTGTCCTTCTATGCAATGTCTTACTTAGCCATATAGCTGCTCAGCTGCTCATCACACTGCTCTTCAAAACATAGCAATCTCATAGAAGGTCTGGAGTTTTCACTAGCAAGCCTCCATGTAATATGTTTTCCATAAGGTTTTGCCAGCTAACATTTGGATCGAGGCTGGAGAACCAGGTCCTCAAACATAAGGAAAAATAAAGGTTAGAATGGCTGGAAAATATAAAATGGCAGACGAAACGTTAGTAAAAGTCAGACCTGGACACCCTCGTGGTGGTATCTGGGAGAGCCAAGAGGAGGCAGAAGTGAAGGAGGACAAAGGAGAGTGGGGGTAAGAGGAAAGAAAAGAAGCTGCTCAATAGAAAAGAAAGCAAAGACAAAAGATAAACCACTCCCCTCCAATAATAATAATAATAAAAGACAGAGATTAAAAAAAGATAAATACTTAGCTCTATGTTGTGACTTCATTTTGGTACAAGGCTCATCAAGAAATTGGGACTGTGAGGACAATAAAATGCTGCCTACAGCAGAAGGGAGAGGGGGAGAAAGAGTATTGAGGAATTCCCACTGCTGAAGCTTTCTTAGAGGTTTATCGAGATGATTTGTGGTATGGATTTAGAGTTAAGTGTAATTTTTTACATTTTTTTTTTAAAAAAACCTCAGCACACAGCAATGCTGGAAAGTAGGTTTTGCTGCCTACTTCGTGCTAGAGGAAACAGATGCTCTGTGCATACCCAAGACAGGCAAGCCAGAAAGAAGGGCTATGCATTGCTTTATTCTCAGTTTGGGGCAGTAGAATTTGTTCTGCTTATGATCCTGAGAAGTCCTAGGCCAGCTGTTCAGCTGTCTGTATATTCAGGACTGGGATTCATCTGGCCAAATAGAGACGTTGAAAGAGTACATACTTGCATTTGCCCAAATCATCTTGACTCCCTTCACAGTCAGGGGAGAGAAAAAGTGCATAAATAGGACCTGGTTCTTGTCCTCCCCAGGTAGGAGACCTATCATAGGCCAAATAAGCTGTAACTGTTTCTCTCCATTCATTATCATGAAAATAGAGTGACAAACTGTGATACCAACACTCAGACGTCTGAAGTCAAGTGAGTTTTTGCTTGCCTGCCTGCCTTCCTTCCTTCCTTCCTTCCTTCCTTCCTTCCTTCCTTCCTTCCTTCCTTCCTTCCTTCCTTCCTTCCTTCCTTCTTTTGTCCCTCTCTCTCTCCCCACCTTTTCTTTCTCTTTTGTCTTTCTCCCACTTTCTCTGTCTCACTTTCTCAGCAGTGAGTTTAAGCCCTTGTGGTGAAATACAATCCCAGGAACATTAAAATCTCAAATTCAAACAAAACCCTCACCTCTTAAAACTACATGTGGGGAAGGAGGGAGGAAAAGGGGAAAGGGAGAGGAGAGGTTAATTCACAAATGTTGAAGGTTTGAGTTGGTAATACTATGTCTAACTTTGAAATGCTGGTTTGAATGAATGCTGTAGACATAACGGAATGAGAAAGAGTATTTTGGAAGCAGAGTAGGTTTAAAAACAATACGATGTTTTGTAGCCTGCAGACAAAATGACTGGGAAAGATCCCAAGTTAATATGCTAAAACTGGTTGAGTAAACACTGTAGTTCTCATTTTCAGTGATGAATGCCATTACTACAGATCTATTCAGTATGATGATCGGAAATCACACCACTTGCAGAGATATTGTTAGCCTCAACAGTAAAACAAAATGAGAAGACACAGTACACTGGAGGTCTCCAGCAGCCTTACTGTGAACTGACAAATTCATAGGTTATGTCTACTCAGCACCATGCAGGACAATGCAGAAAAAAATGACAGTTGGCAATGACCCAAGGAGCGAGAGCCGTACTAGTCTGCCCTGGATAGCCTGCCCAGCAGCGCTGACTGAGTGCCATTGCAATGAGTTGTACAAATATGCTCTACTTTTGGGAGATTTTGTTTGATGGTTTGTTATTTGTTTGTTTGATCAGCGATCAAAGCTCTCCTGTTTTCAGAGGCCCATGCAGACACCATCCCGAGTTACTTTATCTGCTCTATCACCTTTTACAGCTACTTTGCAGGACGGCTCCTTAGCTGTGCTTTGCAAGGCAGAGAGCCCTGGAGCTCTTTGACACAGGTAGCATATTGGCTTGCAACCTTGGCTTTGATGAGGGAACAGTGGCTCACCTGGGTGAAATGCATCCCAAAAGAGGGAAGGGCATCCTCACCTTCCGGGGGCTCCTGCCTTGGCAGGGAGTGCTCCTTGCAGCTCCCTGTTTTGAGTGTTTCACTTGAAACATGCCATTTATCATTCAATCTCAGCTTTGATGGCTATTCATGTTCTGACAATCTTATTTGGGGTATTTCTGCCTAAAAAATCCCTCCTAAATTGGCAACATGTTTTTCCTCTGTAGCACAGTCCTGGAAGGAGCTGAGCAAGCAGGGGGCTTGACCTGAGGTGACCTGGCTGTGAGAAGTTCAGCAGACGCACACGTTTTTAACATTGCAGACTTCCTAAGCATGGACATGAGCTCTGGAGCTGGAGGCCAGGGACAGCCGCTTACTTTTTGTGTAGTGGGCAGCATGTGCTTACTGCTCAAATTACAGCAGTCCTGTGCTGGAGAGGTAAGTAGCTTATCTCTGTTTTTCTCAGCTGTGAAATGCTTAATAATTAGGAGTAAACAGGCACAGAGTAGTAGTAAACAGGCACAGAGTAAGTAATAATTAGGAGTAAACAGGCACAGAGGGCTGATAATGAAATGACTGCTAATGTGAACAGTCTTGCTAACCAACAATGCTTCATATAATAAGTACATCCCCCCTCCCCAAGCTATAAAACCATCTTAGAAATAATTTTTGAATAAAGAATAAATGGAAAGTTCATTTTTCTTGCCCTCTTGTTTCAGAGCTTCCAGGTACTTCACAGGCTCAAATTTCCATTTCAGTCACAAAGACAGAGACTCTAAAAGCACATCTCAGTCTCTTAGCTCAGGTAATTCATGAATATGTAAGGAAAACTTGAAATATAAGATTCATCATCAAGTTGGAATAACTGGCAAAACTGATTTAAGTCTGGTTACTACAAACTAGTGCCATTAGGGATCAAAGATGCGACAGATTTTAAGCTGTATTTAACATGCATTTTACACCCAAATTATTATGAAAAAAAATAAGATGATCCACTTACTTAGAAAAGTAAGAGCTAGCACTTTTGCTAGCAAAATGTCTTTGACTTCAAAGAACACAGGAAAAAAAAAATGCAAAGCATTATGGGCGTAGACTCCAGCAATTTCCTTGATGCATTGGCACTGGTGCCTGAAGGGCACTGCCTGTCCACAGCTTAAGAGTTGGTGGATCAGCAAGAAAAGCAGATCCATCAGTGAAGAATAGATAAAAGTGTCTTTTCTGCTGTGTTACAATTTAATCTTATTCACACCAATTCCAGATTATCCAGTGGTAGAAATCATAGATGAGAAACCATAGGTGAGGCCTGAGTTTCTGTTTCAATTTCTTGTGCAAATCCAAGAGTTATTTCATATATATTTATATAAAACAAATAATGGGAGTAGTCTATAAATAGTAGCTCTGGTTTGAAATTGTGGACAAAGAACACACTTTTTGAAAAAAGGTCATAATGGGCTTAGGACAACTGTTCTTTCATTTAAGATAGACACACACAGACCTAAAGACAGACAGACAAACCTTTTAAAGACTATTCAGGGAAACAGAAAAAAAAAAAAGCTGTCTCATGGTTATAACCTGCTTTTTTTTTTTCTTAATTCTTTAACCTCTGTCCAAGGAATTATTTTGCTTGCTGCAATCATCTTTGAGGATGAAAAATTTCATCATGCAAACACAGCACAAAATTTCCAAGTCATAGAACTCCTTCTACTTTGGGCTTGCAAATCAAGAATTCAAGCATTTGCTTTCAAAGTGTTAAAGGCCTCTGGAGTAATTAAGAGCCGATATGTAACAAGTAAAAACATATTGCTTTAGTCCTAAATCTTGTTTGATCCTAAACAAGATTACCTTTTTTTTAGCCCTCTAATGGTGTTATTACAGATGCCTAAAAATGGCTAAGAAGTTTATTATGGTAAAACAATTTGCTTTTAATCAAGTTCAATTTACCAATATGGTGAGGTACTTGTGAAGTGAACTCTGAAGTAAAACCACTGAAAAGCATTTAAAAACTGAATGTGAGTTAAATATTATGCTATATTCATGTCCATTCAACCGGTGTAAGCTAACACTGATGGAAGAGTTTATGGCAGTCGTGTAATGGAAGAAGAGGCCTTAAAACTAAGCAAGCCAAATTTTTTTCTTGAGCTACCCTGACACTAATTCCAACTATAAGTAGTTTTCCCGCTTTGACTGAAATCATTGCAGATACCTAAACAATCCATGCAAGAGAGAGAGAGCACCCTCTGCCATGGCCACTAAATATTATTATATTTGAAACTGTCTTTTCACAGATCTGCTTTGACACATAGCCAGCTATTGACGCAACTGAGGGAGTAATAATATCTCCTCAAAAAGAACGGAGAGCCGAAGCAAGAATGCTGAAAGCTCAGAGAATGTACATACTGCTGACAGAGGAGCACAGTGCATCAGTGGCTAATTGCACTTCATGCAGAAGAAAGTGCCACTCAAATTAGTTAAATTAGTGCAGTTCATCTGTGTGGACTCCTTTATTTCAGAAAGGCAGATGATAGCTATAGCTAAAGTCTATTAGGAATCAATGCAAACTGAAACATTCACATACCACAGTAAGATCTCATAAAAGCCTAAGAGTGTAGACTTAACTAAATATATTTCCAAACTTGTTTCATCAAAAGGGTTCAACTTTATCATATAACTAGCACTTAGTCAATATGCATTAATGATCAGACTTGCTATAGGTCAAGGGAGCTTTCTAGGAGCATGAAGCATTTAAAATCAAAGACTGGCAATGAAAGATTTCTTCCTAATGGGGACAGAGGTTTTGGGATGCCTCCCAGGGAAACAATTGCAAAAATGGCAGAGAGAGCAGGAAGAGAATCCCCAAACCATACAAGAGAAGCCCACATCAGGATCTGACATATACTTGTTGTGCCAGGGACAATGCCTGTTGCCCAGGATATTTGAACTGTGTAGCCATAGCATTTTTTAGACATTTTTTCTTTGTCTTAAAGGCAATTCTGACATCTCCTCTAACCACATACCAACAAGTTAAACTGGTATATTTTCCCCTTGTAAAGAATACCTAAGCTTATGATAAGACAAAGAGGACTAAAACCAAACAAAAGCACAAGACACATTCCCTCAAAAAACAACACCCCAGAGACAGAAAGGAGACAGAGTATGTGTGTGAGTTTGTGGTATTCAGTTATTTTACCTATGCTGCTGGGCATTTTTTTTTTCTTTTTACAGAACTAATGAGGCTCCCCATGTGCTCGTGTCCCAAGTCATGTGTCCAAAGCAGTGGTCACCAGTGGCCAGTGCTGCCCCTGGACATCCACACAGGACTCGTGCTGGGAGCTAATGAGAGCTTTGCTCGCAGAGCAGATCCATGCTGAGACGTGGCTGACAGCTTATTAAAAAGATTTGCTGTAACACTTTTGTTTCTTCTCATTATGCCATGGCATCCTTCCTCGGGAGCCTTTCTGCCGCGTGCCATGCACTTTAGCCGTCCGGCATGGAAGCGGGTTGTTGTTGTTGTTGTTGTCGCCCAGCAAACTCTCAGTGGGTGAGAGCCTACGTTTCGACATGAAAAACATCCTTCAATTATGTTTGGCGCCGGGACAAAGCACTTCAGCCCCAGCATAAAGCCGCATCAGAAATAGCCTCCCTAGAGCCCCTGCAGAAGCTCTGCCTGCTGCTCTGGCCCTGCTGGTGCCCAGCACGTGTGTGTTGCCCATACCTGAGTCATCGCCGCCCCAGAGGCTCCCAGGATCCGGCTGAGCCAACAAGTCACCTTTGTTGTAGGGCTCCTTTGTCTGAAAAACAGAAGGAGCACATCAAGTCACGAGAGCTTCCCACTGAATGCTGTTAGTGTTTTATGACATTTCCAACCAAAATTATTTTCCGACAAAGAAACTGTGTCAGGCAGCAGTGCAAGGCCCCTTTTCAGCAGCTTCAGTTGCTTCAGGGGCAAACTTATGAGGTGCCAGGTACAACCACCTTGCAGAAAAGTAAAAGAGTCTGTGCTTAACTGTGCTTTGAATTGCAATTTCCATTCAAAATGTGCACATTGATTTTGCATCCATGGACCAGATGGCTAGCCCAACTCCCCTGCCTTGGTCCTGCTTGCATAGAAAAGGGACATGGAATGGTGGGCAGAGTCCTTGTGGGGCCAACTTCTGTCATGGGCCCCTTTGCCGAAGGCTAAGACACACTTTGCAAGCTGTCACCAAGGGCAGAAGCAGCCCAAATGGGGATGGGCTTTGGGGTGGATGGTGCCCCAGTGTCACCCCATCACATATCCTTGGCCACTGTGGTTAGGCTAGATACAGACTCTTATTCCCCTTCATCACTTCATCCTCATTCCTGGTATAAAGGCATATCTAACCATTTACCCTCTTGACCTCTCTCACACATGTGGCTTGGATCCGAACTGTGCAAGAACGTTGGACAAGAGTGAGTGCGACTGCCCGCTGGTAGTGCCTTTAGAAGGATACCAGCTGCTGAACTCAGCGGCACTGCTGTTTGCAAACCCTGCCTGACCCAAAGTACTTCACAGACTGTACATCCCACTAAAATGCTGCAGTCAAAATTAGGATGGGAGGCTGCAAAGAAACAATGACTCATCGGCTACAGACCCGTTAGAATCAGAACATACGCTTTAGGTGAGAAGTTTTGATGGATGTTTATGTCCAGAGAAATCATCTCGCTAATAGCAGAACTTAATGATTCTTTGTGCAAACACATTGCTCTCAAAGTCTGCAGTTGTGAAGGACTAACGAGCTTCATAGTATGGATCTGGAGCTCCAGTGAGTCACTCGGATAGATCCTTCAACCCTGTTGGTTGGTAAGCCACATGTTTTCAGTTTAAGAAATGTTTTCATTTAAAAGATTCCCAGCTCAGTCGGCAGCTTCACCCATCGTTACAAATACTACAAGGGTGTGAAGCTGTTTGGAAGGTTTCCAAGGTTCCAAAGAATTGAAAAAGTGGCTCACTTTCCTGATGAGATATTTCTGACTATTTGTATTCAGGACATTAAGCACCTGATGAAAGCACAAAAGAAATAAGCAATCAAGACAGCCACTCTTCTAGCTACTGTAAAACTCCGTGATTGAAGTTAATAATCAGAATGACTGTAAGAAAGAAGCAGCATAGGAATAGAAAGCAAGTGTGGGATAAAGAAAGGGAAGGAGAGAAAGGGTTTAATTTGACATACTCTGTGCAGAGGCGTGACTATGCCCAAAAGAGCATATGCAGGCTTAGAAAACAAACAAACAAAAAGTACTCTTTATCCATGGATCTATACCTACAGAAAAATGTATTTTTACATGTGTACACAAAAATATATGGAAGAGACACCACGTCAAGGTCAGAAGCATAGTGTAATATATCCATACAGCAATAAAAAGCCAAGTTCTGAGCACTGCAAAACCAGACTCAGTTTCACAAAACAGTTCAGTATAAAGGGAAACTCTCTTGATGCCCTTGCTGTGAAGTAAGAAGCACCACACTCAGAGTTCTGGAGAGGTGAAGTTCTGTAGAGAATATTTCCTTACAGATTATGACGCAAATATCAGCAATATCTTGGCCCTTTTAGAGGCCACAGAACTATGTCAATGGCCACACTGAAGCAATGTACAGCAACTAGTGGGAGAGATGGGGCACTTGTAGCAAGTCCTAAGGAAATCAATTTTATGCTTCTCAGGTAGTAGAGAAGAAAGAGCACACAGGAGACCACTGTTACTAAAAGGAGTGAGTCCCAGCAGACTCACCTGCGTGGCCCTCCCTGGCTATACCTCACATCTAGACTTATCTAGACATATCTAGACTAGATGGATAGCCATCTCACAGACTTGGCAGCAACCTCGCCAGAGGTTGCAGGTCCATGATAATATTTCTAACAAATACATGCATTCCAAAAATTTTGCTTTGTTTGGCTTCTCCACTTTTTTTTTTCTTCCTCCTTTAAATACTTCAGGATCACCTGTGTGTGCAGTGGCATTTTACTCACATCTTTTGGCCACACTACTGTTTCAGTTAAATTGGAGATGAAGGGAGGCATCCTGAAGGAGACTCCACTCGCTACTCTCTCTGAGATGTTTCTTTTGTATGCTTTCCTGGATTATCTTGACATACTATCAACTCATCTGAATAGTAATTTGATTACACATGGGAATTCCACATGGAATATAAGTGTTGCTGCCTCTCCTGTCTTAACATATAAGAAAAATTACAAGATCACCACGTCCACAATAAAACACATTTTGCAGGTATTCTTTTTTATCTTTTTTTTTCCTCCTTTAAAAATATTTGCACAGGAGAAGTTTTCCTTGCTTGTGACTTGGTGAAAATGCTTATCTCAGTACTTTTAAAATGCTGGGTTAACTCTCTTTCAAAGCCGACATTGTTCAAGCCTAAAGTTCAATGAGGGGAAAAGAGACAAACAGTTTGGTGCTAGTGGCCAAGTCTTTGTGCTGCCTGAGTACACTTCGGCCACAACAGATAAGACCTCAACAGGTCAAATATTTAAAAACAATGTCCATATAATAGTGACTCTATAAGGAAACAACACATTCTTTGATCACATGAGACACAACTTCTCCATTCCCTGAGTTTCTTGTGCTCAGATAACATGACCCTGAAGGCCCAGTCTCACTGATTCGGTGGGACAGCTCCCACTAAGTTTTGCCATTGCAGCCAGCTGTGGAAAATAGGTTATCTGAAACAGAGATGAAACCGCATAAGAGGATCAATGCCTGAATCTATGTTTTATGATCACTCTCAGTGTCATTTTGAGAAGATAAGGAAAAACTGAACTCAAAAGTCTATATGCCTGCATAAGGAACACTTGACTTGAAGTACTGATTTTTTTCAGCTGTATTTCAGTGCTGTATAAGTTTTGTGTACATATGACATTAATTACATGCTTGTGCTTTTTTGTTTTTAGAAAAAAAAAACCCAAAGGGCAGCAATCTTTATGACTTATAAAAAAGAAACAACTATATCACCTCCTTCTCTACTCTTCTCTTTGACTTAAGCACGCTACTCTTCAGCTGCAACACCTCTTTATCCTGAACCTTGAGGCTGCTCTGAAAGGTGAGAAAAGAGACAAGGTAGGCACACTGATCATCTCTTCTTGCAAAGGCAAGTATAGGCCAGGAAATGGGGAAGGCTGTTGAGATTCAGATAGTTTACGAGATTCTTTGAAATTCTTTGAAATTTGAAAAAAATCTTCCTTGTGGCAATCAGCTTTTTGAGGACGTAGAAGCATTTCCCTCCCATTGTGGAAACTGTGGAGGAACTGGATCTTTCTGGGGTTGTTCCCTTCTTTTCCGCAATGTGGGTTCATCTTCCTCCAAACAAATCTTGCCAAGAACAACTGTGTGTAATGGGGCAACAAAAAGTAGGAGAGAAGATAGCACAAAGAGTCCCGATGAATTCTCTGAATAACAATGTTAATAAAACAGGTACAAAAATAATGAAAAAAAAAGTCTTCATATCTAGAAAAGGCCTAAGGCTCTAATTTTATGCATGTGTTTTTACTTCTGCTATGTTTGAAGTACAGTCGGTCCTCACCTGCTTTGCAGAACTGGGAGTCGGAGAAATGCAATCTGCCTCATTGATCTCAATGCCAATTTAAACTCTGAAGCCTAATTTACACATCAACATTGGTAATTATTTCATTGTTGAACAGCTTAACAGAAAGAGCTCATTAATGGCTGCATATTCTGTTCCCTTGAAAGGACATCAATAACAACAGTGGAAGCAGAATACATTATCTAGACTGAATACCACAGGCACTTTGTACTAAATAGAAAAAAATGTTGCTCACAGATACCAAATGATACTTGTTCATTAAGGTTATATGTCTTCACTGCTGCTTTGTAAAAGGACTATCCTATTCAACAAGATACAGCCTTAGATCCAATGTATTTTTGCTAATGAGATAGCAATAAAAAAATCTTGTTTTTCATTTGAGGCACTCGAGTACCTAAATAAACTACATAATCCTTTATGAGATCCACAGTATTCTTACTTATGGCTTCATTTCTGGAGAACATGCTTTCAAATGAAGAGAATGTCAGGATTTGATAGGGCCGAACAGACTCTAGTTACGTGTATTTTGCTTGTGAAATGCCGATCAAATTGAAAGGGCTCATAACTTTGGTGATGCTAAAATGGCTATAATTTACCTTTAAAGATAACAGGCCATTAAAATAAATGATAGCATATACATTATTCTTTACTGAAGTCTCTGGGGTGTTATCCAACCGAGACACAGCTGCCTCTGAAATAAAGTGCACTGAGTTCTTGCTGAGCAGTACCTGTAGGTATTAACACTAAGGGCAAAAAATCACCACTATGCTTTGTGGTTGGGAGTCACTACCCCTGTATCTTGTGACCTCAATCACCATTTCTTGTGACTTCAGTCAACTGCAACTTCTGAAACGAGAATAAACCGATGACAGTGTTCAAAACAGGTTCCCTATGTCACCATCACTATGAAATCTGAAGTTTACTAGATCAGAATGTGGTTATATTAATTTCTTCCAGCTACCTGGAAGAGCTGGATGAGTGCTTCCAGGTTAACTTGCAAAATAATTTTTGGATGTTTGCATAAGTGGAGCACTAAAAATTTCAGGGACTCCAAGCTCTGCCTATATGTGTAAGAAGTACTGGCACAGATTTCCATAAAATAACCATAACTTGCCATGGGATTGATTATGCCGAGATCAAAAAAACTTGAAGGACTGTAATTAAGCGAGCTGCAAAGATGAGATGAACCCATTGCCAGTTCTTGATGTGATGTGATAGGATTCCTCCAGAAAATGTGTTTCTGCACATAACACTGCATCCTTGTACAGCCTCTCTACAAGGGTCTTTGCGAGCATGAATGGGCTGTAGGATCCCATTGCTGCAAGGATAGCATTCCAGACTGTCGCTAATATAAAAATACAATGTATATGCTATTTAAGACGGCTGTCTACATTGCTGTTCTTTTCTGGGCCTCAGAAGGAAACAGTCTAAACAAAGTCCAAAGTTTGTCTAACAGACTCAGAAACTATACCACTCTAGACACGTTTTTCCATGTGTTCTAGTGGAGATAATTTCTGAAGAGACATGCAGCCATGGTAACTCAAAACAGAAGTCTCACTAGACACCTCACTGATCTGCGAATGTATTTTTTAATTTTATTTCACTTATGCTGGTCAGTAATCTTAATCTCCTTCATTCCTCTTTACCTTTCAACTTCTCTCCTACTGTGGGAGAAATCTACACTCTTCGGCAGATGTTCTGCAGAGGAAAATCTCTTCTTCTATGGGAAGTGTAATTTTTCCAGACTCAGAGATAACATTGCATAGACTTGTGTGGAGAAGGACTCCCTTAGTAAGAAGGAAAGAAGTCTTCACTATAGCATCATGGGCAAGAAGTGGATTTATTCGTGTTAGAGAAGCCTTGCTTCATATTTTTTTTCTATTTCTTTTTTCCTCGCAGCAGCTGCTATGCACATATCCCAGTAGAATCAGAAGGATTCTTTTCCCAGTAGAAGCACCAGGAATGGCAAGAGTAATATTCTTCAACTGCATTACTGATTTATCCAATCCTTCCATATCAAATCTTTATTATATAACAATAAAGCATTTGGCACAGCATTTGACTGTTATTGAAGAATCTCTTGTATTCATAGGAGGACTTTTTTATTTAGACTTCAATTCTCATTTTGATCAAACGTCTTGGTTTCACCCTGGCAATCATCAAATCGTGTCAACTAATTCTTCTAACTTAGATTATTACCTCATCAGACAAAAGAGAGAAACAGAGGTTATTGCTGCTCTAAGAAATGATCTAAAATGGAGCATAAAAGACTAGCTTTGAGATAAACAGGGATACAGGAGAATTGTTAAGTGCACAAGATTTTGTAAAACTTGCAGAATACCAGTGCAAGCCCAAGCTATTTGTGAGTACCTTCCATCTAACCTGCAAAAATGTAACCCTCTTCAAGGGCTTTTTTGACCTCTCTCAACCAACAGAAAACACATCAGACCTACAGAACGAACAGAGTTAACCACGTTTTACATTTGTTTCTGAATTGAGGAAGCCGCATCCCCATCTGAGGCTAATCTCAAGGTCACAACTGAACGGAGTGTTGTGTTGTGAACCACAGTCTTTGTGATTCATTGCCTTCCACAATGCAAAATAGAGCTGTGCTTAATGATGTTGGGAAACAAATCTGTTTGAATGGGCCCAGCTGATGCAATACATTGATGTTGTGGCTTGCAGGCCAGGCATGTGGGGACAATGAAAGCGCAAACCTGCAGCGCAATGGGCTGGCTGCATAAAAGAGACACAGACTCCTGTTGAGGGAACAGGACACTGGAGCCGCATCACATGTTTGGTTACCGAGAGAGTCCTTCGTCATGTATGGACAAAACCATGAGGCAGAGGTAGGGAATATCAGCACTTTTCTTACCCGCTCTTATGTGAAATTTCAGCTGTGCTTTGTCTGCAATAAAACTACTCCAATCCAAACAAAGCATATAAATATCACTTGTGTAGTATAAAGCCCTTGTGAATTGCTCATGAGAATCAAAGCAGCTTTTATTATGATCAAATGAAGGAAATACAAGAGTATAAAATATCAAAAAAGAATCCATGTTTTTCTCTAGTAAGCTCTTAATTTTAAACATTCACTGGAGCCAGAATATTAGATTCAGAATATTAGATCTAAGCCTTCTCATCTCAGATTTTGAGAGAGCTTGGGTTAGGATTCAGATTCCTGTCTATGATTCGGTCCATGAAGTTAAACAGGAACACAGTGTCAAGACCTTCCTGGATTTTGCAAAAGTCAGGTGCAGGTGTGAATTCAGAGCTATTTTCACAACAATTGTGAAGTCAGAAGTAATTGGTGCAATAATCTTGTAACTCAGGCTGCAAGATCTTTCCGAGTTAGTTGCTACATCAAAGCCCTTCGCTCCCCAGCACAAACACACCTCTGACATCATTTCATATCTATTTTTGAGTTCAGGATTTTAAATGATAGAAAATCCACCCTACCTTTTGCAAATTATTCGTTCAATATTTTTTATTTTTTGCACTTTCTTCTAATTGATTTTTTTTCTTTTCCTTGAACTCGCAGTCACAAAAGTTACGCCTTTTCTTTGAAGACCTCTATATTATGAGCAGCTGCCTCACCAAGCAGACATCTATAGACCATTGTCAAGTTACCCTCTCACACTCCTTTTTGATGAAATCATCATACCCTTTAGCATCCTTAACTGAGGGAGAAAGAATCTTGTATTTAGCACAAGCAAAGACACATACATGGTTGCTAAAAATAACAAATAATGCTATAAATTTGAACACTTGCATTTGCCCCACAGTAGCATGTTCCTCTATCCTAAGTCCATGAGAAAAAAAAAAAGACGTTAACATGAGCTCAGTTTCACAAAATAGGACAAACATAAATGGAGCTCTTAGTAGATAATAAAATTTGATGAAATTTATCTCCTTTTGGGTAGACGTTAGCAGATCAGCCTAAAGACAGTGTAACTATCTCAAAAGAACTAAAGCATCGTATCCTGTAATAAAAGCGACAAAGTGTGTCTGAAATAATTTTAAGCAGAGGTTTAACCAAGTTAAATAACATTATATAGTAAAAGATTAGCTGTATACATAGTCAACACAAAGCCCAGAATGAATGAGACTTGATAAGAGACAACAGAGCTTCCCCAGGTTTTCAGGGTCAGCCTCCGTTACAGATACTTCACTGTTTTTTTTTTTTTTTTTAAAGAATCAGCCAAGTGTCATGAGGCTGGGCTTTCTGGCCCTTGCTGGTTCTAACCAGAGCTGAAATATAAACCGAAAGGCATTCAGTTGAATATTATCTTGATCTCCTCCACAATGAGGGCGGGGAAGTGAATGCTAAATTGAATTTACTTCAGGTTTGGCTGAAGATTTAGGCAAGTATTGGAGTCAGTTCTTACAGCCCCCACTTACTTTGACTTGCTTCTGGCCTGAGCAAAGAGCATTCTTCCATGGATGACCAAGTGAGATCTCTCAACAGCAAAAATGTGCCTGACGCAGTCACTCAGTGCTCACTGGCACTTCCAGGCATGCGGCACCGATTGCTATGGAAAATATACCACTGACTTCTGACACCAAGTGCACTTTGTAAGCAGTTTACCCACCGTCTGAACTTAATCTTTACTCTTAGGGACTAAAATAGCAAACTAGTCGCAACATTCTCTCTACTTTTCTGTACTTTGGAAGAAATAAAAGTCATGATCACTTGTGCAGCAATAATTGTCTCCTACAAGCCAGTAACAAGTGAAAATTTGTGGCATCTCGTGATACTGGGCCTATGAAGTAACTGGAAAATTATTGTCTCCATTATATATAGAGAGAATTTAAATAAAAAGGAGATTGAATATTTGTTCAAACTTAAATCTCAGTTCAAAGAATCTGGAATAGACTCAAGTTCCTCATTTTCCAACTGATGTTCATGACAAAATGATATCCCATGAAACATTCTTGCATAGGTCTGACAATCAGTTTATACATACAGCGTATGTTATAACCAGTGGAGAAACCACACTTTTTCTGCAGTTTTTCTTGATGTTCTTCATACTCTTTGAGATGCATTTTTTCTTTAAGTTCATGGCTCTGCCATTGATGCAGATAGAAAGAAACTAAATATCCTCTGAAGCCAGAGGAAAGCATCTGATAATTCCCACAGATAAGACTCACAAGTTCTAGAGACTTGTGTATAGAGTTGATTCAGAGATAGGGGGGAATTACTCAGGAATAGTGTTTTTTTTCCCCTAAATGATTACTTCTGTTGTAGCACAAACTCCATGTCTTTACAGCTGGTGTCAGGATCAAAAAAAAAAAAGGAGGTAAGGAATAATGGCTCAGACTGGATCCTGGGCACACACTGAAACGGCTGTGATTTGCAGCTGTTGAGAGAATCAGAAGCGAGTTATCATCTGAGGGATGCTCTGAGTTATATAGGTTTTCCTTAGACTGGCCAGGTTTCTAATTCTCCTCAAAAAAAAGTCACTTTGACATCCTCGTCACCCTACAGATAGCTCTGTATGTCAATGGTGATGGTGCAGAGCTCTCTTAAGCTCTCTTAAGCTTATGCACTTGTCTCCAGTGCATAAGGACACTGGCTGCAGAGCAATGGGAGAAATCCACCCTATTATCTTAGCTGAAACACAAATGTGTTTATACAGGAAAAGGAGCAAATACACCTCAATTGTTAAAACAGAAGATGAGGAAGAAGAATTAGGCTAGTATCCTAGCCAGTCAGTAGCAAACACGCTGCACTCCGTCGGCTGCCCTGCAGGACTTAGATTTCCATTTTAATTCCCTGACCTGTACATAGGAATGCTAAAGGAGCTCAATATATGGGTAGACTGGATGTCCTCTTAACTTTAATGCTTTGATATTTTTATAGTACTCTAGTTCAATATCATGACAGCTAGGTCAAGCACATATTTTTATAACAGAAGAGTATTGTGCATGAATTAACAAGCCGTACTTATATTTGATCCTTTTGTCTTAGTACCTGATTTTCCCCCCCTTTACTTTCATCGCTAAAGAATCATTTGACCTGAAAATAAAAAGGAAATGAGGCTGGTTAAAATGTAAGAGTTTTTGGAGAGTAGCTGTCTACCTGTGCTGTGCTTTAAATCACATTCCCATTAATTTCTGACAGCTCAATGACATAGCAAGGAACCAATTCAGTTCGCTGTTTAAACCAATAGTAAATTTCACTCCATCTTCGGGGACAGAAATACCACTCTGTGAGGAAAAGAAAAATGAAAGGACACATTCTAGATGGTGCAGGCAATAGTTTCATTCATGACAAATGTGAAAAATCAATTGTCATTTTAGCTGCCTGACCTCTGTTACAAACATCTGCAGAGAAAAGAAGGCAAATTAGCAAAATGTATCTTTTTTTTTTTCTTCTTTTAACTTAAGTTCATTTAGGGTTGCAATGTTAGTGCTAGGCTTGTTCAGAGAAAGAGATGAAGCAAAGCTTTATATCTCCTAATGCGGTTGAGTTGTACAGGGTTATGGATAGATGTTAGGCATCACTGTCTATCGTGTGTGTATCCGTATGCACAACTTGAAATTAAATTGGATGTAGCTGGAACAAGCTCATGGTATTCTACACCCACATTTTGCAAGAGGAGGTGGAGTGATACTAGCCTGCTAATGATGATAGTGATTAATGTTTGCCGTTTAGAAAAAGTAACTGAAACTGAAATACCCCGAGCAAATAAAAGTGCTTAAGTTGCAGCTGTGACAAAGACTCGATTAGCTCTTATCAATGTGTTTCTTCTAACTGTCACAACATAATCTGAAAGCGGCTGGGTCATTCAGTAGGGTTAGACAAACCCTATTGTCAGTCTGTTCATGCAAATTACGCCCACTGCATCAGAGCCAGAGAAAATGGTTGGCACATGTTGACCAAAGGTTCAACATAATCGTTCGGTACTGTTTAATACACAACTATTAGCACATCTACTGAGCATATGGTTTGACCTTTCATATCTGTAGCTGTCAGTATCTGTAGCCACGAGCCTTGAAGAGCAAGGGAATATCTGGAGACATTTCACTATTTATTGCGAATCATAAAAACACCAGAATGGGTCTCTTGGATGTGTTTATACTTTCTCTTCCAGCTTACTTTATCACCAAAATCTCCAGTCATAGCACCGAGAAAAAGGAGACTTGCTTTACTGGAAAATATTTAACACACTTGTAAATGCAAACAGTCATGAAAACTCTGCAAAGGCATGGGCTCCTTCTTTCACAGTCCAAGTATTTGCTTGCATTCAGAGTTACCTCACCAGAAACAGGAATGATGTTTGGTTGCGTGCTCTTTCAGAGGTATGTATTTCTCTGACGCAAAAGAAAATCACAGCTGTGCTTAGATAGCTAGAGGTTGAGTTTTGGATTCTTTCAAAAGAAGGATCATGCATTTGGCAGTCTTTCCGGCTGTCCAAAACACTGCTCGTGTAGTACAATGAGTCTTCTACCATTACCACCAAGGCCTTCAGTGTGATTAACTGATTTGCAAATTGTGCCTTTGCTCCATGAAAAGTCTATGCTTACCATCCAAAGCAATAAAAATGGATTTCTTAGTGAAACAATAAAAAATGATCCTAATCTACACTAAATTGTGGAAGTTAAAGCTGTAGCCAAATGAATTTTGGATGAGGTTTGTGACAGATTTAAACAAGTCTATTACCATTAGCCTGACCACAAAGCTGCTGCCAAGATGCAGAAGACTCAAAGCATAGCAGTTTCACTTAAATAAAAATGATGACAAATATTCCATGAAGGGCACCACGAACCATATTTTCCCTAAATTTCTTTGCAAAACTTAGAAATGGATATCTTCAATAAACATATTGATAACAGACTAGGGAAACTGGTATAAGACTTCATAACTTCTGTCTATCTAGAAATATTCCTACCAGTCTTATTTTTGCTCCTAATTTTGCTGGAATTATGCATGAGGAAAAATCAAGCCCCTAATGAGATATACAGCACTGATGCAGGCTGAGTTTTGCAGTGAGAGACCTAAGAAAAGTCTAAACTGTGTTTTTGTCTGTGTACCTCCAGTTCAGGCTGGAGCTAGTGGTAGATTCACCACTGTCTTCAGCACATGCTAAGCTTGTAAAAGCACGTATTCACAGACTACAGTAACAGCCCTGTAGCTGTAACAGTACAAAAAGGTGGAAGATTGAAAACATTGCTACCATAGGCAAGCTTGGGAGGACAAGCATGAACCAGATTTCATAGTAGAATATCTTCTGGGCTGGGTGTGGCTCTTCCAATGCAGAAACAAAAGCCTTGTACAGAAACAAGGGAGATGTGTTGTAAGATCAGGAGATGGCCAGTTACAGCTAGGTTTTGTGTTCCAGTCTTGTCTGCAATGCAGGTAGGATCAACAAGAGGTGTATTGTGAAGGAGGAACAAGCGGAGCATAACAACTGTTAGGATCTTATAAGGGGCACATTGTGAAGGTGGGACTGGTTGAACATAACATTGTTATTGGTGTATCCATAGCCTTCAGAGATTAATGCATGGTAATGTATTTTAAAAGAGTCCCCTCCAAAACTTCTGTGTGGAAAGGTTCTCTAGGGTTCAGATGTGAACTTTAATGTGTCATGTGTCAACAGTTCTATAATTTTTGGTGAAAGCTTTGCTTGCTAAACTGTTAAGCCAGCCTCATTTCACGTGGCTTTCAAAAACTGATGTGATAACAGAAATTCTGCAAGAAGTTTCGTGTGAAGCCAGCATGCACACAGCTTCTGTTCTGCAGGTCACATGCACAAGTGACACAATGTCGGCGTTTGAAAGTCTACCTCCTCCCCTCCTAATGTAGTTACTATATAATCTAAAAAGAATATGAACCAAAAGACATCAGTGAAAGCTAGTTGTAACTAGATAACTTCATTGCTCCTTTTTCACAATACTGTCTCATACAGTCCATACAAAGAGAGTACTTTCTTTTAATATTTAGAGTCCTTCAATGTCACTGTGCTTCAGTGTGTACTATAAAAAAAAAATAAAAAGAGCAAAGAGTGCTTAGAGGCACTAAGAGTTCTGGGTATCCCAGTTTCTGAGAATCCAGTTTGAGATCCTACAAAGATCCCTACCATATGAAGGGTGTTTCTTAGCTTCTGCAGTGTTAAGGAGAGCTCAGTGAGCATTTGTACAAGTGCCTGAAATTGCTGATCACTTCTGAAAACTGCTGATCACTTCTGAAAACTCAGCCAATATCAACATATACAATTAAAACAAGTATTTATATAAAACTCTACTTTCCTACATTAAGAATCCATATAATAGTCATAGTTCACTGATACACATTGAATTAAAAAAATAAATCCACCTTCAAAGAAGGATGGAGCTGAAAGACTTGTCGCATTTTGGTGATGTATGGCAATGTGAAAGCAAAGCTAAATAGAAGCAGAGTTGAAACCCTGGACTTTCAGTTCTGAAAAAAACAAGCAATAGTGTGATGGCAAATATTGTGTGTATGCAGATTTCTGAATTTCTTCCAGTTATACTAATCAGATTTTAAAGGTACTTTTCTTTTTAGATATATGACATTTATCTTGATGGAGTCTTACTCAATAGCTTCATTGTTTCATGCATTTCCCTTTGGTGCTTTGAAAAGAAAGAAAGTTTGTTCTTTTCATCTGTAACCATTCCCTCAGTAGCTGTCATTTATTTTATAGAAAAAAAAAAAGGATTGTGTTGTATTTCTGTGTGCATTAGGCTTTGTGTGTAGCTATATTTTTCTTTCTGTGGATGTATTTTGGAGTTTGGGGATTTCTTTTGATGAAAGAGCAGCTTTTTAATCTGAAATATCTTTATTTCTCAAAAAGCTTTTTTGACTGTGGGCTACACTCAAGGAAAAAAAAAAGCCTTAGGAGCTAAATGCTATCATCTGCAAAAATGCTAGATTTTTAGATATCTATTTTCTAAGATAAAATCTGCAACTCTAGATGTATAAGTAGGTAGTCAGTTACTTCTCAATGCTCGACCTGAGAGCTAGATTTTTCACAGTGAGAGTAACCAATATGCTGAATGGAGAGAGAGAAATCTGTTGGCATCATCTGTTTAACTCATTCCTTTAAAGAGTCAAGGTTGATGACAAATGTTTGAAGCATGAGAGATCTTGGTTTAAAGTCTTCCTCAAACTACAGAGAATACCCAAAGCAGAGATGCTTGCTGTTAAAAGCAGAACAGTCTCCAGAATCAGACTTTCAGCAGGCAGATAGAAGATATTTTTCCCCTCCTCAATGCAATGGTGCATCATCCAACAACTGCTTAACTCAGAAATGATCCCCAGAGCAGTAAACAGAACCCAAGGATCATCTAACCTGGAGGAGTATTCAAGCAGGTTACTCTATTTGGTGCTTGATCTTGCAGTGACATGCCTCAGAAGGAGGCACTAAAGGCAACCTCCACTTCCACCTAGACAAGTCTATTGTGGAGTAGTAGAAAGATGGGTTGGGAATGAGGAGGAATTTGTTTTTCTCCTCCTTCTGGACCTGAAAAGATATTTAAAAATCTAAAGTCTTGGGTTTCTTCAGGCATCTAGTGTTTGTAAATCTGAACAATAATACCTATATGAGCTACCTGGTCTTAGCACTCTTCAAGTGGCTCCTACTGCATTCTTCTGAAGATTATTTCTGAATGCTAATCCTTCCTGAGGGTTCAGGAAAATGGATCTAGTCCTTTTTTTTGTGTTTTCTATTCACTCACTTTTTGAGGCATATTCTCTGCAATGATGAAATGTTTAATTGTAGGCAAGTGATTATGCTCCAGAAGACAGGTGTTATAGTCAGGTGCTATCACAGCCCTCTTAAACCATTTCTTAGATTTATCACCCAAGTTTTCCCTCCCTCCCTCCCTCCTTTTTTTTTTCACATGACAGCTCATTGCTAAGGATTTCTTATTTTGGGAAGTTTTAGAATCATTTATGAGTCCCTGGAACTGTTCACTTCTATCCTATGAAAGTCCCACGAGCCTGACTCTCACTGCTTCAAGATTCAAGTGTCTCTCATAGACATCAAATGGGTCCCAGAGAGCTCTTTATCTAGAAAACGTAATGCCATTTTTTTTTCCCCGAAAAAATTATTTCCCCAACATATGCAAACACTGAGAAAGGATAATAAAATCAGTGTCCTCATTTCCCACAAGACTCCAAAATAATTTTGAAGCAGTGTCACTGCCATGCATTTGAACAGATTTTTTGTTTTAACCACAACGTTGAAATGGTGTGGTTCGATATAGACCATTCAAATTATTTGTGCAGCTGTACTGATGTTTTGGAAATAATATCTATTAAAGGAAATGGTCATCTTATCATGCATCTCAAGTCCAGATAGTGCATTACAGAAACTCTTTCAGAATATCCTATATTGTCTATTCAGTGGGGGAAAAAGATTTTCTTAAAATGGAAGGAGTAAATTGGATACAGAGAATTGTACTATATTAAGATAGGAGACACTGAGGAGTCCAGGGATCTGGGAATTGCATTAAATTACCTAAAATGAGTAGCATGTGCTATATTAACTAACATTATAATAAGATCTACAAAATGCACGACTTTACCTCTGAGGTCTTAGCCAATTAAAACCTCTCTGTGCAAAGTGGAAGATTCTAAATAAAGGATTATCTGGAAGTTCTAAAGAAGAAAATAGTGATAGTTATTTATAAACTGCAAAGGAATACAGTAGTTACAACACAGTCCAAGAATTGACACTAACAATAAGATAACAACAAAATTGGTTATTATATTAATCATATTGATCAATACATTTGGGCGTCTTGTAACATCTGCAGCCTCTTGCGACAGACAGACTGTTGCATAGGGAGTTACTTAGGTTAGAAACAAGGTTTCCCTTATGGAAAATAATCAGAGATGCATTTCTAGAGATAGAAATTATATACAAGACTTGCTGATCCTCAAAGACACAGTTTGGGCAGGTTATCAAATGGTCCCAGGTGGAGACACAAATTGGTCCCAAGGAGGACATCTTTAGGAGGAAGAAAGTCAAGGAGACTTCAGCTCCCCCCTTCTCCTCCAGCAGTGCTGCTGCTGAAGGCCCTTGCCAGACAGCACAGAGGGGTCGTGTAGCTGCTCCTGCTCTCTGCACCCCTCCTTGTTTTAAGGACAGGAATAAATTTTAAGTCATGCTTAGGTATCACTCAACTGTTTTAGAGGCCCAGTGTTTAGCTGCCTGTATAAAGCCTTGCACATGCATATATGAGAGGTGCTTTATCTTTAACATTAGCACTGAAGAGAGGAATATTAATTGCCTGTCAGATTGTTTTCTTGACCTTGTCTCACAGCACAGCATGCTCCTTTATTTATCTACTCTGAAGTACTGAATTACCTTTAAAATGTGCTATTTAAGGCAGCCATTACAACATGGACAATAAACAGATTAGAATCAAAATCCAATATACGAGCAACTCCAACTGTCATTATTCAGCATCACCTCTCAAAACCAAATACATTTAATTCAGTGATAGGAATATGCACTCTCTATGCAAAGTTCATTTTGGTTATTCTTGTTCACCTTCTTCTTTGGCACAAGGTATTAAATATTGCCAAAAATAGGATTGTGAAGAAATAGGGATTTTTTTTTCATTCTCTTGGTCTTATATTTCTGAATACATGCTAATCAGAAATGAGCATTGAATGTCCTGCATGACAGAACAAAATTTAGCAGAAGTTTTGCCTACTCTTTCTGTGTCCCAAATTCCTCACACTCATTGTGCTGTGTTTTGACTAGTTACTACAATCAATATAGAAATTAATATTTTTTTTCTGATCCCTCTCACTATTTACAAAAATGTTTTGGTCTCAGAGTAGACAAGGTGCTAAATAAAACTGTACTGAAAAAGGAGAGAGGGAGAGAGATGTCATTTTCAGCTCAGGTATTATGCAAGCCCAGTGGAAAATACGATGAATTATATTCCAGCCACAGAAATCCTCAGAGAAAACTCTTGGCAACTAGTTTCTTTCAAATATGAAATATTTAAATATTTTTAGTAGTGTTGAATGAGCATTCAGAAAGGATGAAAGCATGTTTTTACTTTTTGATATTTACTTGTCCAATTAATTTGCCAAATGTATGGCATTTGAACAGACCCATGATGGATGTACAAATGCCTGAGTGCCTCACTGTGTATTTGAAAGGCAGATGATTGACGTCTTGCATCATTTCCTCAAGTCATGGAACTGATTTATTTGCTCTGTGCTACAGACATTTGCTTTGTCAGTTGGGACCGTAAAACCCCCCACAGGCAATTGTCTGCTATTCAGTCTTTGCCATTCAGTAAAATTATACATAATTTTAGCCTGCACATTTCCAAACTGTGCTTTGCCATTTCCATCTGAAAACGCTTTTGTGTTAAACATTTTCGACTCGTCTAAATAAATATTATCCATAATAACCCTATATCAATCCATTATAAAACCATGAAAGTACATACTGCATTTAGATTTAATCCTTGAAACAAAGCCTGTTCCCACCTCACTCACTGTTGCTTTCGCAGCTGGCTCTCACAGCTGCTGAGATTTGAGCAACAGAGAAAAAAGATTGCTTTCCATATCGCTGAAGCTATAGGATCTGCAGGAAAATCACATTTGAATCACTTGTCTTTGGATATACACATGAACAAATTCCCGAACTACAGATACCTATTGGCAGATACATAAGCCTGTGTGTATGGGCAGAGATGTATATTCAAATGCATTCAATTCCAAAATCCATCAAAAAACCATTAGTGACACATTTATATCAATAGCTAAAAGAGCTTTAGTGCAGTCAGCTAGAAACAACTATTCAGGGAATAGCTGTAAGCTGTGGCAGCAAAACTGAGTTTTCCATTTAAGACTGTCAGCTTGTAGACTTAAGCTACAACTTTGACTTATGATGACCCAGAAAATATAAAATTTCTGCAGTCAGAAGTAGCTGAATGGAAGGAAAAAATATCTTCTTTAATGCTCTGATTGCTCATATTGAACCACTTCTAAATCTCTCTCTGTTTTTCAGACACTGCTATAGTTAATTTCTGGAGCACAGTGTTATTTATGGATGGTTTTAATGGTATATGAAAAAAAGAGGAATCTATGGATCTTTAATATCTATGAATTCTAAAGTGAAATTAATTGTAATATAAAAATATTTCTTTTACTGTTTTTAATATCTTTTTTCGTTTTGATTATTTTGTCTACCGTCTTTGTCAATATGGTAGAGAACATTGACACCAGTCTTGCCCAATTGTCTGTTTCTCCATATGATGCTTATATGAACACAAGGTACAGTTCCCACACTCAGTATACTAAGTTCTCCTTCCCCTTTTTTAGGAATCATAGTTCTGAGGCAAAATAGAGTGTAACCAAAAGTACAGGCAAGATCATCTTACTCGTAAATATATTAAACTCCAGCTTAAAGTTAATTTGACTCTTCTGTTTTGATAGGCACTTCTGGATACCTCTAACCATTGTTTAAAGCCTGCTTCTGATATTCCATCTTTTACACATTATTATACAGCGTATTGTGGTTTTATCTGTAGCATGTATGTTAGCTTAAATAGAAGCCTTTTATATTTCCTTCTTAGACCTGTTTCTACTATTTCACTGTTGGGATGCTCCTTCACCAGTATTCAAGAGGAGAAATGTTTTTAAAATGAGTTTAATAACATATCTACTTTCTTACTACTGCCTAAACAACTTTCCTTGGTTGCAGTAAGAGACAAAAGGGAAACCAAACCGCAGTGAGCTGATCTTTGCAGATGTTTCCTGTATGGGTGCACTAGAAGTCCCCTTGATTCCAACATAAGACAACAAGGCTTCACCTGCTAAAAATCAGCTTGATCTCTAGACTCACTGAACTATGGCCTCTTGGTCTCTCCTCCTTTCCTTGACAGTCTCTTTCCAAAGGACCCCATATATCAAGGCTTCTTCCAGTCACTTCAAACTGGGTTGCATTAAATAGATTAAATGATTTTAATAAATAAATTAAGGCAAAGTTTTGCCTTCAAAGCTTTTCCCTGGCCTTTGGTGCCCTGGTATGGCTGGTCTGATCTTGTCAAAACTATGTGTGTTTATTTTCCATCCCTCAGACTATAAGACTCTCCAGGCCCATCAAGGGCAGTTGGTGGAACCTAAGAAGGAATGGGCAAAGACTTGCTGCAGGAGAGCTGCCTCACTCCCACCATACCCTTCACCAGGGGGGCAGAAGGAAATTCGGAAAATCCATAATTCTTGGTCCTGCATTTCTCCACAGGTGGGTAGAGGATCTCTTTTGCTAGGGTGAAGGCTATACCTGCTAACTCACATTGCACTACCCCAGGGACACCAGGCCTGCTTTCTGGAGTAATCAGTTAATTTAAGATGCTGCAGCATGTATCGAGTAGGTCTAATTATTCCATCACAGTGCAGTACGGTATTTCTGTCCCCAACAAGTGTATCCTGCCATCGTGATGTTAAATTGCCCGGGTTTGTTAGAGCTTATTGCAGTCCTCTTCAGTTTTGATTTCCCTGAACAACTGTGGTGCCATCAGACCTCCTATTTTTCTTCTTTATATTGTGTTTCCTTGCAGCGTTTTTCACATATGTTGGTTCCAGCATTAATTGTCCCATACTGGGAGTCCCTTCAGGATTTCCGTTTTCTCTCTCCAGGGCATGTGCATATGTTTATATAGTAATTGTCACTGATGGTCATATAAATCAAAAGGCATCTCATTGTCAGTATAGATGATTCAAAACAAGGATTTTTTTTTCAAATTGTGAGAAAATCATCTTCCTCTAAAAAGACCAATCAAATCTGTAACAAAGAGTTTATGG
The DNA here is from genome assembly GCF_000705375.1 of Tinamus guttatus. The sequence goes on along the minus strand of NW_010584383.1, from coordinate 3,281 downwards.
AAGCTAGTCATTTGTTTCTTTTTTACCCGTTTCCACGATTTTATGATATAAATGTGCGTTTATTTTTTTCATGATACTCCTTTACACAGCATTTCTCAACTGTAATATATTCCTACCCCATTTGGTGTGGAGGATAATAAAACCTTTATATTTGTAAAAGAACTCATCTGAATTAAGTACAACTCAAGTGATCACCTATGCTCTTGTATTAAAACAAACAAGCAAGCAGATAACTAAACCTTCTTGGTAACATTGATTTTGATATCTTTTTAAAAAACATTCCTCATCTCTGCAAGAGGTGAGGATCAAAACCTGGTATGTGATTAGTGCTTAAATCTGACTGAAGTCAAGATTTCTACCTACAAGAATTTTGAAAAGTTAACAGTAAAACAAATCCCTGCTATCAATCTAAGAGTGTGACCTAAAAGTGTATTTGAAACTAATTATCTTCCCACAAATTATGAACAACTTGTCCAAAAAAGGTGGTAGTGTCCACCTCACTGAAACCCTGAGCAAGATTTTTCTAACACTCCGTGAGAGACACCAGGCCTAGGTCTACAGGTGGATGGAAAGAAGCTGGGGTTCATCCCCTCCATAGGGAATTCCCTCCACCTTGTTTCTGTGTGGGTTCCAGGGCAGTGTCACTGCCAGCCCCACAGCCAGTGTGGGAGAGGATGATGAGACCAGACCATCGTGCTAGCCTTGCACATCAGACCTCCCTACAACAGACCTGATGCAGGAACATTTTCCTCCTCAGGCCACAGGACTCAGCGCTGGGCACTCAGTGATGCTCCCAGCAATTTGAAGTCGCATTGCTCCAAACTTGGGTATTTGATTGTTCTTTCCCTCCCCTCTTTCCTCAGCTAGGGGTAGCACAAGGTTTTGTCTAGAAAGAAAAGACAAACCTAAACATTTGGGGCTTTCATCTCCTACATAGAGATGTTTCTGTGATGCTTCAGGACAGATGCCAGCTGATACATAGGCAAGCAGGACTGCACTTAGTGTTTTAGAAAAAGAGGAAAGAACAGAACAAGCCCTAAACCTAGCTGTTGGCTCCATTTGAAAAAAAAAAAAAAGAACTCACTAACAAGGTCTCCTATTTTTTCTTATTTAGAGAAAGGTCTGAAACAAGAGCATAATATTACAGTGCAAGTGATTTATAGGTATAATTCAGAGTATGAGTCTGTTTTTTTTTTTAGCACACCTAAATTTCACCATGTTCATCTCTCCCATTTTGGCAAAAAATTAAGCAGTTGCCTGTTCTCTCAAAAACTGCTTATTTACACACCATATTTAACATAAAATGCCACAATTTTGTTTTAAAGGAAATTTACCCTCCTCACCACGCTGATGAATTTTACGTAACTTGAAGTGTGTAGATACACATGCAAACGTGAGGAATGGTTGTTATAAATCATTACCCTGGCAGTAGTCTAAAGCCCAAGGGCTTCAGCTGTTACACTGGCAGAGCAGATAGAAGGTTCCATAGAATAAATCCGAGTCATCTGGATTACAAGAAACACAATGTACAAGAAACAATAATATACCTATGTAATTCTTATGAAAATTCACAGGGTTTTCTGGCAAGGCTTTGAAAATTATCTAGTCCATTGTATATAATGCCTAAAAATGTCACCGCATACATGTTATTTTAAATATTTTCAGTTGCAGTATAATCTTATTCATGTTAATCACTTTTAAATAATCTGCTGCATAATTAACATCACAGCAAATAAGCAATAAAGTTTTTTTTTTGTATTAAAAATAAGAATAGAAACAGACTCCTCTTCCCATGAATTTTGATATCCATTGATAGCCCCTGTTTTAACTGGGGGAAGGTTTCCAACCAATCAGACATGCCTCAGATGTATCAGATAGAGCCTGTTGCCTTGAATAAACCTTTAATAATATTTCACAGCTGATTACTCTGTGAATAAATTTGCCCTTGAGTGGAAGGACAGGGTTGGTATCCTTATACATGATTGCACTGGGAATGGCACGAAGAAATGAAAATCTGAGTAATGGTACCTGGTGACAGTATTAGAAAAGAGGAAAGGAAGAATAATTATGAAAAAAGAGACAGTTACCCACTGGAGAGAAGTGGTATACCTCGAGCTACCCACAGATTTTACAGAGACCATGTTTTGTCCTCCCCAAAACACAGAGTATCTCTGTTTGAAGTGAATAGCTTAAAAATAAGGAAGTTATTGCACGCTTATATGATTTGTGCCATTTGCAACAGAATCTTACCCAGCGGCTCTCCTGAAACCTGGAAAAGGTCAGATACAGAGCTCCTCCAGTCTTTATTATTAAAAGCCTCTTGCGTGGTTTTGCTGTAGAGAAAGAGGCAGTGACCTTACATTTAATCCCATCAAAACCCGTGTGCCATAACTTAGTTAAAAGCCTCCTTATGCATGATAGTTTTATCCAAGGAGGAGCTTGCCAGACTATGTTATTCCTAAATTAGCATGCGACATATCCGTGTGCTGCAGGCTCCAGCTGCTGACTCAGCAACCTCTCAGCAGATTCCAGGCAAGGGACCCGGCAAGGCAGCGGCAGGGATGATGCTTTGACTACGTGCACGTGCAGACCTAATAGAAAACAGCTGGGAGGCCCCACAGCTGCACGGGGCAGTGTGTGGCTTACAGCAAGGCAAAGCATTCGCAGGATCCCCCTGTCTTTGGTGCTTTCATTTTTTTAATGCTTCTGCCAGAGAAAAATCTAATCTCCTATTAATGGAGGAAAACGGGGGAGTAACTGGTTTCTCAGCTCATGTGAATTTCATCAGAATGTCTTTGCTGGGTTTCTAAAGTGCACAGCACTTCCAATTTTTGCCTCTTGTTCGATTTTTTTTTTCTGCTTGTTTAAAGATGTAGTGGACATATGGCCAAAAAAGTGTTTCTACTGTGAGCTTTGTGATGTTGCTCTCATAAACACTTTGTAGCCTTTGCTTTGCTTTGTATTTGGAAAGAGTCTAATTTGCTTATTTCCAGCCCTTGCTTTTATGTTTCTACAACTCTTTCCTTTTTGATGTATATTTTCTTGACATTTTTATCAGGAATGGTTGGTTCTGGGCACTGCTTTCTTGGCTGGTGTTTGGCTGTTCTCTGCGCAAATTAGGTGGAACAAAAAAATGACAAAAATTTTGAACCTTTCAAAGTCTGCTTCGGAAAAGCCCCTTCTTGGCCACTCCATTTCAGTCTTTAGAGCTTAACCACCATTATCTGTGTGTAACTGCCCAGTACTAAAGCAGAATGATGTTGTTTTTTATTAAAAAAAAA
>NW_010584382.1:97466-115770 GCF_000705375.1 Tinamus guttatus | reverse complement strand
AACTGCATTTAGCCAAAAATGAAAAACATTGATTCTCAACAGCCTCTCTCACTTAGAAAACGCTTCGAAATGTTTCTATCCAGTCCTGCCTCCTAGGGTAAAACCTGCTGCTCAACACAAGGGTCTGGGGGAGCTCAAGGGGGAAGCCCATTGCTCTTCTGCATTTTTTCCCCTGATGCAGAAGTACAAGCAGAGAGATGGGAAATGGAAATGATGACAGGGGAGCCGGGGGTGGCCCCTCAAGCTTTGCAACCCTCGGCAGCTCTGGGATCAATTCTGAGGCAACTTCTAAGCCAGAGCTCGTATTCTCCCAATCCTATTTACTAAGGCAAGAAGAAATTGCACTTCCCATTGCACCCTGGGCACCAAGCATGTTCCACAATTTCCTTCTGCAAAAACCCAATTAACTGTGCGTGTCTGTACCCATCCTGCCAACTATATCATTTTATTATTTCCAAACACCAGCACAAGCTGCCGGGGAGGTAGCAAGAAACCACTCTGCAATAATTAATAGATGCGAAGATAAAAAAAAAGGAGCAAAATAGGAAGCCTCAATTAACATAGCCAATTATAATGTAGCTATCTACAGGCCCCGAAACTTGTCGAAAATTAATTTCCTTATTAACCTTTCCCATCTCGTCCCTACAACAAAGGCCAGGAAGGAGCCAACATGAGCCAATTTGGGAACTATTTCTGATTTCCAGCTTTTTGTTTGCAAAGGGATGAGATTTGGGAGCAAGCACAGGTCACTGCAGCTTGGGACGTGTCATGAACTCCCTCTCTGACCATCTCTGACTTGCACAGTACAGAGATTTCTCTCCAGACTGAAGAAAGGCTATTAAAAAAAACACTTATTTTGCGTTTCTGTGTACTGGAAGAAGAAATCTGTATTTATGCTGCATTTTTCTCCTTTTATCAAACCTTTTATCTGTTGTTTTTAACCTTTTATCAAAGGTGCGGAGGACTGAAAAACACATTGCAGTGTATGTAAATGGCCGAGGGCTTGTAATGCTGGAAAATGCAGTTGCTCAGTTGCAGGGCTTCCCCATTTCCCAGTATACGGCCCCAACATGCTCATGATGCCATTTCTACTGAAATGTGCTACTGTAAAGCAAACATGTTTACCACTGCATTTGCCCAGGCACAGCCAGTTAATAAACCATTCCAAATGTGGGAATGTAGCAACGACTTCTGCTCCTTGGTAGCCACTTGTTTCCATGCCCTGCTCCTGCCCTTCCCACCTCGCAGGCTCAGGGCAGCCCAAAGCCAGCGGTCCCGTCACCACCTTCGCATCAGCAGCAGCAATTACTGCCCCCAAATGCTGTAAACACTCCTCCCTCTTTGACACCCACAGCCATATCAATTTTATTTTACTTTGTTTTTAAGTTGTCATCTCTGTTTCCAGGAAACCTCTGTTAACCACTATTAATATTGCGATTCTGAGTGTCAAAAAAAGCAGCTTAATGGAGCTGAATGAATTCTCAGACTCGAAGCTCCCATCTGCCATCAGTCTGCTTGTGTTGTGATACAGAAACCAAGCCACACGGCCAGCATGCTAAAGGGACAGCCACGCTTGCCCTGCGAGCCTGCAGCCACGGGTTCATCACTGGGTTTTCGTATCCTTCCTCAGCTAGGACCCTCATCATGAGGAACAGCGTCAAGGCAAAGTCCAACCTCTAGATAGGTAACATGCAGAACTGATCTGCCTCCTCCAAGTGTGTTTTCTAAGCAAATTATCATACAAGGAAAGGGCCTACCTGGGCAAGGAAGATGTGGAGACCCACAGGGCAGTGCCAAGACTGACCATAGTGTCACATACACTTACTTCTCTGTTTTGACACTGTTTGACAGCAAAAGCAGCTGGAGCAGAGATGTTTGTGCTCCCCAAGCCCAGCAGTTCACAGGTCACTCAGCAGTGGCAGAAGGGGGAAGTTTGGGGAATTCTTTTCCGGGAGATTTTATTTTTTTTCTGCCTCTTCCTTATCATTTTCCAGCCTTGCTGGCCCGCTGAAGCCCATGGCCTTTCCCTGGCTGCCAGCCAGCCTGCCTGGGCAGGGCACAAGGGCTGTTTCCCTCATCCCTCCCAGCAGCCAGGCATTTCCAAAGAGAACAGGAGGAATTAACTGTATCCTACATCAGAAGCATTAATATTTTATAGACCCTTGCTGGTAGGAGCCATGGGGCTAAAAAGGGTCATTTCAAGCGAGTTCCTGCGGATGAGCTCTGCATGTGGGACTGCCAGGCAGCTTAGAAACCTCCCCTCTCCTCGTATAAAAACCTGATATCCCCCACTGCCCTCTCGCTCTCCTAAGCACAGCTCCTTCCTGCTCTGCTGACTTGTTAATGGCACAAAAGAGGTGGTTTTCCACTGCGTTCATCCCCGCTGGAATAAGCGAATGCCATCCTGGATGCTAGACCTACAGTGCCCAGGGTAGCTAAAACTTTCCAGTTTACCCAGCATAATAGGAAGGGGGGTTTTTCTTGGAAATTCTTAAGCTTTCTCTGCCCTAGTAAAATGAATGACTTATGACTGTGTTCCCAAAGCGGGCAGATATTAATCTTCATAGTACTGAAGGCAGAGGAGTTTGACACAGAACCCATGCGCTCAGTGAAACCTTTCAGGGCTCATCCTTACACGGGTAAAGCTAGGAGGAAAAGCCAGGCAGAATGCAGGGGTTCCTAAGGACGTGCAGCCAGCTCAGCTCACTCCTCCCCAGTTCTTGCACCACCGTGCCCAAATGAGCATGGTCAGAGCTCACAGCAGGGAGCTGGGTGCCAGAGGTGGGTGAAGCCACTTATGGGCCTACAGCATCATCTGTGAAACTACCCACTCATTTCCCCCTTTGAATCAAAATCCAGCCTTAAGCCTCCCTCCTTGTTAGAGCATTTCAGGGCTCTGTTTACGTATTGCATGCAGCTGCTAGGCAGAGTTAAAACAGAAAAAATAACAGAGGAAGGAAAAAAATAACAGCATCCTGTTGTCGCATCTGAAAACCCAGAATTTCTGCAGCTTGCATCTTTGTAACACAATAGAGAATTGTTTACTGGAAAAGCCTCCTACATCAGACTGTTCTTCCCAGCAGTCACGACACAGAAACGGAGAGCAGGGTCTGTAATGGACATAGACACACTCGTAGCCGGAGCGGAGGGTGTCCAGCTGTGCTTGGTGCTCTGGAGCAGGAGCTCTGAGCGCTCCCAAGCCAGATTTACCTTCTGGATGGACAGACAGGCACAGGATCGGACAGGCCAGAGCAGCACCGGCTTTCGCAGGCAGCAGAACGAGTCGAGCATCTCCCGTTTTTCAGTCAGGTTCTGCTTCACCTGCAAGGAGTTAATGGATGCAATACAGGACAAGGAATAACTCCGGACTGGTCCATTACTCTGAGCATCAGTGGGAAAGTGGAGGGAAGGTGAAGCCCATTAGGGCTGGCATCTTCCTGCAACACCCTTCCAGTAATGCCAAAGCATGCAAATATTGATATGGAAGGCTATGAGAGACTGCAAGGAAAACAAGCCCCAACTTCATCAAGAAGCAGCAAAAAAAACCTCAACAGAAACAGAGCAGTGTTGACCTTTAGAGAGATCCCTGCGCGGGACCTGAGGATTAGGGAATGAAGTCCGAAAATGTTGTGCCCTGTTTGCAGAGTGCACGGAGATGTGGAACTCATCGCTTCAGGGGAGCGCGGGGTCAAACACCGTGGAAACAGGACAATATTGCAAATATTGCCCTGTGGACAAATAGCACTATGGTTCCACCCTATTCCCTTTCCAGTATTCATCTAATGTGTTTCTAAGACACAGCCAAGCACACTCTGTCCTGAATGTGTGTCTAGGTCCCATTAATGTCACAGCGAGCTGTGCACACATGTCACAGCACAAAGCAGCTGCTGGCATCATGGGCCACCAGCCTGCAGGCCCAGCCAAGCCTGGTAGACTTCCAGGATGGTGCCTACATGCAGCGAATATATTTCACCCAGCTTAGCAAGGCGTGAATTTTTAAAGCTGGACTGCTAATGCAGCCTAAACTCCTACTAATATTCAGTTTTGTGAGTTTAAACCGCAAGAGACATATTTACAGAACAGTGTAAGCTCTACAGGTTCAGAATCTCTTCTCATTTCTCACTTCTCCTCCTCCATTTCATGATGATCACCAAGCAACTGATGTTATAACAGAGGTCAGAGGAATCTGAGAAGGACTTCAGAAATACTTCCCCCTTCAAAAAAGAAAAAAAAAAAGAAAAATGGAAAATAAAGGAGGAATCGGGGATGTTAATATTTAAATACTCAAAATGAGGATGAGTAAAAATAGGCTTGAAAAGTGTTATGTAGAAGCATTGCTAACTCCTACCATTCAAGCAGAACATGCCTGGCTCTTCTGGTCAAAAAAAAAAAAAACGGAAAATCAAAAAAAGAAAAGTCCATTGAGCTTGGTTAGATATTTTTAAAAATTACATTTTTTTGCTGGAAGGTTGAAGTTTTTTGTTTGTTTTTTACCTTTGCCTTCTGAGCTGTCTGGACACATTTTCTAGCTCTTTTTTTCCAAATGTACAAAGGCTTATTTCTTAAAAAAGAAGATCCTCGCACACTCAGATGGCTCTTAAAAGCCTCACATATCTTAACTCTTGGGGAGTTGGAAGCCCTACAAATAGCAGGGCCCTACAAAAGATCTTTTACCAACATTTCCAATGCAAAAATGTAGCTGAATCACCGGCTAGACAGGACAGCATTGGGGTGAAGAGCACAAGGTCACCCTGGCACCTTCCTCCCTCCGATGCCAATGAGAGATTTCTCTGCCACGTGGCTTCCTCAGCGGCTGGCAAAAAGGCCTGTATTTCTGCCTGGCTTTTCACCCTTAAGAACTGTGATCCCTCAGCTGGAATGCAGAAGGAAATCCAGGAACATCAGTAGAGCTTTAATGTTCCTTTTACACTAATCCCGCTCACTGGTGTTTTAGGGGTTTGTTTGCTGTTCCTTTCATTTAAGGCCAGCTTTGCAACAGCAAAGTGGGCTGCATGTGCACAACGGGCAGCTCCTGATCGCTGCTGCCCAACAGGGTGATTTAGGAGAGCAGAGGACTAAGCTGCTGGCTGCATCTCCTCGCCGTGGGAGAAGTTCTCCTGCTGATACCCGCTGGTGAAAGGTTTTGGGTGTTGTCATGGGAACAGCTGTCATCTCCAGCAAAAACCCTTTCCTCCATGGGAGGCTGGAGGCTGCCTTGCTTGTTTACTGCACAAAGCCATTTTTCAGGCGTATTTTGTCTTTGGTTTCCCATCTATCTTATCTTCCCCAGAAGCCAGGCTGTAGATACTACATGAAGATTACGATGATGGATGGTTATAAAGTCTCTAAAGGGAACAGGCAGGACCCAGTATTTGTCTACACCATGAGCTAGCTTTGATTTGCAGGAAAGGTGATGTGACAGCTTATCTTCTCCTTGCAAGCTCACTCCTGCTCTCTCATACACACACATTTCTCCCCTTCCTTCCCCCAGGAGTCTACTGACCCTCTTTGTTTGTACAGCTCCCCAAGGGCAAGGCCGAAGCCAGCACACTGCATCACCCTCTTTAGACCATGCTGATGGACTGGGACATTTGCAACATCACATTTCCCCAAGTGACATACCCTGGGTGGAAATCTAACTGCCCCAAAGGTCCCTACTGGGGTAATTTTTACGTGTGCTACCTGCAGCCCCAGCTACGCAGCACGAGTCCCACCTGGCCAGCACCAACACGGTCCTCATGTCATCAGCTCTCGGGGGCCGAGACAGCAGCAAAGAAAACCACAACCAACACGTCACTGGCTACAGACTATCCTGTGCTTCCTGAAACACTGATTTAACATCACAGCTATCTCACAAATAGAACCCAAAGAGAACATTACCTGTTCTCTTCATTCAGGTAGCAGCAGCTGTCAGTCATAGGCCTTGACCACACATGAATCTAGCTGAGCAAACAGCTGATCTCTGATATAAGAATGGATGGAGAAGCACAAAGACGTTGGAAAATAAGTCATTTTGAATGGGAGGCTCTGACTGGTTTTTGTTTTTATTTATTTATTTATTTATTTTTTACGCAGTATTTCTTCTCTGAAAATACTGAGGAGGTTGGATCAAGTATTTTGACTCAGATTCTTTCAATCTTGAAATAAAATTCCAGAATTAGAGATCAAAATATTTCAGTTAGGAGGTATAAAAACATTTTGTCGCTTCTAAATCCCCCTCTTTCCTCTGTCTCTATCTAAGAGGACTAATCATCAAATGTGGTATGAATTCACAAGCAGTTTCAGTCAACCTAAAATATATTTTTAGCAAACTTATTGTGAACCTCCAAAAAAAGATAATCAATCTCAAATTTTATAGCATTCTGAACTAGAACATTATTCCTGAAATAGCTTCTCTTCAAACTCCAAGTCTCCATAGCTTCACTCATTGAAGAGACTGATTCTGCAAACTTTCTACACACCAAATTTATACTGACATGAGAGTTTCCTAATTTCTGTCATGACAGAATGAAGTATTGCCCAAGGAATCTCTCTTAAGGCACAGTTATTCCTGAGACACTGAAGTAGAATGACAGGGTTTTTTCAACAGGGTTTTGGGCTGGAGAAGCTGTTTCACACCACTTATTTATAGCAGGTGCCAATTATCATTTCCTAGAATGTTTACAACAAAACGGACTTATGCGAACACTACAAGCTTGACAACAGGTACTATGACAGTCTAACAAGATTTTTATGCATAAATGCAGTTCAACTAATGCCTAAGTACTCAATAATCAAAAGGAATTGCAATTAAGGTGCTGCAGGATGCTACACCATTTCAATGATTATAATAGAAATCATTGTTAGCTTACACTATCATTTATAACTTTGCAATACAGTCATCTCCTGTCTGGCTGGCTCTGATAGAAGAGGGAAACTGGATGAATGTGACTTTTGGAAGACTATGTTTATTAAGCGTTATCAAACAAAAATTGCATATTTTACATATTTGTTACCCAATTCTGAATGCAGCTGTTCAGAGCAGGGATTAATTTCGCCAGAAGTTTGGGCTGACTTTTGAAGTGAAAAACATTTCCAGTGGTGGGCTCCATTCTGCTCCTGAAATTAATGGCAGCCTCTTTGGACTCCTGTTGCCCAAGAGAGGGCTTTTCCTGGGTAAATAAAACCTTCCAATGATTAAATGCTACTATGATTACATATCTGCACCAAAAAAACAACAAAAAAAAAGATGATTTTTTTTCTATCCAGCTTGATAGAAATTCTTCACTACAAGAAACAAACCACTGCACACTGATTACTTATTCATAAGTCATTCCTCAAAGGATCACATCCAACCAGTGAGCACTCCTGAGCCAGCCACAAAGGCAAGTTAGCTACAGATTATGTCAGACAGGAAAGCACAAGTCATTTATTTTTCCTATCTTGCTACTCTGAGATGAAATCTCCCCTTTGTGAGTCATTGATTCCCAGAGACTGCTTGTAACATGCAATAAAAAGTGGAGTTATGCTCTAAAAGTGCTACTGTACTGGCCGAAGGGCATCAGGGACATTCGAGCCTCTTGGCACTTTATGGCACATCTCAAGTACCAACCCTCCAAGCCCTTCAGTATTTTCACAAAAGCTTCCCAACACATGGAGGATCCTACATGGATTTCATGATCCAAATCATAGGCTAGAACAGCATCTGACTTGGCACTGGAATGCTGCTCCGGACCCACCCCTGGCCATTTAATTGGACTGTGACTAATTTACTTACCTTTAGGTGATACTTGCCATAGCACCACTCTGTCACAGAGCGTTAAGTTCCTTCTGTGATTGGCCTTCAGGTTATAATTTAGAGTATATTTAGAGTAAGGCTACAAGAAGTATCACGTCCACTTGTGCATACTGGTGGGTCACGGTATTCAACCACCTCCAGGAAATTCAGAGTGGTTCTGGTGCTCAGCAGCAGTCCTCCCCAGTCTCCCCCAGTCTATGCTGGCAGTGGAGCTGACAGCAACATTGGCTGGAAAAAATTAGGCAGGTTCAGGAGCTAAAGAGGTTTTATAACTTCTCAATTAACTCAAATTAATCACATAGAAACACTGGTGAACATCTCTAGTCTCTTTTATTTTCATTTATAGAAAAAGGTGTATATAAATCAGCAGAATATAAAGAAAATATTCCAAATATTTTCCCATGGAAAATACAAGGCTACTGTTAGCCCCTCCTGGTGCAGCCAGAATGCCTTGGTGTTTAGAGCCCCAGGACTGTGAGGCACTTTGAGGAAACCCAGAGATATTCCTTGAAACCTGAAGTCCAAGGACATACCCATCCCTGGCACCTTCTGTTCTCAGATTTGAACAGACTCATTTCTAACTTAGGTCTTTACCTCATCAGGGCAGCCTCATCTGTAAGACTGAGGACCAATATGAAATGATGAGACCATGGAAACACAAGTGGAAAAGTGGAAACACAAGGAAAAGCTATATAAACACACGCAAGAAGCAGCCACAAAGAAGTGCTATTGCTGTACAAAGGAGGCACTTGAGTTAATTCATTTTACATTGTTGATTATTCAGCGAGACTTTGGGAAATAATAATTAATCATGGGTTTATATTGGCTTTCTTTTCTGTCTATTGTCTTGGTGAATTCTTGCTCCTCTCAAGGAAAGAGGGATTGGAGAGAAGTCATCAGCGTCAGAAAAACCTCTCCCAGGCAGAAGGGGGAGCAAGGATGGGCGTGCAGAAAGACATGGATGCTTTGGAGCCTGCCTGATTTCTTTGAAAACTGAGGAGGATACATGATACTCCAGGCAGATCACAACCTCTTGGAGGCAAACAGCACAGCCCTTGATGCTGAGAAGTCACCGATGTGGCTGTGGTCACTAATGCCACTGCCCGTTTGTGCCAGACAAGCCATCGCCTGGCTCTTTCGCCAGGATCATCGGGAGAATTTAGATGAACAAGAAGCTGTGAACGGAGGGACAGGAGCAGGTGTCCAGCTGGCGAATTCTCTTCCAGGTTCCCCTGCACTGAGGGCTCCCCACAGCCTCCCAGTGCAGCAGCTGATTCCTGAAATGTAATGGGAAAAGGGAGAGGTTACTGCACCACACTCCTGCTGCAGCAAGTCGCTTCTACAGCTAGGCCTTAGGAAACCTCTTAAATCCCGTTTAGTTCGCTAATATCCCATTAAATCCCATTTAGTTTGCTAATATCCATTCTCACTCAATGGCCCCAATTCTGCCTTTCTACTTCTGTGAAGAACTAACTGCAGTGACCCCAGTAGCATAGCAGTAGCATGAAGTGAAGCCACTATCAGTCCTCTTAGGAACACTGCACTGGAAGAACTGGAAGCAGCAGCACATACTGCAGATGTCAAGCCTCCCAAAAAATCACAGAAACGTTCCCTCCAGCTACCAATCACTGCATGCATCAACTCATGAAACACTCCCACTTCCACATAACTATTGTACTGAAGCATTAGACAGGCTGCAAAATGGGCAAAAATCCCTCTTTCTCCATTTTTCTTTACAGCTTCGTGCTTCCTCTCAGCTAGCAGAGCTCTGCTGCCATCCATAGACACCCCAGTGCTGAGTCAGCCCCAGGCAGCCCGTGCGAGGCAGGTGGGGACACAGCGGGGCCTCCAGCTGAGCACGTTAGTGGGACACTTGTCCAAGCTCACCAGCCCCAAGAGCCACATGTTTCTGGACTGCAGCTGGATGGAGATACTAGCTCTTTGTGAGCTGGAACGAGGCTCCTGACGGTCTGTCAGGTTGAAAGCAGAATGAAAAACACGAGCATTATTTCTAACTTTTCTTCCAAGGCAGCCCATGGATATGTTGACCAGAACTGAGCAGAGAAATATCCTATTAAAACAGCAAAGCTAAAGATCCACAGGCCAGTTTTTCATATCAGCAGCTGCAAAAGAAGTGCTGACCTCATAGCCACAGAGGCTGCAATTCTGCAACAGCAGCACTGCAGGCAACAGCAGCACCTTTTCATCACACCTATTCACCCCCTCATATGCACATAGACCGGGGTTTGAACCAAAGGCCAGTAAAACCTGTCTCCACATGCAGCTGGAGCAGGAGCAACAAGGATGCCCCTTCCCAGATTTCCGCATTTCTGTTTGGGAGGATTCCCCACACCAGCGTGCCTCAGCCCTGACCTGGAGAGAAGCACAGACACCAGGATTTTGATCAGCTCTTGCCCTGTGCAGGCAGCTCTTCACAGAATAGCCCAATACATCCTTAACTCCGCTTGCTTTATGGTTCTGTGGAAACTGGAATTACTGCTGTAGCTCCACAGAGATAACACTGCCCTCGGTTTAATGAGAAGTCATGCTCCAGAGCAGGTTTTATGCATCACACATGGCTGGAAAAAAATGCTCAGTGTTATTTTTCTTCTGGCTTGGGGTCATTCAAAATACCAGAATCTGCACAGGAAGAATCAAGATCCCAGATAAAGCAAGCTGGCTGCACAGAGCAGTCCCACGCTCTGCAAAACTCTGGGCTGCAGCTTTACCTTCAGAAGAATCTCTTCCTTAAGCTTAAGGTAAACGTGCCACCTCCAGTCCTGCTGGTGGGGAAAGCAAACACTAACTTCATCCTCCCCCTACCCCATCAGTGTGGACATGAACTATTGCAGCCTGGGCATCTTTATGCTGTAACTGCCCCATCTTGCTCCAGATGCTGAGGAGCAGCTGATCCTCCTTGACACAGGAACAATCTCACAGATGTCAGGTTTGCTACCCTGTGCTTTGTTTGCAGATCTTTCAGAAGATGATCCAAAATTAACAGAACAATTTCCTGGCTCAGTGCTCTGTCCTGTCTGTCTTGCAGTCTTCTGGAAGGAAGAAGCCAACCAATGCAGTGGGATTATCCCAGCTGCCCTCACCTGATGGCCAGGGCCTGGCTGTGAATCAAGGACTTTGTGAAACGAATGCAAGCTCCTGAGATTTCTCCAAAGGGTTAAAGCAAACTAGTGCCTTCTACGGAGTGGGAGACAGGTGGAAGGCACAGATAACAGGCATTTCTCTCAAATTTGAAGCGTTTCTAAACTAGACTCCACTCAGACACAAGAAGATAATTAGGAAATACTCATCAAAACACACCAGCATTGCTGAGTTCTAAATAAACTGTGAGATGTTTTCCTTCCTGCGAGTCACTCTTGGAGCAATGTCTCGGGTAACTACGTGCTGGCACAGCGAGAGGCGGCGCGCGGGCGCGCGGCACGGCGAGGGCACGGGGTGCCTGCGCCCGCCCGGGGCAGTGTCACCCAGCCAGAACCCTGGCCCAGCTCCACACGCCTCCCGCGTCCTCTCCCGCAGGCCAGCAGTCGCCCTACCCTCCTCTTCCTCACGGGCACCACGTTCATGGTCTCTGTGTTGGGCCAGCAAGTCCCTGCAGGAGGGGGTCCCCAAGGAACCAGCCCTGCGCAGCGCTGCTCCCTTGCGCCCTGCGGGCTCAGATCCATCCCCTGCTCCAACGGGGATGGCTACGTGTCCCCTTGCAGGGACATGTCCCTCATCTTGCTCAATGGCTGTGCCCACCAAGAGGCATAACCTCCCCGAGGTTATGGAGGGCAGTTTTGACCTCCCTGCAAGCTGATTAAAAGGAAAAAAGGGCATTATCTCTGGAAACCAATTAGGGGACAGCTCTGTCCAATAATACCTATATGAATTTTTATATCCTATACTTGGCACTTGGGACATTTATACCAAGTGAATCACACCAAGTGCTCAGGCCTAGTTAAGAGCCTCCTTAGTCCACCAAGGTGATACAGAGATGCAGAACACAAGACTAGTCGCCACTGATGAAGCCAAAGGAGCACAGACACACACACACACACAGATGCAGCTCATACCTGCCTATAAAATGCCACACAGCTGTGACTTCACTCGACATTACAGGCAGTAACACCGGAGAGGAGAGGCTGACTGTGTTAAGAGATGGTTTTCACGTCGGTTTCCACAGGCCCGCGCTGAAACGGCCCTGCCAACTTGTCTCACAGGGCTCACACTAAACAAACCTCCAGGAACAACTCCTGGGATCAGCAAGGAGAGAGTCAACCGGCTGCTGAGACGTGCAGGGTCCAGGGCTGCTGAAACCAGTGGTCAAGTCTCACAGCCCCTGTCCACCCCAGCTCCATTGGCTGGTCCCTCCGCAGCGCTACCAGCACGGATCAGATTTGTCCTTCCTAGGAGACACAGTGATACCTCCCTAGTGCTCCTGTTCCATGAGTTGTTCACCAGATAACCAGCTGAATGAAAACAGAGCCCCTCCTTCTTGCAGCCCTGTTTGGAAATAAACTCTTGCAGATATTTTTATTTCACCTAATCTGATGTTCCTGTTGGACTCCAGAGTTTTAGGAAAACAACATTATTGTAAGCTTTTATAATCATGTACATACTGAATGCAGGTAAGAGCTTAGCCTGGCCACACCATTTAAATTTTTCCCTCTTTATCAAAAAAATGTTTGGAAGCTTCATGCACAGCAAGCTGAGGCAAGAAAGGAAAAGGACATTAACATGATTTTGTTTTATTAAAAGCCTGAGACAAATCCTGCCTAAAAAGGCCAACACTGGCAGTCCTGGTAGCATAATATATTACATGTTTAAAGTATAATAAACCTAGTATAGAGTTTCTAATTCAAATTAATGTATTTATTTCAACACGTATAAAAATGTATAAATATGCCTGCCCAGTCCTGACAAACAAAGATTTTTCAGGCAAGGTTGCAATGCAGGATGCTCCTAATAGACTCAAAGCAGGGTTAAACTCCAAGAATATCAGGATAAAAGAACTGGGAGAGCTGAACCTCCAGCAACCACAGCAGAAGCTCTGGAGTCAGGACCACCTGGCTCTGTTGCTGGCTCTGCCATGGACATGTTTCTCAGCTTGAAGAAACAAGCCGTTCCCTTCATCTTTGCTGGAGTCTACTCATCTGTACAACCCGTGTGGTCCTCATCAATCAACCCAAAGCTTCTTGACCTTTCCAAGCAAAGGCTACTGAAAGTGCAAACATTGAGCAGTACTTCCACCCAACCTCAGAGCCAGCACTAATCACCGTCCCTGCGTCAGCTGCCACTCTCCAGGAACACCCATAAGGAGTCACTCGCAGGAACAACGTCCACACCAAGATGAAGCCATTCCAGTTCTTAAAGTGCTTAAAACCACCAACAGATTTGGTTTAATTTGCCATCTCACAAGCCTATTAACCTTTCAGAGAGGGCTGGAATGTCTTAAAAGCACACAGTTGGGCCACTTAAAATGAAACGACAGTGAGATTTAGCCCACTAAGTGCAGGAACTCACACACTCCCATCCTGGCTCTGCCCTTGTTTCACTGTGTGAGCTTCCCCAGATCAATTCAGCTCTGCAGGGAAGTGGTTAGAATATTTCCAGCCTAACTCGTGGTATGCAACAAGGACTGAGTCAATATATGTACAGTACTCTAAGGTGTAAAGTGCTGGCTGAGTGCAGGGCATTATGAAACTGGGACACATCTCCCCAGGCAGATCAAGGCGGAGGAATGCAAAAACCGAACACGAAAACCCTATGCTAAAGGAGGCAGAAGCCCAAGGCCTTACTGTTGGCTCCCGCTGCCGTCCCCGTAGCAGTGCAGGCTCCCGGGATCCAGCGCCGGGTGCTGACACTCCACGCACACCGTGTGGCCCTCCCGCAGGTAGCGCATCCAGAGCGTGTGCGAGCGGTGGCCGCGCAGGCAGCCCGGCGTGATGGCCACGAGCTGGAACTCAACGCAGTACCTGCAACCAGCAGCGCGCACAGCGTTAGCTCCAGATGCAGCCTGCAGCCCTCCAGAGCGTGGGGAGTGCTGGCCCTAAACAGATTATCAATTAAAAGAAAAGAGCAGCACGTGAACCAAAACGCCTGCTGTGCTGGCATCCCGACGAGGCTCACGGGAGTGTAAAGCTGCTCTGCTGGTGCTTTCAAATGCACAAATCAAAGAAGAGCCAAGTCTACTGACATGTCTTTTACAAAGGGGGACATAGAGGCACAGATAGCTCAAGCGTTTGACTAGAGTCAAGAAACAACACAACTGAGTCTCCCAATTCCAACCCAATAATGGGTTTATTTAGTATTTTTTTGACAAGACTTAGACTGTAAAGGGTTTTTTCTACTCTTCTCGCTCCCAGGAGACACAGTGAAGTTACCATGTTTTGATAGGAGGCAGTTTCAGACAACACGTCTGCCCTGCTCAGACTACTCTGCACCAAACCTGAGAGGAAATTCTGAGAAAATGTCCTTGATTCGAGGGGAAACCCAAGGAAGCACAGTAATTGTCTGCAACCCCAGCAAAGAGTTGGATTCTAGTCTAGATTGGCTGTGTATCAGTTGTCGTGGGGATTTCCAAACACCTTTCTGGAGCACAATGGCCCGGGTGAGTAGTTTGCTTCCTTGTCTTATCTCCCAGAGAGAAGGAATAAACGTGTGGGCAGTGGGGCTGTGCCTGCACTTTTGTACTTTCTTTGTACAGAAAGAAGGCTCAACTAGTAAGGAGCCCAACAGAGGCTCAAGGTGAAGAGATGCTCCTTCCTTCAGACACTTAAGTGAGGAGGATGGATGCACCCACATGCTATGGATAATCTTGCACGTATAAGTGTATGTGGGGAAATAAATCAACAAGTGTGCAGCTACTTTGTGATGCAGGAAAGGCTCTGAAAAACATCATGTGGCATCTCCAGGAACGGCAGCTCTCAATAACAGACAGACAAACCTATTAGAGACGGCAAGAATTTTCCCTGGACACTGCAAAA
This sequence comes from Tinamus guttatus, assembly GCF_000705375.1. The sequence goes on along the minus strand of NW_010584382.1, from coordinate 101,010 downwards.
CTGCATAAGAGGGGGGTTACAGGATAGAAGACAACCTTTTAGGTCACTGATACTGCACGCAATGACCCCAGACAGGAAAAAAGAGGACCAGGAAGGCTGATGCCTTCCTGCTTGAGGCAGCAGCCTTAGACTCCCTGTAGATGCTGCAGTCATGGAGGGGAGAACGGCTCCCTACCCTAGGGAAGGGCCCTTGATCTGCTGGGAAAAACTGACTCCCCTCAGCAGAAAGGTGGGACCAAAACCGTAACCAGAGAAAAGGATGGAGTATGTGGAGGTGGAACATGACTACACCCCTGTGCTGACCCCCAACTTACCCTGCTCTTTCATTGCCATCAGCTGCAGCTCTTTTTCTCCTTGCTTTTCCAAACCCTCCTGTTGTTATTAATGCTGGAACTGTACATATCAAAGAGAAAGAGTACACAAGGTAAGTGACAATATCGCACTGAGGCTGCTTAAGTCAGCACAACAGTAAGGATTGGCCTTTAATGTCATGTACTTTTTATCTCTAACCTTGAATTCATATTATCAGTGCCTACCATTTCACTGAAAAGAAATTCTGTATTGTTTACAATTTTTTGCCTGAGCAAGACAATCCAACTTATCAGATACATCCAAAAGAGGGAGGGGGAGGCAATATTCACATAACAGCAATTCTCAACAGGTTTGTAAAAGCCAATTGTAGCTAATCTCCAGAATGGAGAGATTTTGGCTCAGAAATACTAGCATAAATCAGAAGCAGTTCTTCTAAAAATCAGTAAAGGCAGGTCATGAAAAGCTGGAATGAACAAAAGCAAATTGGATCTTCTGTTCGGAAAAACACCGGAGATCTCCCCTGCTTGCCCTCTCCTTCAGCTGATGGAGAAGGTGTGGAGAAGACACCCCTTGCCTCGGATGGGGATTGATCCTTTGTGACTTTTTACAGATGACTCATAACACTAAAAGTGCTCAACACCTACCTACAGAAGTTCTAAACAGCCACCAGCATATCAACTTTCACAAAATTACTAGAGATTTATACTCACAAAAGCGGTATCACACCGGAGCTGTGATATTTTGAAACACGTCAGTAAATGGCAGGCACTATTTTTAAATACTATCCCAGGAAGGATCTCTCTCAACCTTGCGTGAAGGTGCAGAGTCCTTCCCCATTTGTGAGGGTTTGTTTGCAGCAGACTCACGCAGGGACTGCTTGCACTCGGCTCCCTGCAGACTCCAGTACTCCATGCAGCCCGCGCGCTCCTCGAGCGCGGGACACGGCTCCCCGCCGTTCCGCGGCTCCCGCAGGACGTGCCGCCTCCGCACGCGATACGGCGCCCTGCAGGGCTCCGCGGCTCCCGCAGGACGTGCCGCCTCCGCACGCGATACGTCGCCTTGCAGGGCTCTGCGCAGCCGCTCCACGCGCTCCACGGCGACACCTCGCACGAGGTCACTGCAGGAGTAGGAAACGGGTTACAGAAGGTTACAGGAGTTATACAAATGACAACAGTAATCTGAAATACATTAGTATCATTCCTGGTGTCTTGTATCCCTCTCCAAGATATTCTCCTATGAGCATACCCATAGCTGAGACAGGATGGGCTCTTTAGATGGACCCAGGAAACCGCAGGAAACCTTCAAGAGAAATGCCCATGAACACTCACCTGCTACTCCATCTCAAAAGCAGCTTGGGGTGCTTGATCAATGGCAACTCACCAAGACAACCTGACCATCAAGATACTGACCAACAGTATACTGTTGGTACCTGACCAACAACATACTAAGGGCAAAAAAATACCCAAAACACTTGCAGGTCAGTCTGGAGAGCTAAAAAGCTTGCCGCATCCCTCAGTTTCATATAACAGGAGAAAATCCAGATCTTACCCAGATTTTTCTACCGGCAGAATTATTCACTCAACTCACTTCTCAACATGTGCTGTCTGTTTCTTTAGAGACAAGCAGACTGGACAAAGCCCAGCAGTTGTTTCCAACTTTTGTTATCACAGGAAAATACAGATACCAAACAAACACCCTCTTGTGGGGAGAAAAAAAAAAAAAAAAGGGTATGGAGAAACTTGTGCCATCATCATCAGGTCAGTGTTATGGGTTTGGTGGGTCTTGACACAGCCACACAACGCGTTAGGAGTGGTATGTGTGCATTCACATTTTCCACTACCACTTGTAACTGCTGGTTCTGCAAATATTTAGAGGGAAAAAGGGTGAGTTCTGTCCTCGCAGAGCCTTTCATCTACTTGGGTGGCAGCTTCATGCAGCAGCAAGAGTTGGACCGAGGAGAAACCTGAGCTATTGGTCTTAACAGGATGCAGTGAATGCAAGAACCCTTCCACTGGCCGTAGCAAAGCACAGGTGGGTAGAGAAGATGTTGTGGAGCATCACTCAGCATTCCCTACGCTTGGGGCTCACCAGGACAGCATTACACTTTATAAAACAGCCCTTAGCTGTCCGTACAGCATTAGAGAGACATTTCTTCTTGCATCCTCAGAGAGAGTTCTGCAGACAGGAGCCCACGGATTATTGCAGATTATTATTATTACATGTAGATCATAATTACAACACAAGAAGAGATTACCAGCCGCACGCAAGCTCCCCAGAACAGTCCCCTGCATCCACTGTCGCTCTCTGCCTCTGGGCCACCACATCACCCATCAAGCCCATGGCGCAGCATGAGGAAAGGGCACCGTGTCCCAGCTGTGAGGCCTCTGCACGGCCTCCCAGAGCTGTCCCCGGCCGGCGGGCACTGGGCACAACCACCTCCCTGCCTTTTCTGGCTCCCTGCGCGCTGCGATAGCCGCAGGAGCCACGGGATGGCACTGCGGCGGGCACGGCACGAGCTGCCAACACCCCCTGCGCAGTAACTGCCCTTCCCGGGGCCTCGCGGGGTAACTAGAGCATCCCGGGTCTCCGAAACCCACAGAGCCGTGCCAAAGGAATACCCCAAAGCCCAGCCATGTTCAGGTAGGGAATAAAGCGTCAGTGAGTGACCGAATACATTACGTCTTCCAAAGAGATGCAAAAACAAGTGAAATTTGCATAGCAAGGTAGAAGTTCATAGCCTTAACCCTACAGGGGATATGTGAGAGAGCAGCTCCAGGGCTGCAGGGAGGCAGAGCTGACGTTTCAGCTGCTCTCCGCACGTGAAGCAGCCGGTGTCAGGGCTGTTCGGGACGGGGCGCACTGCAGACGGGTGTCTGCATCTCGTGACAACCTGCTCCTCGCCGCCACGCTCCACAGCCGGCAGCCAAGCCGCAGCCTCCCTGCATGCCGGGATGGAGCTGAGGCAGGCTCGCGGGACCACCTGCACGTCGCTTTTGGGCTCAAGAGCGGTGTGTGAGAGTCTCCAGACCTGTCAACCTGTCCTCACTCGGACCACAGCTCTGCACTGGAGCTGCAGTCAAGCCTCCTGCCAGGCCAAGTGTTGGAGCAGCAAGCCCTGGAGCTGCCCATACCTTTGGCAGGATCCAGGGGTTAACGGAGCGGCAGCTTGGATCCAGCCACAGTAACTCAGCGGGGCCCGCCATCCCGCCTCGACCAGAACTCATCCCGCCTC
>NW_010584382.1:84294-97033 GCF_000705375.1 Tinamus guttatus | reverse complement strand
TCACCCCGCTGCCCGCAGCCGTCGTTGAGGCCGGCCTGGGGCTTCTGCACAAACATCCTCCCCTTTCCCGGCGCTGCCGCCGTGCTCCTTTGCCTTCACCTTTGGGGCATCCCCCCCTGCACACGCAGCTCCCGCTCTTCTTGTAAAAGCGGAGTTTAATTCCTGCGCCGACCGCTATGGCAAACCAGTCACATCAGCATAAGGAATACCTGTAAAAAGGGAGGGGAGAGCGCTGTTTTTCCAGCCCTGGCTCCAGCAGACCTCAGCAAACAGCACAAACCTCCTGAGCTCCCATCCTGCAGGACCCGGGAGCCACCCGTGCTGCTCTCTGCGGTTACCACAGATTTGCTGCTTATCCCAAACGCGAGGAGCTTAAACAGCAGCTAGAGCCACTGCCGTGAATTATTCAGCTAGTCACAGAGTGAAGCTAAAGGCTCGACTAACTTTTTAATCAGACAGACTCGCTTTAAAATATTGATCACAGCAGATGTTACACCTCGCTGAATACCAAACCGGGATTTGCAAAATCCGCCCAGGGATTTTTTTTGTGCCAGAGCTCCTGAAACTGCACTGGTGGCAGGTTTGGGCAGAGCGCTCCCACCTCAGCGAGACTGGGGCAAGGATGCGTCTGGAAAAACAGGACACAGCTCCGCACTGAAGGCAGGGGAGACCTGGCATTGCACCAGGTCAGGCAGAACACAGGAAAATATTCCAAAAAAGATAAGAAAGACACAGAACTTCAGTGTCTTTGTGTAGATTTGTGGAACAGAAGACAGATGTCTCATTTCCCTGGCAGTGGTCACAAGTGACATACCGTCACCTTGGATATCACACACGTGACAAGTCCTGCAGCGGGGGAAAGAAGCAGAAAGGCTGGGAGAGGGAACAGAAGAGCACTAAGAGGCTATGAGCTCCAGGAAGCAGGAATTTAGAGATGCCAGGTGTTAATTCCTCTGCCAGTGACTCACTGTGTAACCAGGGCTACGTCACTTATCGACGCGCGGCGCTGGAGCGGGGAGAGCGCTCAAGAGCTCGCGCTGCTCCGGCGTTAGTCAACAGCAACCACAGGGCTGGTGGCTCCTGTGCAACAAACAGAGGCAGGGGAATTTCCAAGCATTTCTGTTTCCAGCACTGATGCTCCCAACACAACAAGATCCAAAGGCCCCTGCCAGCCTTGCTGGGATGTGTTACCTGAAACAGAACTGGGTGAATGAAAATTAGTTTGAGGAAGCAATGTATCTGATAAAGACTGATGTTTTGGCAGAGCCTGTGCCAACAGGAACATCTGATCCAGATTGGCATTTGCCTTTACATTCAATCCACCCTGACCCAAAGCTCTTCAGGAGGGAACTTTGTTGCTTATCAATTCCTGGCCTGAAGGCAAAGGTTCTCCCTTGCTCTGGGTTCAACATAACCCTAGATACTTGCTTGCTGACAGACTTTAAATCTGGTTGTGCTAACAAGGCCAAGGAAAACAGGGCCTGAGCCATGCAGGACCACACCGGTACAGCAAGGGTTTTCTTGCAAGAGGTTTGCCCAGTCTGAAAGCTGTTGCCCATCTGAGGAATATCAGAGACCACCAAAGTGTACTTTGCAGAAAGCAGATGCGGCTAGTTCGTGCTCCTGCGAGGCTGTGCAGCGGAGCAGCTTGCAGAGCTCTCCCTGGCGCAGGGACTGCACCTTCCAGCGCAGGGAAGGTCAGAAGGCAGCTCGCCAGGGCAGGCGGAAAAGCGGCTTTCTCTGCTTGTTCAAACAGAGCTGCTTTTCCTGCGGGCCCCGCAGGGTTCCTTCCCTCTTGCTCGTTTTCCCTGTCTTAATTAAGCTGCACACGCTGGGGCCACCACTGACCCAGTTCCCAGAGGCCCCTGCCCCCTTCGCTGGTGCTGCGGGGCAGGAGGACGCGGGCGGAGGGGACGGGACATCCCTTCCTCCGAGGCACAAAAGGAAGCTGCTCCTCACTCGCACTCGGCAGGATGCTGGGGATGGTTCATCACTCTCCCTGCCTGCACCACAGGCAGATCCACCCGTGTGTGGAATGGAGAGCAGCGTCCAATGCCAGCCCCCACCCTAAAAACAGGCTTTTGCCGTGTTTAAAAATATGAAAGAAAAAGTAGATGATGTTTCTGCAGCCTGATGGTATTCCTGAACATCGTCCTTTCATTGCGAACCATCTCTCACCTGATGATTTATACGTGCATTGCAATTGCTCCACCGCAGCAGCAGTTTTGTCCTGTGCTCGTACAGATTCTCACACATGATGTCCCTGGTACAGCACTTGGATTCCTTCACGTTCCAGCCAAAAGGAAACTCAGACCTATCAGTGCAGGACAAAAAGCCTGGTCCTGGTTTAAAGTGTCTGATTTTCCTCTCTGCTGTGACAGCCAGGTCTGTAAAAGCACAGAAGGAAAGTAGCCAACCAAGCGATCTGATTTCTCGGAGTTGATTTCCACAGATAGGCGAGGGCCACCTGAGAGCGGCTGCCAGCTCATTCGAACCCTTCGCAGAGGCTCTCGCAGGAGATGCTCTGCTTGCCATGTTGCCAACACCGCCAATTCACACGAGCTTTACGGAGCAGGATGCAAAACAACAGAAATGGCACCGTTTGCCCAAAGCAAGGCAAAAGTGGGTATCTCCACTGGCACGTTTGCTGCTGTGAATGAGACTAACCTGAAAATCCATCGCAGCAGAAGAGTTTGATCCATGTTGACATTGGCCTGCAGCGTTCCAGCCTCCTGCCCACGCAAGGGCCCTCGCTTGCAGGCTTTGCTGCCAAGGGGTCCTACACAGGACCTGTCTGGCTGAGGAGACAGGAGCATAAGGGAAGACCCATTTGCACAGGGCAGCTTTGTACCCAGCTCAAATATCAGCAGGGAAGCAGGAAAACCCCCAGAAACCACCTTTTCAAAGAAGTATCAGGATAAATAAGCTTCATACAACTAACAAAGCTGACAGAAGCTACAAAACTCTGAAACTGGGAAACTCAGAAAGCAGCTAAGGCCTTTAGGGAGAGAAGCTGATGATTAGGGCTTGGCTCTTCCGCTCTAACCACAGGGAGCATTTGTACAAATCAAAACTGAGCGCCAGCTCTCATCCCCCCACCCCTTGGAAGCCAAGTTGTGAACCTGTAGTTAGATCAAAACCTTCCACCCCTTTCTTCCTATCCCACCAGCCCGTTTCTGGGGATATCCCCCTTCACAAACTGATGCTTCAGCATCCTCTGAACGAGACTCTTTCATCTTCAGCAGTATCTCTGTTCAGACGCAAGCCCTGCATTGCTTTTCACTGCTCTCGGGCACAAACTCTGGCTAAGCAGCAGCATTTGCCCTGCCTGAACCGGGGGAAGCAGCAACGGAGCAGAGGGCCAGCGTGAGCCCGGAGGCACCCAGCAGCCCCCTGCTCCTCGTAGCTATTCAGCGCTAATTCTGCCTTTCAGACGCATGTGCCTCAGTGGGCAGGCAGAATAGGGGCAAGCTGGCCGCGCGCCAAGGCCAAAGAGGCTGCTGGCGTTTTGTGCTCGTGCTGCTTCTCTGCTTCTGCGGTTTGCTGAGCGTTTTCCCATCCCACATCCTCCCCTCTGGCGGCAGATGGGAAAAAAGCCTCCAGCTCCGGCAAGGCCGGGAGCCTGCGCACGAGCGCTGTGCAGCCTTTCCTCGGAGAGACGTTTTATTTCTGCTTCGTTCGCTGGTTTTTAATGCTTTCCCCATGCCCAGCCAGCAGGAAGGAGCAAGCGTGCCAGCCCTTCGCCCCATCCCGGGCCCTGCGGATGCTCGGCCTGTAGCCCTGCCCCAGCCAGTCGGAGTCTCCCCGTTCCCACTGCAGCCAGAGCCAAGCAGAGAGCAGAAACAGGGATCTGAGCTGACTGCTGCAGGCCCTGTTTGCACAGCACTGAGCATTTACTCACCCGTACGAGCAGCTGCATGGGGTCAGAACAACCTGTCTCCCCCTGTGCTTGCCCCCAACAGCCACCAGTAGCAGCTGCCCAAGAAGGAATAGAAGGCAGGCTGAATATATAGGGATATTGCCCAAAAATGCTCTCACGCCTCTGGTTATTTCACCCTAGGGATTTCCTGGTAGGTGCTACCTGTGCCTCAATCAATATCTCCTTTATGAATTTTATCCCCTCTCTTTCGAACCCGTGTAAACCTCCAGCACCCCCCTCCCCGTGGCACCACACAGGTCCCCCCTTCTCGTGGCTCCCAGCCTGCCACCAGCTCGCGTGCTCCGAGTCCCTCGATCTTGCATTGGAGGTGGCAGCGAGCAGCCAGTCCTACCCCTCTTCGCCGGCGGGCTGGGGCCCCCCCCCCCGCCACTCTCAGCAGGAGGAGGCACCGCGGGTCCCTCGTGCCAACATCCCAACACGGGGCCCTGCATCCGCCAGGGCAGCCACAGCAGGAGCTCCTGCACAAGGGCTCCTGCTGCCCCGTGCAAATTCTGCACCTAAAACCAACATAAAAAGCAATTCACACAGGCAGATAACAAAGGCTTAGTGCTGGGGAAAAGAAAAATAAATCTCATGCGTGAAAATATCTAAATGCAGGATTTTGCAGAGGATTTTTTTTTCTTTTACAAACTCAAAAAAAAAACATTGTAAAAACCAGAGGAGCTGGCCAATTTACTTTCACACCTGCTTGTGCTTTCTTAAAGTGTCTGTCCACCCGCTTATCTCAGGCACTGTGTGCAGAGAGCTGTAATTAAAAGCGTTGGGGGGGTCAGGAAAGGGAGGACAACTAAGCGCTAAACATTAAAAAAGGCTTATTTGGGAAAAGATCCAGGTGGATTTTTCTTTTATCAAAGTCAGTAAACGAAGAATACATCTGCAGGGAACCCTGCTCTGAACTTTTGATTCTTTCCTTTGCATTGTGCTTGGAGATCTCAATGGAAGTGAAAAGACTTTTAGCATTCCTTCCCCCTTGCACACACCTGCCAGTTTATAGCATGCAGAAAGATGTGACAAAAGCTGATACCGAGCAAGATTCAGAGATTTTCATGTCGTATTTGCCATGTGATGACATCAGACTACGGGGCCATGTGAGCTGAGATTATGTGTTGCTGTAGCAGAGAAGGGCTTGAAAACAAGCAGCCCAAACTCCGCCTGCCAACAAAGCCCAAACCCACCAGCTGTTCCCCAAGCCGCACGACCCTCTCCCACGTTAAACCAAAAGCAGCCCCTCACATTTCACATTCCTCCCAAACTAGCTGCACTCCCATGTTCTCACCCACTGCCCCACAGACACCTGCTGCCTTCTGGAGCCCTCGTGCCCTGCATCCTCCCCAGAAACGCTCCTCTTGCGGCGCGCGCGGCGCCGGGAGCAGCTTCCTCGCCTGCACTCGGCATCACCCACTGCTCCCGTCATCGCCACTTGGATCTCTTCTATCCTTAACACCAGCAACAAGGGACATGTATAATGCACTCCGGGACTTACCCAGCAAATCTTCCTTTGCCCCAAGAACCTGTGACCAAACTAGAAAATACAATTTTTTGGTCTGTCTTTAGCATAGACTTTTTTTTTTTCCCCCATCAGGAACCTGCAGGGCTTCAAGAGACGTTCTAGTACTAGAGAAGAAACAAGCAGACACATCCAGAGAGATCCAGAGAGCCCAGAAACCTATTCAAACCCCTCAAAGCCAAGCCTCCCGGTCCCTACTAGATCATCCTGCCCTAAATAAGTTAATCACATTAGCTAATGTATTCTCTGCATAAGGAGGTGGGACTGCAGGTCCCCATTTTGTGCTTTCATTAGTCACAAGGAAATGATTGAAACTTGACATTCACTAGAACCCAGACCTCTTTGGTTATTTTTCACAAGCAGCTATTCATAAGATTAAGATGAAAAAGTTAACATCGCCTCTTTTTTTTCTTGACTGATAAAGCTAAGAAGCTAGGAGGAACATTTTGTACAGGCTATTGTACAATGATTTTCCTAAAAAAGACAGTGAAAAATGGATGTTCTCCTTCCATGCAGCATAGGACCTACTTAGGATTTATGGTGGTACCCTGCTGCATCTCAGGATAAATGAACCCAGCACAGCTAAAGAAAAACCCATCTATTTATTTACTGAATTGTCAGCTGAGCTGGCTTATCTGGAGACAGTGAGTGCAAGTGGGGCCATGGATAAGCTGCAGCATGAGGCTCGGGGTGACACTTGTCCCCCCAGGCCTGGGCAGGACAGGCTCAGCTGGGACCCTCTGCAATAGCTACTCACCTGGGCCATGAATTTGACTCTAAATCTTTCCCCAGATGCTAGGAAGGAAAGCAAAACAAATGTAATGCAAATCCTAGTAGGATACAGACACTGCTTAAAACACTGAAGGGTGTTTTTAAATTTTAGGGCATGCTTAAATATTACATTCTAAATATACACACATTGTCCACAACTGTGGAACAGCATGAAGCAACAGCGCGGATGCAACTCAAACCTGTAACAGCAGCTCTAGTATTTAACTTTGTTCTTCAACTGAAATAATTTACATGGGAAAAAATGGTCATATTAGTTTCTAAAATGAAAGCAGAAGCTGTCATGGGCACAGGAAGGCATTGATCAGACAAGTGATCCTTTTCAGACAAAGCCAAGTTACAGGGTTTTCTATATCTTGCAGTTTATCAAATGATGAAATAAATAGATTTTAGTTTTATTTGTAACAAGACACACTATTTTTTCCCTCTCTCTAGAAATTAAACTCCTTTGCTGCTTCAACACACTACAGCTATACCCCAGTTTGAATTACAAGACTCTACAAAAAACTTAATTTACCTTCTTACTAAAGAACACTATTCTTTTCAATACCCAGGCTCCTTTCAAATCCGTGATAAATGATGCCATAAATTACAAGATGAAGAAAAATGTTGTAAACAACAAGATAAAAAATTATGCATGTAGAGAAAATAGGTTTTTTTTCCTCCCTGTTATTACAGTGTTTTATACAAACAGGCTGTAAAACTCCATCAAGGCACTTCCATGCAATTTAAATTTCATTACTAAAGTATATATTATATTTTCTTACAGTAACTGTAGGAGGGAACATATTAAAGGCCTCCCAGGGACTTGTGGAATGCCAAAGGGTAGAAAAAAGTTGCTCTAAAACAATTTTGCAGATGAAACATTTCTAGACAGCATGTTCAGATGAGTGGGGTGTAGGAACATTTTTCTGAACAGTAGGGACAACTGTGTAAAAATAAATGAGTTGGTCTGTTATTCTTATACCTGAGGGTACAGTTTTCTGTTGATAGGAATCACATTTGGCCACCGTGCGAGTTACAGCAGCGACACAAGCAGATGATGCTGAATTTGGGGGAGGAGAGGTCAGCAGCCCCCACCTGCTCCCAGCACAGCGACCTGGGAAGCAACGGGAAGGAACAGGAGATGCAAACTGCTCTTAGCACCTTTTGCAACCATCTTTTTCCCCAGGGGATTTTCCCACTCCTGCTGCAGCGTTTCCGCAGCAATGTGAATTGCTGACTAACCAGACACTTCCATTTCCCCTCTGAAGATTTCCAAGAATATCGCACCTATAAATATCCTGCTGTAAAAAAGTGACAGTGAATACTCAAAGCAAAAGTCTGCCCTGAACTGTTGGTGTTAAGGGCCTGACCCACAGCTGCTGGAAAACAGATTCACTCCCAAATGAGACCTTCCTCTGCAAGTGCTTTTTCTTAGGAAAAATGTCTCTTCTATCTGCTAGGAATACAAAATCCTTCCAAATATGAATGGAGACTAGGCCAGCATAACCATTGCAGCAGCAATCTCATGAGCCTGCAGATGGTTTGCAACCCTTTGCAAGAGATGGACAGCAGCTGTCTGTCTTCATTAGCAGGGCACTAAGTTCTCCAGCTGGATTTGGGAGAAGGGCTGGGGGATAAGGCAGTGCCTGCAGTTGTGCAGCACAAAGTAAGTGCACATACCCATAGCTGCTAAAGGAGGGCAGAGGTGGGCCTTAGTGTTGCTTCTCTTACCAAGAAATGGTATCCAGAAGAGGTGCTGCTTCCCAAGGGCCAGGCTCCATCCTGGACGCGTGTGCAAGCATTCCAGGGATGCTAACAGCCTTGCCTGTGCCTTGGGCCGAATATTTGGCTGGAAAACTGCCAGGAACAGGTTTTGTAACACAAGGGCCAACCCAAAGACTCAGGCTGAACAAAGGGACCCAAGCACTGCTGGTAAACAGGCGCAAAAAAAAAAATAAAGGTGGAACAGAAACAAGAGTCTACAACTGCAGGACATCTGTTTAAAAACCTTGGCCCAGAAGGTGCTTTAGGAAGAAAAAACCCTCTACTTTTGAAAATAATAAAGAAATAAATAAAGGATCTGTAAATCTCTTATAGCCATCATAAAACCCAAGCTTTGCTTCATTGCTATGATAGCACCTATCCAGCTAATCAACACAGCAGAGGTGTCAGATAATACACCCTGAGCCAAAATGGAGGCAGAAGAAAGAGAGCCCTGAAGAGAACCAACAGCAACAAGTAAATGGACTGTGTTATCCCATAAGCTAATGCAGCTGCTTAACAGATGGGTCTAAGGAGAATACAATAATCAACATGTGGTCAAAAAGATGACTGGGTGTTCAGGAATAAAAATGCTAAGTCTTCACTGTGTATGAAAATACACATCTATTAAAAGCAGCACAGATTATTTTACGGGCTGATGCTATTTTCCTCTCAAGGCCTCATGGCACCACGAGCAAGTGCTGTTTGAGAAAAGCAAACATTTGCTTAAACATACCAGCCTAGTGAGTGACTCCAAATTTGGAGTTTGCAAAGTTAAACGAGCACATACAGGCCTGCACATTTCCTGGTAACTGATGGAAGTGACAGCTTCATCTTTGTCCTCAGCATCCTGCTCAGCCATGTCAAAGCAGCAGCAGCGACGTTCTGGCCACACTGGGATTTTCTTTGTCTGCCTCGGAGCTGCTATGGAGCTCTCTGTGGATGCACAATCCAAACAATCTGTAAATCAGCTTTTGTCTGGATCATACCTGCCTTCATCCCTCAAAGCACCAGCAGCCAAACTCAGGCACTGACCTGGGCCTACAAAATGAGGCAAGCTGGGGTCAAGAAGGGTCAAAAGCCCTTTGACTTTTATCGAACAGCTGCATTGAGAGATTTTTCAAGTGGGGAGATTGTACATCCATGAGTGGTATAAAGCTTATTTTGTGCTTCCCAGGAGACACAATTCATTACCTGGCTGCAATACAGCCAGACTGTGAGGTCTGCTGCAGCCCAGATCTTTCTAATAGTTCATGAGAATTATCTAGCTACAACCAGCTCTGTTAAGGGTGCTGGGAGGAGGGAGCAGCAGCAAAGCAGAGTATCCCATTTAACAAAGGAAATGGGGTGGTACCACAAAATGTGTAGGAAAAGCTGCAGGAAATCATTCCTTAAGTATTCCCGCAGCCCATTAGAGGTTCCACACATTTGCCCCTAGACTACTTAAGCAAGAGTAACTGTAGCCCTTGGGCCCCTCGCTCGGTACTCAGTGCATAGGGCCAGGCCTCCCCAGCCCTGCTCGAGAGCTGCCAGGTGGTCCTGCTCCTCAGGAGCTTAATGAGGCTGCAGGAGAACTGGTTTTAAACCCCTCTCCTAATGGACGTACCTGCTGCGCAGCTTCCCAACAGCAGTACCAAGGAATGACTACGGCCATCATTAGCCCTGTGGTTTAATCTGAGCCTGCTGTTTTAGACACTGCAGGTTAACATATATCTGAATCCTTCATGCCAGCTTGAACTGAAGGCACCATTTACTTCGTTAGCATTGCTAGCAGGATGCCCAAACGCTACCAGAGTAGGGCCTGCACAAGACATCTGCCAAGGCCTTTCTGCCCGTGCCCCACACGGATGCTGCTGGCCAGAACATCAGGCAGAGCTGCTCCCTCCTTGCAGCACTTGGCTCTGCTCAAACCCTCCATGCTAATGCACATGACCCACAGGACAGGGAGATTCTGTTCCCACTGACACCAGATGGGCATGCTCTGGAGAGCTGCTGGAGACAGAGCTGCATCCAGAAGCCTGCAGGATCCCAACAAGCACTTGCACCAGGACAGTCATTTCTGGGGGCTGACCCATTTGCCCATGCAATGAGAACACACAGCAGCCTCAGCAGCAGCTGCTGTTCCTAGACAGCTGTCACCTTTCCCTAGTGCTCCTGCAGGAAGGATTTGCAGAGCCAGCGACTTCCCTGGGAAGGCACCAAACCCACATTACCAGAGATCCTCAGTGAATGGCTGCCCCACATCAGCTGCTCCAGGAGCTAAGGGGAAATTAAGGGACAGCCCTTGCCATGAGAGAGGCAAAGCCCAAACCCAGTCTCTCCCTTTGGCCCAAAAGGCAGACCTGTTCCAATACAGCAGAGAGGGCCCTAGTGCCATCAGCTGGAGCAGACCAGAAGCCACAAGCCATAGTTACTTTATCATGGGTCATACAAAGATGAGCTACAGTGCTGTAACACCACGTCCCTCCTACCTTCTTTTAAGCTAGGCACAGAGAGCAGCTCCATGAACATGGTCACTATAAAGCACTGCTGCCATCGGACTCCAGAAGTAAGATTTGGATGTTTAGAAATTGACTGTTTGAAGAAAGAGAACTGCATCCACAAGCCAAGTTCACCCACTGTTCAGATTTTATTAAAGAATACAGAAACCCAGACTGGGGAAACCCACCACCGCATCCATGAGATCCCTTCCCTGTATTACAGGCCAACAGTGACAAATGAACAAAGCTCAACACAAGTCCAGCCTCCCATACCTGGCAACTTCTTTCTGAGGAAGCTTCTGTACTCTGAATGCTCACAGCAAGATACCATTAACTACCAGATGGTAAATGCAGCTCTTGCAGGCCAAAGCACCTGCTTATATTAAACTCGCAGCAAGTCTCAGAATCCATTACAATTAAATGCCTCAAACTGAGGAAGTAAAGAAAACCCCACACACCACTTGCACCTTCATGTGAAAGTTGGTAGGGAGTGATAAATTGCTGTCCTGCCAACTACAGAGCAATGTTGATGTAGCTTGGAGACGAGGTGACAAGAGCAATGGAAAGGGGCTTCATTAGCAGGAGCTTCCCACTAACACACTGAGTTCACAGCAGGTCCTAGGACAGCTTCTGATAATCTCAATCTGTCAAAAAAAAAAAAAAGTCAACATTTTGTCAGTTCACTGTCTCAAACAGCCCAATTATAAAGCTTCCAAAAATCCCCAAACTTAGATGCTTAAGAGCTGTTCTGCAGGCACCTGGGCACTCCTTCATTGACACTCTCCAAAATTAACTTACTTACAACTGTATTTTGGGACTTTCTAGAATACTTTATTAAAAAGTACACAGATCATTCATGCATCTTTTTTTAAATCGAAGTGGGCCACACAAAAGGGTCCCATTTATGTTCTTTACAAATATGAGCTACTACAGAGACTTCAGCCTCAAAGCTACAGCTTCTGACTAGGTATTTGATGTGCAGCTAGACAAGGCTCCAACTGACTGAAGCCAGTAACAGTAGCTGGAAATACAATGACTCAGCTCTGCTTATGCCACTTGAAGTGTCTGAGCTCTCAACCATTTCCGTTACCTGACATATCCTGAAAGCACAAATTCTTTCACTTTTGATCCCCAAATCTTTTATGCGCATCAGGGTTACACAATCACTGTTACTTGGATATGTGCAGTGAGCACCCTCCAGCACTGCCTGCCTTCAAAGCAGGCAGCACATATGCAATTTCCCTCAACATACACGTGCAAGAGCACATAGTCTTAATACACAACCACATTAGGAGCTGAGATTAAGCATCTCATGGAAGCAGGCGGTCTGGCTAAACACAGGTTTAAATCAGCACTATCAATCTGATAAAGTAGGTACAATGTCACCACATACCACAAAATAAGTTGCTCTATCTTTGTGATTGAGATTTTTATTCTGTGAATTTTTGTGATTTCTGAAAGATCTTCATGCTCATAACTACTCATAAAGCATTAACCCCTAGGAAAGATGATAAAGGGACACCAGTACTCCAAGTTTTGTATACACCTAAGCAAGTCTAAGACTACCCCTGGCTCCAGGCTGCCATCTGCTTGTAATGGTGGTCCCTGTTCATTACTATCACCTGGCATCTTAGAGACCAAGGAATACAAACAACAGAAGGCTTGGAGGGCCCCTGCTGCAATAGTTTTGTATAATATTTAGGCTAATACTTAAATCTACACAATCAAGGATCAAGTGAGAAGAACCTGACAAAGCATTTCAAACACCACCTTAAAACACAATAAACAGTGTTGCGAGTAAACAAGAAAATAGATTATAGACTTACCTGTCCTCTTTGGCAGCAGCTCAAGGGTGGTGGAGCTGCCTCCCTTCCACTGTTACAACCTTCACAGCAAGTCTCCTCTGGGCCTGAGACTGGTCTCTCTGCTCAAGCCTAAAACTCAAGGCAAAGGGAACACTCAGCACCAAATCCAGGGAGGGACATGGGACACGGCAGCCCTCCCCTGCTGGTGCATCAGACAAGATCTGGCTAGTGATGAGGAATCAACACTATCGCTCTGATGGGGAAAAAAGTCTGGTCATCACATACACCAGCAAGCCACCACTAGTTTACATGGCTGCACATCCATCGTGCCCACAACACAATCTTAATTCTGTATGCAGCAAATACACCTGGACCAAGTGAACTCATGCAGAACAGGTGGCCAAATCAACATGCACATGAGAACAAAAAATTGCAAACCAAAAGAAAAAATAGGCCATCTGGGGCAGAACAT
>NW_010584382.1:64352-83116 GCF_000705375.1 Tinamus guttatus | reverse complement strand
CCCGCCCCGAACCGCCCGGATCCGCCCCGAACCGCCCGGACCCGCCCCGAACCACCCCGAGCCGCCCCGCGCGCAGGCGGGAGCCGCCGCCATGTTGTCTCCTTCCGCGCTGCTTCCCGCTTTTCAGCACCTACCAAACTTCCCTGCTTGTCCCCGCAAACCGCCATTCCGGCCACGTTCCGAGAAAACACGCGTGAAGAAAGTAAATTCACACCAGGGGATTTTTAGGTGCCGCTAATGCCCTCACCAGGCCGCTCTCGGCCCGATGTGCGGTGGAGCTGGTCTGTCCCGTGCTGGGCAGCTTGGGAGGCACCGGTTCCCCTGCGATACCTGAGAGACAACGAAATATTTCACAAGCAGTGGAACTTCCAGAGGTTTAAATCGGAAAAGCAGTGTTAAAATGCTCTGCCAGTATGGGAAAATAGGATTTTTTTTTTCTTAAGAGGAAAATACAAAGTGCAGAGATGCTTAGGGATTCGTTCACAGGCATGTGCAAACACAGCGGCAAAATCAGGTCTATGACCCATTGACATTTTATCTCAGGTTTTAGTATCTAACACACTTACCATTTTACCAGGTCAAGCTGGAAGTTCACCTAAATACCTGCAGCAGCTTCTCCACAGCTCCAAAGCAGATCTTGGCAGGCCAAAACTTGAAAGCACCATTTAACTGACAGAAAATTCACTTAAATGGGGGGAACCATTGAATTTAAATTTTCCCTTCTGAAGAACAGTTCTCAGAAATCAGATGCTAAATGAAATGAAACATTGCCTTTTCAGTTGGACAAGTATTTAGGGCTAAATTTCTAAGACGAAATATTAGAAAATAGGAGCGCAGCATATGAAACCCGAAGACCATGACTGCTTCCCGCCAGGGAGTACAGAAACGGGCTGAGAAGAAGGAAGATGGTCTGTGTCCTTTTCCTTTCAATTTGCTAAACAGGTCCTAGGCAAAGCTCAGAGAAAACACTCATCATTGGCCTCGCTCTCTAGATCCCCAAATTCAATGGCAAGGGTATTTTATTCAGCATTAAGAGAGACCTCAATGGTCACAGACAGGCAAATGGCATCACGTTTGTGTTGTACTACTTGTCCCATCGCAGCCAAAGAAAACCAGCTGTTACTTTGGGATCAAACTTCTGACTAAGAAGGGATCAGTGAAAAAAGAAAGGGACTAAACCAGTCTCCAGGTCAATGGGCGCTGTAGGATCAGTGGCAGGAGTGGCTGATGGTGCTTGAAATGTGACGAACAAGGGAAGACATTGCAAAATTGTAAACTAGCCTGGAAGCACATAATCGAGTCCCTCTGAAAATCTGTACAGGGAAGCTACAGGAGACACTGTGAAATAAGTTTGTTTTGTTTAATTCACTTATTTATCTTGCAGGATCTGAAAACATACTTAGTGCTGTGCACGTGCATATATAGACACTATAGTATGTTTGGCATGTGGTTCTGCCAGTCAGCTACCATTAAAATGCTTTTTCCAAATGAAATGTGTTTGTAGGCAACTAATTCTTGAAAGCATCTTATCAAACAGGACTTGTGCAATAAATCACAATCCCATTAATCCAAGTTCAAGAACACCAAAAGATGAAAAGACAATCAAAGGAAGGACATTTTAAGAGGATTACCAGGAAAAGTAATCTTGTTATACTGTAAACCCATGTCACATGCACCACTCAAAAGGAACTATAAATATGATCTGTGTTCCCTAGCTTGTCAGGAGATGAGAAATGGGAAAGGCTTGGATATTAAACAGCTGCAGCACAGCTTAATATGGAGCTTAGTTGATTGCTGTGACTTCTGGCAGAACCACATTGAAAATCGCTGGTTAGATGAACTTGTTACTCAGGTTGGGGCTCATCATTGCAAGACTTGTGTTTGCTCTCAGGTCATTGCAGCTGCACCTGGAAGAGCCATGCGGGACACATCACGCTGTCTAACACTGCTCAGAGTGCTCAAAGCTCATGTGAGAGTTGGAAGCCAGCTAGCAATATGTACTGTGATCACAGTATCACAGCAGCTGGAGGATGTCTTTATATCATATACAAACTGTCACATGGACATGTTTTCAGCTTCTTCTCCATGCCAGCTTTGAGTACTAACAATCATAATGGTTGGAAAAGACCTTCACAATCCCTAAGTCCAACTGTAAACCCATCACCACCATGCCTGTTAAACCATGTCCTTAAGTGTCTCACCTACACATTGAACATACAATCAAGTGCACAAGGAAGGGGAAACGATGCAAAATGTGTTTCTGAAATCCCCCCCAAAAGACCTTGCTAATATGTGGGATCATGAGATGATTCATGTGCCAGCCTCCCATGGCTTTTGAGATGAGACCTCTGACTTCCCAAAACGCTGATCAGAACTAAACTCCAGCACCAAACGCTCTGATATTTAGGATATACCCAGTACAGATTATACTTTTCCAGCATAAAACACACTTTTCTAATAGACTTAAAAAAAATGAATGAAGAAACCATGAAAAGCCATCTTGCCTGAACTGTCAGGTCAGCAATTTCACTGTGGAACACTATGGTAATAAAAATACACCAGTCAGCACACTGAGAGCATGTTAAAAGATATCTTTATAAGCATGTGCCAAATCATACACACTAATCTTCTGGAATAAGAAAATTCCAAACACAGACTCCACAGAATGGATTAAATGGCAACAAGAAAGAAACTGCCATCAGTATAATCAAAGCCTGTGGCTAAGATTGAAAATAAATGAAGAGAGTGACCCAGTTGAGCTCCAGCAAAACAGACCTCAGGGAAATGGATTCACATTCACCAATATAATAGGCTTACACACATGTAAATGAAAATCTTTCTTTTGCTTCTACTAACTAGAAAGGCTTTTCTTCTAAAATGTAGAAATGGGTCATGAACACATGGCAGGGGTAGTGGGAACGTCAGGCCAATTTGCAGCAACACATTTAGAGGTCAGCAGCTACCACGGCGCGCAGAGAAATCCAAGCGTTCGATTCTTAGGACCACGAGTCTTCGACGCCGCAGGATTTCAGGGTATGACCCTTGCAGGGAGTCGCTTGGTGAGTCAGAATACTCCGCCCTGCAGAACTGGCTCCTTCAGTGATTTAATGCATCTCTTCAGGCTTGGCCTTAAAATGGATCCAAATATTTTACACAAGTTTTTCCACGCTTGGAGAAACCATTTAAAAAGGAGACAGAAAATACCAGCAACTGTTTAAAGGGCCCCATGCAGGCCTGACTGCAAGCACAGCCCTAGCTCTGTCAGAAGAGTCAGTCTTGAAGCTTGCTTTTAAGAGATTTTTGTGTTCCTGGGGTACGATTTCATAGAAAGAAGGGGAAGAGAGAAAGCATCTTTATGAAATAAAACCACTAGTAAGAAGATAGGGCTGAGTAGTACCACATAGCTAAAAGCTAAAATGGTTTCTGAGTGGAAGGTGCCAATAAAAATCCCATATTTTATAAGATTTGCAAGTAGAAAAGAAAGAAAAGGTAAATGCAGGAAAAAAATGGACGCAAGGGCAACATTCCCAGGGACCTTGGCAGCATCCCTCGGGGACCCGCCAGGTCCCCCGCTGCCCGGGCAGCTCTGGCATCTTGCACTTGCTGCCTCTGCTGCCACAGCGGCGGAGGGGCTGGAAGCAGCACATTTCCTTCAAGCTTTTATCCCCTGCAGTAATGAAATAATTTGGTGGCTGCACATTTTAAGTAGATACACAGGAGTTTACGTATTAACAGCTTTAAAGAGAAACACTGACAAACTTTCTATGTGAATACAAGGGCAGTTTCAGTTACACTGAAGCTTATTTACGACAACCTTGTGATGGGTTTGCCTTTTACAGTGATGCCTTTCCTGGTTGTTTTTTTGCTAGGGAAGAGAGAAACATGGTCTTCTCCCCATTAAAATCAAGCTGCTGCGTGACAGCAGCAATGAAAGCAACACTTGACAGTCAGCTCACGGTACCTGTGCTGACAATGATGCACCTTACTGCAGTTTTAAAATGTTCAGTACAACAGCTTGGGAGATTTCTCCCATGTTAAAATGGGGGAGACAGGGATTAGTGTCTGTACAGATGAGCGGTTGTCCCCAAATGACTTTTGCATTTAGACTTTGGCGCAAAGCAAAGCGTATCAGAGGTTTTGTCCCTTAACGGAGGGCTGGGATCGCCTCCTTACAGAACACTAATCTTCCTTCAGCTAAAAAAAGCTTTTAAACATAAAAGAGAGACTATCGTCTGCTTGGAAATGGCAAAGATAATGGGCAAATACTAGCGTAGGATGAAAGCACTGAAAGCAGGCTCTGTGAAGGGTATTTTCTGCATCATTAACACAGGACATTCAAGATCTAAAACATTATTGGAAGGGAGAGAATGCTTGCAATTTAAAAGCTTAAAGCTTTTTTTCATTTCAGATCAAATACAGTTTGTTGTGTTTGGATACTGCTAGTAGTATATAAAAATCATTCCTTTAGTTAGAGGATATAATACATTCTTGGATAAGTTTGATTCGCTCTCAATATGCCTTTAATTCCGATTCTGAGATCAAATCAATAATCTAGGTATTTCAGTTTGCTTCAACAACTTAGATTTTTTACCCCCAAACTCTTTCCATTGCTCATGCAGTTCCTGGGTATTAGTAAGTGTATGTATGGAATAAGCAGACAAGGGGAGAGGACGTTGAGTATTTTCAGGTTGGCAGCAGCCTCTGGAAGAGCATTGCTTCATCTAGGGATAAATGGAGAAGCCATCTCAGAGCAGAAGCCCTTAAGGAAGATACTCTGTTGACTCACACTGGGTGTGTTGGTTTTATCCGCAGGTTTTCAAAATAAAAGCACTGAAACATTAACAGTTGCTTCACAAAGCCAGATTAGTGGAGTGATATGTACACCGTTCCTTGCAGGAGTTAGTTAATTCTGGAATATCCACCATTTATGCATTAGGGTAGGATAAAAGTTTTATTCTTAACATTGATCAGTAGGTTATAACGGAATTTTGGTTTGATACCTTACATAATGGTGAGAAAATTGCAGTTGAACTTCCAAGTATAGCTACATTTTAGCTCTGATATTACTAAAATTTGGCTAGAGAATTGAGAACATGAATAACCACCCTGCTGAGTACAGATTCCCCAAATTAGTTCTTTCAGAAAGCATAATCCTAATGAAATACCAGCTGTCTAGTCTTAACAAAACAGTCTATTTGACACCAGGTGAGCCAGTATTAAAGCTTCAGCAGCAGCAACAAAATTCCATTTCAAAAATCACTGAAGGTATGGGAATGGATTTTAATACAATGGAGCAGCTATGTGTCCCAGCAATCCAGACTGTAGGCATAGTTTAGCCATCCTACAGGTCAGTATTCTCAAAAATAAACTTTGTGCAAGTCCTTCTCCAGGATCCACCAGGCTCATTTTCAGGAAGAAATCATGAGAAGCCATGAGATTGTTACTGATCTGTTTGGGGAGTCAACCATTTCTTAAAAAAAAAAAAAAAAAAAAAAAAATCCCTGACCAATTACTCTTGTTCCCCTTTTTCTTTAAGTCTTGTCATCTACCAAGCCACAGCTCAGCTGCTTATGTAGAGCACTGGAGCATGAGACGTTTGACTGCAGGTCTTCAAAGGAATAGTGGCACAATGTAATTCTTTTGACAAAAGCCATGAAGGCAGCGACATACGTTTTAAGAAAAGGCACAGAGGAAAGCAGCACGAATGAAAGCTGCTAGAATTTAGACATTACCTTAAGGCTTTCTGCGTTTAGAAAGCTGTACTGAGTGCTCTCTTGCTGCTACCAGAAAATTAAGACTAGATGGCTGAAGTCTGTCAAAGTCTAGACATGGGGAAGAGTACAGGCAAATGGGACATACTCTCTGGTGAAGAAAAAAAGAGTAGTTAATGCTGCTTGGGCTCTGCTGACCCTATTGACAAGCTGAACTACTGGAAAATGGACACAAACTGCTTCCAAAGTCTGGATTCCAAAATTCTTGGCAACTTCTGAGCTTTTATGCTCTGCATTGACTTTCAGAAGTAGAATCAAAAGGCAAGTGGAAAAGCTCCAAAAGAGGATGAATCATCATTGTACCTCACATTTAATCACCTCTTCATTAACTCTATGGACTGCCTGCTTACTGTTTACCTCGGATGTCATCTGAGCACCAAATACTGCTTGTTTAATAAAGTTTCCATGTGAGAAGTTTTGTACATTACTGTGTTTGTAACAGGGACTGGAATTCAGTACCAAGGCTTTTCTGCCACGTCACCTCTTCTGTCACCCAAGCGATCGGCCTCCTCAGGTACAAGTTACTAGAACCCCCTTGGGATCAGATCCTTCTTCCACACTTTGAAGGCTTAAAGGCAGCCCCGTCTGTAGAACAGTGGCCATATGATGTACAGCTTTTAGTAAATTCTGAAAAGAATCAAGATCATTACCTCAAGAGTTGTTAGCATGACAGATATGTGACCATTGTATCAGGTAAAATATTTTCCTTCTACCTGAAAGTGAAAATTTTAAAGGGAAGTTCTATGTGGCATAGCTGAAAGATATTTTAAGTGTATAATTTGATCATTTACTTAATGTACATCAGATTCTTTTGCATTGAAAATAGTAGTGTCATATTACCAAACACTTTCAGAGAAATGTACTTTTTTTTTTTCTTTACAGTGCTTGTGTTAAATTAAGGAATTAAATATGGTAATGAGGAGAAAAATATTTGTTAATCTGCTTGGGGAAAAACGACCCCAACCAATTAAGTTTTGAATACAAGAAAGCAATTTTGAAACAAATCTTATACTTGGTTTCTTTATAAACAGGCTCATTGCTGAAAGGTGAGACTTGCAGAGTGGCACCACATCCAACCTAATAAACACTGAAAATCACATTCATAAGTGCCAGCTCATTCACTGGCATACAAAAAGGTGTTTTTTTTTTTTTTTTTTGGGAGAGACAAGGACTAAAAATAAAGTGTTCTACGAAGAAGGCAAATGTGGGCAAGCAGAGGCACAAAGGTGAAATGCCACGACCAGTGTGGCAGACTGGCACTGGTGTAAAGCGCCCGTTTCCGAGTGCTGGGCAAGGGCTGCCTGCAAGACACCTCCGACTGCCCTGTTTGAACTGGAGTAACTGCGGCACAAAAGCACCATATGAAACCCTAGGATTACATATTATGTGTGCTCATTCTCCCAGCCTTTGCTGCGCCAAGCAGACAGAAGACAGTGTGAAAGGCCAAGCGCTTGCAGTGCTGGGTGAAAACCACTTTCCTGTGGAAGACGCCTGGGCTCACCCGGAATCCGCGTAGGGATCTGAAGTCTTCCATCGTCCGGCTCAGATTACAGGGTCGCTCACACAGGAACCTTCTCTTAAAGAGCATCTCTAAGATGATGGTTGCATTTAACAGTATTAGAGCATAGAGGTATCTACGGTAAACTACCTTAATTAAGGTTCATACAAAACATAGCATCATTAACAAATAAATGCTGCAAGATAACCAGAAAATTAGACTCTCATTCCACCCAAAGAGAACACTACTAAGTTGCAGCAAATAAACTTAAGGAGACCGTTTACACCACTATAAGGTATATGTTTTCTAATATAAATTGTTTGCCAAGTAATTTCTAAGTTATAAGAATTTGCAATACAAAGCCTCAGCCTAGCAAGTTTCTTTAATTTTTAAATGTACAGCATTTTAATTCTACAAATGTAAAAAAAAATTTACATTTTTTTGCGCTCATAATGATCAAAATCAACTTGATTCAGTAAAATTTGGGATGTAGTTAGTGTCATCCAATTACTTCTGCTAATGCGAATAAAATGGCCGAGACATTCAGGTTTGTGAGCCTGCATGTACCGTAACTGCTTCCTATGGCACTTACTGCACACACTGCCACGGTCGTTTAGGAAGTGCTCCTACAGGTAACCAGTCAAACACACATTTAAGGTAGTTCACATCCAAATGATACACTGTCATATGTCAGTCTATGATGCCATTTTTCGTTGCTAGAAGGAAAGCTTTGTTTCCTTTTTAAAGTACTACCCTCAAAAAATTACTAAGTACAAGGCAAGGTTATGACTCAAATTACAAGCAAACAAGGAAACTTAAAAGTAGAGACTTAAACTCTGGAATTGCTCCAACCTGTTGCACCAGGTTTCTTTTCGGAATTGTAACTTTAGCTTAAGCTCCCATATATATAATACAGTTGCACTAACACATTGTGGCACAAATAACAAACTGCACCCACATTACTTTTGAATTTCCTTGACCTTGCCAGTTTGTCACATCCTCCACATTACAGTTACTCCATAACTTTACAATACCGCCCGTACTATATCACAAGCATTTCAAATCCTATAGAAAAAAAAAGCAGCCCCTGTAGTGGCATACAAGAATAAATTAACCAAAAAAATTTAGTATTACCATTTATTGGTGACAAACACTACGTTTTACTTACATTCCATGGGGAGAAAAAATTCCAGCGTAAACAATGAACTGAAGCAGTACTTAACTTGCAAGGCTATCGTGCTTTACCTGGACCATATGCAAAAAACTTTATTGCGCACAGTTCAGTGCGCAATAACACAACATCAAAAGCAACACAGTTTATATATAAACATAGGTAATTTTTTTCAGCCCTACATGGAGATGTAATTAAACAGTATAAAGCACTCAAGGAAAATCAATCTGCAGTTTTATATGCACTACATTGAGATCATATCCTGTAATGTAGTGAGCTGTGCGCCAGCTGTACACACAATCCTTAAAACATAGATCAGAGATCATATTAATTCATGTCGCAGTCAAGTTCCCCTCCCCCCCTCAAAAAAAAAACAACAAAAAACCCAAAAAAAGAAATTAACCAAAAATGATCAAAGTTTAAAATTCTGTAAGTGTTGTAATTCATTCAACCGTTGGAAAAACAAGCTAAGTTTGTGGAAATATTGGACTTTTAAAAAATGGTGGGCACACAATTTGTTTCCAGTGAAACATTGTTATTTCAATAAAAACAAAATAACCACATACATGGATATGATCTTCCCAAGTTAGTTCACAGATAACATGTCAGTCTCAGAAGACAAAGTTTCTAAACTGTGCTATTGTTCTAGATACAATTAAGAAACTTTTAAATGAAAATTTTATAGTGTCATTTCAATCAAAACAACATAATGAAACTAAAAATTTATCACTGTCTGAAGAAAAAGCAATGGTTATGATTTAGACACTACAGTAGGTTGTAAAGACTGTAGCACTCTAAAACAGTTAGGTTACATTAATAGGAAGCATTTGATTTTCTCTGGTGCTTTCACGTATGGGTCCAGTCAAAAGCCTTTTTAGGCAGTGCTGTCCAGTGTTTGTCCCAAAGTGTTTGAGTTAGCCGGTTTGAGAAGAGGGTCACTTTCCATTTCTTGTTTCACACATCTGCAAATGAGAAAACACTTTTTACTTCGAATATAAAACAATTTCCACCAACAAGACATTTCTAAACTTGAGGCACGGGATTTGATGCACATATGACAATTTGTTTGCATATAACTTTTTAAATTAGTACTTCGCTAGTTGCACCATTTTGGTAGGTTAGGTAAAAACAGTCTAATTTGTTTTCTTTTTTTCTCAAAGAGAATAATTTGCAAACCATCCATGTCTGTTGTGCTGAAATGAAGCTGTGAAACTTATACATTCTTTACAATTTACACACAAAAGATTTCTAGAAAAAGGGGTGCAGGTCTAACTTAAGCACCCTGAAAAAGTCACACTATTTACAAAACTGTAAAACAAGTTTTAGCAGAGACATCACCTAATCAGAATTGCTGTATTATCATAGCTAGTACATTTGATCCACTTGCCCCTGCACTAAGCCTAGTCGCTTACAGTTGACACATTAAAAATTATAAGCTTGATTATAAAACCTACCCTCTCGGCCTTCCCAAGAAGATAAGAGCCCTTGGTATTTTAAGTTTCTGGTAAAGAAAAGCCCTCACATTTTGTTTAACACATCATAAGGTCACAGCTTTCCATTAATGCAAGGGAAAGTCAATGTGTCACAATCAACTGCTTTGCACTTTTCACTCACACAGACATTGGTCCATTTCCTGTTCTTGGCATCTCTGTGGTTTGTTGGTCCAACTCAGACAGCAACTTTAAAATGTTCAATGCAGCCTAAAGAAAAGAGAATTCAATAATCCAACTTGTATCCATATAATTTATTCACTTACAACTGAGCAAATACTCTAACTTTGGTAGTATATTTATTAAGATAAGAAATTCTGGTGAAAAAATGCAATGCTGTAAAATTTCATCTTACTAAATTAAACTCTACAAGGGTGCTGTGGCTACAGGTTCCCATTGGTTTTAGTGGGAAAAAATAATTCTGCAGTATTACTAGTAACTTCGAAAAAGATGCAGAATTAGTAACGGCTCAAACTGTAGAGAGATTAGGTAAAGAACATTAAAATAAACAGAAACAAAAAGTCCTTTTGTGGAAAAAGGGAAGACGTTATGCAAGAATCTGAAATTAGATATAGAAAGGGCACGTGTGGCTATTTCAAAGAGTATTTTGTCAATATGAAAGCTGAACATCTGAAGAGAGGAAGGTCCCCACACTGGTGCAGCCACATGTAACCTGCAAAGTAGCAGTGATTTTCCCTTTACCTATTACACTGACTTGTGTGCTTGGTATTGCAGGAGCTCTTTATCAACAGATGTAGACACAGGCATGAAAATATCAGAATTAAGTGACAACTGTATCAAAGAAATCTCTATCAAAACATAATCATTATAAGATTATACTAATTAGCACAAAAATTAATACAGCTGCTTTTTTAAACAAATAACTTTAATTAGTTATTACAAACTCTTATTTTAGTTAGTTTGCAGTCTGCATAGCTCACCACTGGATACCAAAAGAACTAAATACTTTTCCAACTGTAGTAGGGTACATATTGCCAACAGTATGCAAGGTATTTTATAGACTGACCTGAAGACAAAGTCCCTTACAGTTTACAGTCTAGAAGATTCATTCTCTCACAAAGAAATATTTCAGCTACTGTTAATAAAAGATCTTCTTTATAAAGGGAGTGTAACAGATTTACAGTGTCTCCTGCTATCTAATGGTGAACTGCATTTCTTTCATTCTGGATTCTGTTCCAGCAGAAAGTCTGGTAACATGAACAAGAGTATTACAGTTCCTAGTGAGATATCAGCCCATTAGAGAATAATAAAACAGTGTCAAGTTTTTACTTTTTAAAAGCTCTTATATATGTGTATATCTATATCTATCTATTATAGATATAGATATATCTATCTATTATCTATATAGATATATCTATAGATAGATCTATCTATTATATCTATATATCTATCTATCTATAGATATATCTATCTATTATAGATAGATAGATATATACACATATATGCACATATATATATTTATGTACTCATTACGAAGTGCTCATGCAACTAATAGCAAGGTAAAGCAAATGTATTTTGTGTAGACCAGAATTCTGAGTGTAAATTAAGCATTTTAAAGATTACATCTACAGCTACAGAGTATTAGAATGTAGTATTTTTCCTTCGTTATTTCAGCAAATTTTGATATATTAGACAAAATTCAGCCAAAACAACATTTTACATTTTATTTGTTAAATAAAACAGCCATTCAACATGGCATCTTGGGCTATCGGCTGCACCCCTTAGCTCACAGAGGTCTAAAGAGGAAGCGTTTGGCAACATTCATCATACCATGTCGTGGCAGGATTCTACATCCTTCCCAATTCCATGGCTGATCAGTGGTGGCTGAGAGGAACAGTTTATAAGAGATACAAACTCATTCTTGTTATTTTTTGGAAAGTCTTTGTATTCAACCTGAAAAAAAAGAAAATAATGTCATTATTTTCAGTTAATGAAGGAAACATATGTCATTTGCTAGGTATTTTCTGTCAATATATGAAGCCAAAATCCCGTTTACACTTGATCTCCTGTTAACCAGTAGGACTGTGTACTTTGAAGCCTGATTGCAATAGTTTGAGCAATTCTGACAGCTTTGCAAGTCCTCTGAATAGAAGTCACTATATAAAAATGATTGCTGCTGCAAGCTGTATTCTGATTGTAGTTACCTGCATTTAAATTTTTTCCTATTATACAATTTTTATCCATGGAGCTCCTTTACACATTTATCAAGTAACTGAAAGGCAATTCTAACTAAAGGTATTATACACAAAATGCACAATTTACAGCAAATATTAGTTTGTCAAAGATTTTTTCAAAGAACTGAATTCAGATCAGCCAATTTGAGTTCACATTACATTCCCACATCTTGAAAATTCTCAGAAAATGGTATATTCAATTGCATGTTTCAAATAGACTCCAAAGTAGCACTGAATTAAGGCTGAGGATGTAGTATGGATATGCATATTTGGATATTAAATAAAGAACTGGGAATTTCAGTATGCTTCCTGGGTGAAGTGAAACGTTTACATGAACTTCAGCTTAAACGGCCTCAAAATAAGTCAAGAGCAGAACTAAAGAAGCTTTAAAACAAACAACAGGCCTCGGCCTTGGAAGAACTCTTGCAACACTGAACATTTACCTGGATTCCTTGAACATTGGAAAGATAGTCCAGCTGCTCAGAGGGCCTCGTAAGTGGTCCGTGGGGTACGTGGCCTGACGAGTTGTTATTTTTTAAGATGGTCTCAGCAGTAGGAGAAGTACCACCATACAGTAGCTCTCTAGCAATCATCGCGGTTACTGTGGCCTTGGCAGGGTTTGGGGCTGCCCTACTGAACTCTTTGGCGTGGTGTCCTTGACTGGCTCCTACAGCTTGTGCAACCTCGGGGACCATGGGAAGGATTCCAGCGGGAAGCTGCTGATGGCTGAGATAAGGCATCCTAAACTCGTCGTCTTTACTACCTAGAGAGAGGCACAGATTAAACAGATGCCAGCTATTTCTGTGAGGCCCTTTGCAGGTGCGCAAAATCACCTGAAGTACAGGCACTTTTGGGTTTTTTTTCCAAATTACTTTTGAAACACTAACAAATTTAATGAACTTGATTCACCTTTATTGGGTCACCACCAAGACAGAGTTTGCTTACTGAATAAATGATCTGGGGTAACATCTGCTTCTGCCAAAGGAGAGCATTTACCTCCAGGTTAGTCAAGCTTACCGACATCTCAGACAGTTGCAACCACATTCTAGATGTATCTTTTGGTTTCAGAATCTTTTATTTCATCATTTAAACTGTAGAAGCAAATAATGACACCATCAAATGGTCAGAGCCACTGCTGAATATTGTAAAGACAGTGACAAGACAGTCCACAAACTTTACACTCCATATTGTCAAAAGTTAGAGCAGGTTGGTAAGATTGAAAGTAAAACCAGCAAAGAATGAAAAAAGTAGGAGTCACTGCATCAAATATTTACCCTCCAGCAACTGATTGCAACTTATTGACACTGGAGCATAAATTAGATTTAGGATAGCAATACTTTTTTTTTTTATTTTATTTTTTATTACAAGGAACAAATGTAACACAGAAATGTTAAAAATTCAAGAGGTGTGCTTAAGAAAGATGGGGAAAACAGTGCGACTGGAATAAAAACAGCAGTCAGCATTATGGCAGAGTAGATAACTGAGCTGTTACAAGTCTCAGGATGAAAGCCAAAATCTGTAGATGGTAGAAAAGGGAATACAAAGCAGGGATGGCAAAGTTTGAGTAACAAGCCAGGAAGTTTATCTGTTTCATTTCTGCTGATGATCTAAGGAGCCTGTTCCCTTGACCAGTGTCGAGTCTAGCCCCAAGAATTCACTCTTGCCCTAGAAAGCCCTAGGCCCTGATTAAAGCCTGCCTAAACGTCCCTTGGATACAGGCAATAAGCCAGGAAGCTGCAGGTAGCAGCAGATGAACCTCTACCAACTGCTCAGCTGACCCATTAGCACAGATTTCCTTTTTGCTCAGCCATCTCCTTCCCCCCGAGGAGGTGCCAAGCAAGCCAAATACTGTATGAGTTGGAAGGAATAAGCACTTTGGGACGTGAGCCAAACTCTCCCAGGGTGTGGATCTAGTCTGCAGGATGGCAGGTGCCAACCTCTGCTTGCTACAGCAACGATGGGACCAAGAAGCTTATCTTACATACACCCCCTAGTACTTATTTCAATAACGCTACTTACTAGATGAAGTCTCTTCAGAACCTGGCTCAAAAAAGGTTACTTTTCTTCCATCACCTGTTTTCTTCACTGGTGTCTAAAAAAAAAAAAAAAATGGTGAAAGCTCCCTTATTTTTTTATGTTTTAAAATCTTCAAGATACAGCTGACCCGACTAAACAAAGCTTTACTAAGAGTTTATTATTCAAAAACCTGAACCATTACATAGTTGTCAAGAACGAGATGAGTTCTTAAGCACTAAATGACTAAACTTATTTCCCTACAGACTGGAGAGAAGAATGGACATACTGAAAGAATATTACCTTCTCTTCTGTCTTTAATGCTGGCTTTGGAGGTTGAGGTTGAGGGACTTTGAAACCTAGAAGTTCCAACATATTTTCAGCTGCATTGCGTTTAGCAACTTTTTTGTTCGTGCCCATTCCTTCAGCTGTGTGTACACCAACTTTCACCTGGACAAAACAGAAGGCAAAAGAACAGAAATTCTTACAAAAGTGGCATTAGGATTCAATCATTAGTTATCCGTGTTTCAAGTAATCATTAACAGTTATTGTTATTCTAATCAAGCATTGCTTAGATCATTGACTTCCAAGGATAAAAGTAAAAAGAATTGGCATCATCTGTATTTCGTTATCCCATGCTGGCTCCAGCTTAAGTACTCGAGACTGGTATCATGGTAGATGTAAACTTTCTAAAGTTAAAGGTTTAGCAGATTTCTTAATGTACTGAAGGAAAAACAACTACTATTTCTGCTTAGCAGTTCTTTTCCTGCCTTGGCCAGATCAGGAAAGAGAACTGGAGAATGCACTTTGACTACTGAAGGCTTATATTTAGAATCAAGAATACTACTATGTATTGGAATATGCAGAGTGCTGCATTGTAAAGCAAAACAAAATTTGAGGGAAGAGTAAAGGAAGGATTTTCACATTCCTATTAATAAAACCTACTTTAAAAAAATACAGGCAGCACAGTATCTCTTACCAGTAGCTTATTTTTCCTGCTAGTTAAATGTATTAGCAAGTCACAACAAACTTTCAGTGCCCTATGCAATTGTTTTCACACAATTTGGATCATCTTTCTTGAAGCCTAATCATGCTTGAACAGAACCCACCAGGCGTTTTCTTAATAAAGTTCACAAAAGTAAAAGAATCTGTAATTCTGCAACACTTGTTAATCATTGGGACAATCTCATTATGACAGCCAAAAGAGTAAGACAAAGCCAAGCAACTGAAATTCTCAAATTAACATACAAACCTGCATAACAAATTCCCTGCGCCTTGGAAGACCACGTTCTGTGATGAGCATGTACTCTGGTTCCTTCTCTTTCTTGGCCTGCTGTATCTGGGCAAGTCTGCTAATAGGATTCATTCCTTGACCATATTCTGGACTTGTTTGCAGCTAAGTAGAATAATGTTTAGGAAATAAGCCAACACTCTGTGAATATTTGATTTAATATACAAAATGCAGTGTGCCAATAAACTCATTCATCTCTAGGAATTATAGACACTAAAACAAAAGCTGCTTAATAAGCTCCATCACAGCCAGAGGAAAATGTTCAAATCATTTGGCTGTCCTGTTAGAGTTGACCACACATAACCTAAGACTGGGAAGAATTTCACATTTTTTAATCAGATTATATTAGGAAGGGTAAAGCTTGACTAGAATTTGGAAAGTAGAATAATTCAAAACCCCATACTGCAAACTGTAAAGTCTTAAGCCTTGAAGGTCAGAGCTTGATTTCTATAGACCACCCCTTCTTTTATATGGTTTCTCTTTGATCTTGAATTTACTGTAACCATTGTTTTCCTACTGTAGCAATGGTGTAGGAACCCCATTTAGAGTAGGTGCAAAATATCATCATACCTGTAACACCAGACTGCTAATTAATATTTAGCACTTGAGGAGTGTTTATAATCGACCTAAGAATGTCTGTCATCTGAGGATAATTTACAACAGTTGGATTCAATCTATTAAAGTAGTGGATTTCAATCTACCAAAGTAGTCTCTTACCTTCACTATTGATTTTGTTTTCTTTTTGATTCGTGGCTTCATTTTCTCAACTGTAGGGAGAGGTGGCAATTTTTTCAGTTCTTCTAGGACTGCTATTGCAGCATTTTTCTTAGAGATCTTCTTGCTCTTTCCTTCACCTTCACCCATGAATTCTCCTACTGACACCTTGGTTACAAAGCTCTTCATATGGGGAGGACCACTTTCCTTAGTCACCTGTTTCAGAGGGAAAAACTGAGTGAAAGCGTGATAAACACTTATTAAAAATGGTAGGGCACATTGTTTATAGCAAACTTAAGAACTACGGGGAAAGGGAATATACATTCTCATAGCTATCTAAGTCATGCTCACTCTAATAATGCAACTCAAACAAAAATATACTTTAAACTTTAAAAAGTTCATTTACAAGAAACAGTAAATAATATTTACATATTAGTAATGCTTTTTTTTTTAATTTACTGATTTACCCTTTTAATAAAAAAATACAATTGCTCTGTTTCATGAACGTGTATCTCCACCTGATTAGCATCAGCTCATCATTAAATGTTTCATATTACATTAATAGATCAATAAAAGGAAAGAAATTCTTCAGGATCCAGCATTTTAATTCAGCTCAAGAATTCTTCAGGTATCTACAGGTCAGCTGCCTAATACTGATTTATTCTTTAACTCCATTCTTAACACATCATACTTCAAAGTTAAATTAGAGACAAAAAGAATGAATTAAGAACTTCTACCCACAACTGGCTTTTTTTTTTGTGACAATATTTTTTTTTTTACTGATGATGCTAATGCTAATCTGCAAGAATTGAAATCTTCATACAGAATTTCATAAAACAGTTTCAGAAGCAATTTAATTAAACACAATTTCATTTTTTTTACTAGAACAACTCAGTTGAATGAAATATCACTATTCCAGCTCACAGGCAACACAATAAATTAATATTTTAGTATAACAAAGATGTTCCTATGGAAGTTACTGATTTAAGATAACTAAAATGATTGAGGAGGGGCAAAGAGGCAGCAAGCAGCCAGGCCAAAGGGAAAGGAAAGTAAGATGCACATGAGGTCAGCTCATGGCAAGAAAAGAAACCTACTGAGATTCTGCAGCTTGCAAGTAGTCCACATCAGTGCTTAGTTAAGTAAATACTTCCATAAATAATTTTTCAGAGTTTCACTCATTTGCCTTGACTCTGTACTCCAATATTCTAATCATTAGTGTGGAGCTGTGTTTTGTTTCTTGACTTTAAAATGTATTTTTTTTTCCAAAAAGTTTGGACAAAAGATTGCACAGACAATTACAGCATAGCTGTTCACTCATACTATTGATTTTAGTGTGTGAATTTGAACTTTTTTTCTTTCTCTCCCTTCACCATAAAAGCTCTGAGACAATCAGAGTGACTGTCAAAGGTGGTAAAAGGATATTCACAACTAACAAGGCATGTTAAGAGTCAGTTGTTTGGGTTATCTGAGACAGAGGCTACTTAAATTATTGTGTACCCTTAGTATTCTTGTAAAAAACAAATCTAGAGCTTGTAAAATAAACATACCTCAAAATTCACAGGCAAGTTCCTTTTAAGTGCAATCTCAAAAACTTGGCTTATTTCAGATTTATTGAGATTTTCATCATCTGGTTCTTTTCCGTTAACCTAAAAGAAGCATACTCTATTTAAAATAAAGATCCTATTAAATTGAATTCTACTCATCCAACCAGTTTATTGAACTCTCAAATTTTAAGTAGCCTGACCTTTACTGCTGTTTTACATGAATGTGTAAAAATGCAGCATGCATACTACAGAATTGAAGTTTAAGTACCTCATTTAAGGTGTATGTGTAAGAGCTAGTAAACCTTCATGTTTGCATGTGCTCAGTACAATGAAGAATAAATGGAATAAGGGCCAATAGGCTCTAAATCTATTTATAGAAGGATAAACTGAGGTTTTAAATGAATTGATTTCCAAATGGAAGTACCTTTATGAAATACTATTTACATATGCTGATTGGACATTTGTACCAAAAGCACTAAGACAGGATCAGATAAGAGAAAGGGCAGGAAAATTAAAGATTCTGAGAATGGGACCAATATGAATAAATGATGCTAATTAGACCTTGGCATAGCCCTCCTGTCTTTCAACACGCTCCCTTGCAAGTCTCTATCTACAGACTTCTCCTCTGAATGAACAACATACTATGAACAACTTGCCTTAAATCCCGTGGTGCACATCAGTGTCGTCTCACACCTACTGAGAGGACAGTAGTGCCAGCTGGAGCTGACCTACAGGCACTTTTATGGATCATCACGTAAAATTGTGATTGTGATTCCAAAAATGTCCTCCCTGATGTTGATAACAACATGAGCTAAGAAAGCATGGTAACAGCAACAGGGACATCGTAAGACTAAGTGGCCCGCAGCGACGTTGGAAAGATTGTGACAGAGGTGAACAGCAACAATTTCACTGATTATCTCAGGCCACAGTAGTGGTTATGCCACTGGGATACCAAAATGATTATATATTTTATTGGAGCAGCAGAAATATGCTAGAGAGATGGCATCAATTAAAAGTCATTTTGATGGCAGCAAGCATCCTTAATGTCCATTACTAACAAATTACAGCCAAACA
>NW_010584382.1:44699-64336 GCF_000705375.1 Tinamus guttatus | reverse complement strand
CTTCCCTCACAGCAACCTCTTCCAAAATAAATCAAATTAATCTGGGTTTCCACTCCTTCCCACGGCCCCATCAGATTTTTACACTGTTCTTATGGATTGGCCTTGCATTTCAGGTCTGCTTCAGACCTTCTGCTTCCAAAGAGCACACACAGCCCAATATCCTTTTTAGAATGAAAACATCTGCTCTAGCTGATCTTATATTATCACCACCGGATACAGTCTCCAAACTCTGAGCTAGATGTGTACAAAGCAGAACCCTCAGGACTGCTGGGGCCACAGGATGGCACCAGCCCCCGTGCCCTACAAAGCACCAGCAGCACTGGGGAACCGCAGGCCTCGGCAGATGATATTGGGTGAAATTAAGATCAAAAATAGGAGTCAAGAGTCTCGGCCATCAAATTCTAATACCCATTTCATATGCAAGCGCTTCATTAAAAACTGAATAGCATCATATACCCAGAAAAATTATTTGAACTCTTAGACCCTAATAAAATAAGCCCTTAATTGTTACAGAAAGCTTAGCATCAGCACCTCTACGAATGGCTTGTCATGGTCTTTGCTCTCAAAACATTAACAAAATCACTTCAACTACAAGTGTTTTCCTCCTCCTTATAATTTTAGATTTATTCTAGTTTTCCAAAACAATTTACAAATTCCTATATTTTTCCTCACTAAAATGACCAACCAGGTCTTGTCTATCAGATTATATTTTTTCCATTTAAAATCCTTTCAAGAGAACATGAGGGAAGAAATACTAAGAAATTATCTGATATACTATGGTGTACATTCTTGATATATTCCAACTGTGCTCATACTGTTTAAAGCACAGAGATTTATTCTTAAGTATACTTATCTGAGTAAGTTAAAAGCAAACTATGAATTAGCAGATGATAGCTATATTGCAAATTATTTTGCCTGTACTAGAGTTCTGGCTCAGATTATTTTATAAATCAAAGATAATATGCACATTCTCCCTCTTTCTCCTCCCGTACCTAAAGGCAGATGATCTATGAGGCTTCTGCTTTTAAAATAGTTTGCATGTGCACAGACTAAACTCTCCAAGGGATCTATGCCTGTAAATCAAATAGGAGATCACAAACATTTACTACTCTTACTTTCATCAGTTTGTTCACTTTTTTTACAAGTGAAAAATCTGCTGTACGACCTTAATTTGCCTCCATTCTATACATGCATTATAATCTTCCTTCTTATGATCTTACATTATTTATCCTTCAAGGGTCTTGCCTCACTGAACACAAGAATGAACAGCGCCCACTTAGCAGTAAAATACTCCCTATTTTAACAACTGCGTGTCCACTGCAAAAATAAATTCATATTATGAAGACAATAATTCCTTCATTGATGTCTGTAACAAAATATTTGAAAGCCACAAATATTAATGAAGTACTCAAATACCAAATCTGAAATGCCAAATATCTGACTTTTTGGAGTGCTTATATAACATAGCACTTTGCATTCAAAGGACTGTTCTCCTTAAACATAGCTGCACTTCTCATTGCTCAGCTTGCAAACAAGTCAGACGACAGTAGAATGCCAAGCCCACGTTTCATGTGGAATTTTAGTTTAAAGGACTGGTCCAGCATCTCTATGGCAGGAGTCACAATGTAAACTGTTTTATTCTGAAAATAATTAATTTCACTGTCTTGCAATTTCTTGTCTCATTCATTATAGTACTGCTCTTGCTACCTGGTTACGTAAACATAATTACACTGAAGACCTCACATCTTTAAACACAAGGCTACAAATATTCAGAAAATCATCTACACATAAAACTTTCCTCAAAAAGTGAACAGAAAAAAAAAATCAGTTCCATGCCATCAGAGGATTTTCTGCACAGACCTTCTGCCTTAGGTTCACTGCACAGACCTTTGCTGCCTGAGGTAGAAAAATCCCTGACAACAGCAGGCTGTTTTCTACACAGATGAGTGCAAGGAGAGGATAACGTACTAGCAGCACAGGCCCACGGTGCTCAGGACATTCCAGGATCCCTGCACTGAAGGAGACTCAGGCTTGACCTCCTTTGCTTGAACATCTGCACCTTGTCCCTGATCAGCCCCTACCCTACCACCAGCCCTGGGTTTCAGTGCAGAACTGATCTCCACTTTCAGCCTCTCTTTCCCCCATTAGCCATCATTCCATTATCTACATCTCCCCTCTCCTGCCTTCAGACCCAATATCTTTGTCCAATTACCTGGACAAAGTTCTTTCTCACAAAACACACTTTTTTTCTTTGCTCAATCTCCCCTGACTTCAGTCTCCTCACACCACTCGTGCTCTGTCAAGCCTGGTAGCCCCCAGATCATTCTTCTGTCTCAGACTCCCTGTTAACCTTCTGGTCTTGTTCTTCTTCATTCTCCTGGTTCTGCACACAGTCAGGCTCCATGCCAAGCAAGTTCTCAGGCTCTTCGCATTGCAAGGTGCTACTAATTTCCACTCCTTGTTCCCAGGCTCACTGGCAATCTCCTCGTTTCTCTTTTGCTTCTAGGTTTCTATCCCACAGCCTCCTTCTCAACACAGCCTAGATCTCTTCCTCTTAACTCTAACACCAAGTCCTTATAAGCTAGATTTGTATAATGAGCCCCTGTAAGAAAGACTTGAAGTCTTTGGCTGGAGCAGTCAGCCAACTCGTACGGAGAGGGTGAACACAGGCAACTTTGCCTCAGGATCTGTAAGTAACTCACATGCAAGCAGTGAATCTGCCAGCCTAAGAAACTTAACAAAGAGGCATGGGAAGGGAATAAAAAAAAAAAGAACAAGAACCAAAAACCAACCAATCAACCCAAAAACCCTACACCCAGGGTCTTGGGTGTAGGGTTTTTGTCCCAGACAACATCAAATCCATGGAGGACTACAAGCTTGCTTCCTACATTCATTTGGAAATATGTGTAGGAGTTTACTACTTTAATGAACTTCCCGTTCCTTCTAGAATTTCTGCAGCTCTTTCTACTTGCTAAGCAAAATTCCTACATCATTTCCAATTCATGTGATCTCCATGTTGCCTATACTAGAACATAAGTACCCTAACTAAACTCTTCTTCAGAAGTTTATACATTATCTATATCTGATAAAATATTAGTTACTATATATGCTTCCAGCACTCATATCCTCCAGATGTCTATAGCATTATTGTGGAAAAATATGACAGCAAAAGAATTAGTATAGCATAATTTAAGAAAACTCTTTTTCTATTGATTTTTCTTAATTAAAATGTTTCTATTGGATACAACTAGGTCAGCGCTACTACACAGAATTAAATTTCACAACTACAGTCTTCCTTCCAATTAGAAAAAAAAATCTACATTAATATTTCAGTATCTCTTAGCAATTTATGCTTACAACATTAAGATCAATTCCCACCTCTGGTTTCTCAGGCAAGGGCTCATTCTGCAGAACTTTCAGTGCTTTAGCAGCTGCATCATGTTTAGCAGCTTGTCTTGTTCTTCCTTTCCCATGAAACTGCTGCCCTCCAATTGAAAGCTCAACTTGATAAAGTAAGGGTCCAACGGGAAATGGGTAAAAGTACCTACAAGGAAAGAGATTTAAATAAGCAAGCAGTTTGGTCTGTAAAGTAAACAAATAGAAATGTAAGTTACATGGATGAGTCTAAAAGATTTTAGTGAGAGACCTCGAAACAGAATATCAACGTTTCTTGCTTTACAATGTGAACACATTTCTAACTGACAACAGGAACAGAGAAAGGCAGCATTTCTGTACTTTTATAAACCTGGCAGTTCAGTAAGGTTTGAATTCTCTATTGTTATGATCAAATCAAATTCTTTAAACTGAAGATGCCTTTTAAATCCAGTTTTAGAAAGACTGTCAAACCGTTTTCCTCATTTGTTTTTCCTTTCATACATAAAGGAAATAAAAAAAATATTCTTAGCTGTGAACTTAGTGAAACTGGCTATTTGTCAGTGCTCTCCCAAGCAGTTCACTATGGTTCAGTTCACTTACTCCTCCCTCCCCCTCAAACGAAAAATCTTTAAATAGATAGAAATCCATGCAGATTTTATGTAGATAATCATCAGATGGGCTCATTAAAACCTTTCACATCATAAGATGGCTATATTTTAAGTTGAATCTCTCTTTAAGCATGTTACACTTCTAGCTAGCATCCAGAAAACAGGATCAAAAGAGCATTCAGATCAACAGAGTGGAAGTACAAAGATAAAAGATTCCCAAAACCAAGGGAAGGAATACGCACCGTGGAGGATAAGCACCACCTCGCATGGCATAGTTGTAAGTGGATCTCATCCCCGTATAAGGATCAATAGGTTTGTACATAGGTTTCTTTCCCAGCTTCATGCAAAGTGCATTTAGCTCCACTGTGGGGGTTACACTGTCTAAATATAAACAGGAAAATAGAGT
The DNA here is from genome assembly GCF_000705375.1 of Tinamus guttatus. The sequence goes on along the minus strand of NW_010584382.1, from coordinate 59,947 downwards.
TGTCTACGTGTCATAAGTGACCAAAGCAAAGCAAATTTCACCGTTGCCTCAAAGCAGGGGAAAAGGAGACTGAAATCCTGTCATATACATTATTCTTGTGTAAATGAGTTCTGAATATGGATACCAATGAGCACACTGAAGATATGTCTCTACAATGAGTATCAAATTAGGAGCATAGTATGACTGTGAATGTGACAAATCTTGTTACAAAAATCAGATGTGCTGGTTTTTGAAAAACTGTGCAGCTACTGATGCTTTACAAACAACTAGCAAATTGGCCTGCGGAGCAGATAATTTATTTTCCTAGAGGAAAAAAAAGATAAATTAGACGGGCATGCTACATATCTGTTACTTTTGTTGTTTATTGATAATGACCAAATGTTTCTCTTTGCATTCAACAACTTACAAAAGGCCTTTATTATTCTTCATTCCCAAATAACAACTTGTCTTTCAACAAGGCAGATATGCTGCCACTTGGAAATTTCTTTCCAAGCAGATCCCCCTCATAGGGATGAAGAATTGACTAACTGATTATTCTCATATGAGAAAGAGCAGTTATATAAATGTTCATTTTTCTAACACAGGCCCAAGGGGCTGAAAAATCAGTGTCTATTAGCAGTATTTTCTTATAGAGCAATTGCCAAAAGAAGATGAAATTATAGAACAGATATTCACAGTCAAAATAAACTGTTGTTAACTTTTAATATTTTCTCTATTCATTGTAGAAGGTATTTCTAGGGAACGAAATTAAACTCTTTATAATTTAAACCCTATTTAGGTGAGTTTTAACCTTTGGTGAGCATTATAACATTCTCCTAATAATTTTAAATTCAACTGACTAAAGGAAAATACAAAATGATCACGATGCGCAGGTGAGATACAAACCTAATTTATTTTTAATTTTACATTGTAAGGGTAGCTTATAAATCATCTCAGGAGAGCCAGAAACATTACAAATAACTACAGCTTAACTGCTCTTATACAAATGAACACCTACCTCTCTTTAGAGAAGTACAAACGACGCACGTTTCAAAGGTCTGATCCAATCCTTCAAGGCACATTCTGTAGTTTGTTTTTCACAGAACTCTATTTACACATCCATACCATTCATACCAGAATGACAAAATACATCTATCTGTCCATGCAAAGAAAAATTCTTTCCATTGACTTAACTACCTGATTGAGTTTTTTGGTTTGGGCTTTTTTACTTAGGATTTTTATTTCAAGGTTAAGATGAGCATCTCCTCCAGGATTTCACTGAATATTACAAATAAACACTAAGCTGAACAGTAGGTTTATTCATCCTTAAACTACTTCAAAATACATATTAAAATCATATTCTGGGCTCTTTTCCTAATGAATCTGTCCTGGTACATACCCGGGTTCTTTCCTTCGCTACGAGATGGACGAGCTGTAGGTTTAGGGAATTTTGTCCCTTCCAGAGCTTTGGCAGCTGCTGCGTGTTGCGCTTTTTTAATACTAGTTCCTTCAGCTTCCCAGTGCTGGTCCCCAAGAGTCAACTGCACTGTAAACACCTCACAAACAGAAAACACAAAATTTACTAAGAGCCACATCAGAAATCACACTGTTTATTAGATTTCTTCCATTGAACAATGACTTTTATAGTAATGCAAAACTTAAGGATATGGTAATCAAAGCTTTAATTACCAAGTTGTCTTTAGGTTCTAAACACTTTGGACATCTACCAGTTTCTTCAGCTTCTGAACTAGGCATTTCACAAAAACTGTCCTCCTGCATTCTGCATGACTTCATATAGACTAAAAACAAAAGAGGCAATGTGTGCAGGTGACAGCTAAGTGGGTAGCTGCTATATCAGCGCTATCCTGAACAGCTCCCTTGAAGTTCACACCACCTCATTTTCATTCTGCATAATTTCACTGTTGCTTTAACACTTTTTTAAAAAAAAAACTATTTTCTTCCCTAGTTTGAATATAGAGAATAAAGTCATGTTGTGCCAAAGGTGCTACTACATGACCACAGCTGTGCACAAGCCTCTGATTGCAGAGCAAAGCTCTGTGGCCCTATGTTTTAAGTATGTGGGACAAGGTAAGTATATTGCCCTAAATTTTCGTAAGTTAATCACGCAACAGCAAGCCAAGGTCTCCCTGGTAATTAAATTAAGTTTAACTTTAATCAGAATGAAAATGCACTTGAACAGATGCTCTGAATGTTATTCTGACACGTTTGCTTTTAACAGCAAACCTTGCCTGCTTTTACACATTGAGGCTGGCACTACACAAGCCCCGGACAAAAGATTTCAGTTCTTAATATTAATCAGTTCCAAGGCAATTCCTTTACTATACAATGTTAAGACTGCTCCATGAAGCAGCTAAAGGAAAGGAGGTGAGATTAAATAGACATATAGCAGGCTGATATTCCTAGTATGTCTTAACCTCAGTATGCACACATCGCAGCTTCAATGAAGGGTAAAAAGTTTAATTACATTAAAATTCTGTTTTTTGCTATTCTTTGACGCAACACGAATTGCCTGTATATTTGCTATGTGCCAGTAAAATGATCTGCCTGAATATAAGTAGAACACCGAAATTTTAACACACTGTGAGAGATATGCAATGACCTGGCATGCCCACATGCTGGTCTGTCCTAGGCATTTATATACTCCCTCTATGGTGAACTAAAGATTCTTTCGCTAAAGTAACTGTTTTGGAACAGACAAATGTTCAGAAAGAAAAAGCCACAGAAAAATAACATTCAGTTATGATATGCACAAGGAAGGAAGGAAGACAACCCTTCTTAAAAGCAACCAGTTACATTCCTCTGGACAGAACAATGAAATTAGATTTGCTCCTCACAAATTATATGCACACAAAAGCACTGAAGGAGTATTTTTTTTAAAGAACAGTTGCCACAAATCTTCCCATATCTTGCAGGATAACACGGACTAAAAGTTGATAGGATTCACCTCAAAATATTAAAATGCATCAGAGGAAATTAAAGTCCACACATTTTTGCAGAACAAGAGGCAATATATAGAACAAAAGGTTATCATAGTGTTATAAAATGATTTCATGAAGAAATCCCATATTTAACAGAAATGTTGTTAGCAGAGATCAGAAGGGACAAACCGTGCATAACTGAAGGAAAGTCGTAAATACAGACACTTGCCTCACAAAGGTGCTAACAATTCTCCAAAAGGACTAAGTTTAAGCTAACAGATAAGCTCAAACTTGATGGATTTTGGGAAATCAGCTTTTTGGAATGCCTCTACCAGCTTCACACCTCCAGAACTCTGAGCAGCTTCCTATGTCTCTCTGTTATTCTGTATTATCTTGCACCAGGAGCACTCACTGTGCTTTTGCACTTGTGAAGGTGAGCACGAGCAACAGAAACAAAAATAAACTTAAATGAGTATTTACCTTTGAATGAGCTGGACCTTGCTCACTTAGAAGCTTATATTCAGGCTGAATCTTGTTGAAACGGGCTAACTCATTCACAAGACACATTGGGGTTTTCTCTTTGGGGTTTGCCATGTTAGAAGGAGCTGAAAGATTACACAAACAAACAAATTTCAAAATTAAAAAAACGATGCACTGCCCTAGCATCCCCCCCATCACAGAAGAGATCTGCCAGGTTAGATGTTTCTGGCCATTAGCCAAACTGGTGCCAATCTACTGAATTCTGGGGTCTTCAAGCAACGTGCAGGCCTACAATAGTATCATTAAATGTTATGTTTTAATGAAAGTCATAACTATGAAGTTATGAGGCCAACAGTTGTCAGCTTAGATCTTACATGACATACTTCAAGGAACAAATCATGAACATATTCCTCATGGTTATTTGTTTTGAATGATTCCTCAAAAGTCAGTTTGTTTCTTTTTTTTTCCCCATCTTGTTTTTACTTATTATCTATTTTCATCATATTTAATTAGTTCTATGCCTTATTTTAGAACTACAGTATATTTATCAATGAACCAACTATAATTGAATAAGATCAGGATAAAATTGCTTTTGCATTGCTTCAAAGTCCAGTCACTGCATTCTTTTTCCATTATGATTTTCAATATTTATTATTTATTTCCCTTTTCCAGGGAAGCCTGAAGGAGATCTATTTTTAAGTATCCCATTATAATATTGTCCAATGTTGTTGTTGCTTTTTTTTTTTTATGAATAAAATACATGCAATCTTACATGCATTAAGGACTTAGGAATACTAGTTTTAAAGAAATACTGTAAAACTGAAGATAGCTTTCTTGATACAAGCAGATATTTATCTATGCACCAGTCCTTTAGCAGACATAAGGAAAATATGTATTGTTTGAAATACTTTACTTAAAATGAGTTACTTGTGGAAAGAAATGATAGCAATGCTTTAAAAATCAACTTTTAAACAACATTTCAAAGAACTCTCTACTATAAAAATGTTTTAACTAATTCTTGGAACTTTGTAAAAGTATCTTGTTATCTGTCTCAGTTCCATTCAATGGGAATAAAGCATGGCAAGCCACCGTAGTTGTGTAAACATTACTTTAAAAATATTTCTAAAATATCAGGACTATACCATGCCAAACTATAAGCACTAAGAACACAGACATTCATTAACAGAAAGTGAGTCTTACCTGCAGCTGCATTGGTGGATGTAACAGATGCAGAGGGTAAAGCAGAGTTTTGGATAGGTCTGCCTGCATTTTCAGATGGCAAAGAACTAGTAGTAGAAGGAATACTCAAAGGCTGTGAGAGAGATGGGTTCTTGTTCAGTATTTGGTTCCCTGCAAGGGCAGCAGAAGGATTCTGTATTTGAACTTGAGACATGTTCACTTCCAACCAGAGCAAGTTACTGTAGGTAAACAGCTTTGAATGCAGGCAAACTCAACACGATGAAGCCGAATTTTTGACCTAAAATGTTGCAAAGATGAAAAATAAAACAATTAGGCTAAATATTCATACAGTATAAAAGCTTTATTTATGCTTGCTCAATTAAGATTACCTCTCTGTCTGCTTTCTACATCACTGAATCCACTTAGCAAATCCTGTTACTTAAACTGGCAGCCGCAGCTGATGTATCAAACACTTTCACGAGGAGATTATTTCATGCATTTTGCCACTTGAAATTGAAACTTGTAACTCAAAGGCAAGCAAGAAATGCAGTATTTACAGAACAATTATTCAGACCATATATCCTCTATTATAATCATATATACATATATTTTTTCACAGTCAACAAGGAGAATGTCTAAACATTCTGCCTAAGATGAAATGCCTAAACTGAGAGGAACACAACTGATGTCTAGCAGAAAATGCCAAAGTAGTTATTATAGGGATCAAGAAATGCAGAAGAGCTTATAAACCCTATAAGCTACAAGCATTTTTTAAGATCACTTCTAACTGAGTCCAAGTGTTCACAGTTCAAGCATCAGGTTGGAGTTACTGGCTTTGCAACCCTATAAACAAGTATTGAGAGTCTTCATAAGCAGCTATGTTATAAACAAAACATAAAGTAAAATAAAGTAAAAACAAACAAACAAACAAAACCTCCAAGCAGTGAACTTATAGCAGTGATTGGGAAATACTCTGATATGTCTTTTCTCTACTGACAAAGTAGTGGAAAATTTCTCTTACATGTGGCTGCAACTTTATCTTCATACTCAGACCGTTCAACCTAAATATATACTAAGAGATTGCCAGTTTGCAGACTATCATTGCAGCCAGAGCCCAGCTGCCCCTATCCACTTACGATCCATACATCAATCTACTTATTCAAAATAAGTTTTACGGCCAATTTAAATATACTTCACATGCCAACACATACACTGCTCAACTGTAGATTTCTGTTAGCGCAGCAAACAAAAGCTTATTCTCTCTTAATTTTCAGATGAAAAGTAAAATTATTGCTCCAGATACACTTGGGAGCTATTAGGAGGAACACGACTCCACGGGCGCTCGCTGAGCTCCAGCTTCTGAGCCTGTGAATGGACTTCCCAAGCACGAGCAGCAATGAGTCAAGGGGAAGTTTTTAGCTACTTGCTGGCAAAACATCTGAGAGCAGAACTCGTGCACGGGAGCAGCGGCAGGAACGGGCGCACTGGCCCAGAGGAGAGGGAAGACACTGCGGGGAACAAGGTAATAAGCTGTAACAGGCACCTCCTCCCCTCCTGTGCACACAAACCGGCCGCCTGCAACACGGGCGCTGCGCAGAGCTCCCATAACCGTGTCGGGCTTCTTATGTTACTGGTTGGACAACTTTGTTTTTAACGAGAGAGAAATTAGTTCAGAAAACCTCTTCCATTTGCTTAGGTTATACCCAAGACACATCCAATATTTGACTATTAAATTTGCAAAAGTTACATATTAGGTATATTATAATTTTGAGCACTAGAGGAGCTCCAAGAAGTTGAAAGGGGGCGAAGATGAAAAGTACTTAGAGTAGGACTCCAGGGTAGTAATTTTATAATTGTTAAGAGTTTCATTCCCAGGAGCATCACTAGAAACACTGAAAACTTTCAAATATAATACAATAATTGCCTTGTTAAGACTATGAAGTCTTGTGGTGCAATAAGCAATAACAACTCTTCTGCTGTAGTGCAATGCTCTTCTAAGGGCCTTCTGTCCTTACAGTTTCTAATCCATTAATTTTAGGAAGAAAACACAAAAATGTTTGGCTTTGAAGCCAAGAAAATCAGAATCTTTCAGAAGAAGTTGGAAGGAAAGCACGAAGCGTTTCTGAAAAGAACTCTGCTGTAAATGCTTCATTTTAAAAGCAAAGTGTTTGTTTGCAATCATCAGGTTCTGAAGAACATGGGATTTCAAACAAAACTGCAAAACACATACAGTAAAGTGACAAACTCCACTAAAGAAAATAATAATAATAATAATAATACCACCACTAACAACAAACCAACTCATCACTCATCAAACCCATTTCTGGCTAGAATTCCCCAAACCCTCCTAGATTCAGGCAGACTCTTGTCATCTGGCATTTGAAGCCCATGGGCATTTTCCCCCTATTTTCTATTTGGGACTAGTTCCAAAGACATCCCAACTTCCCATTCACCATTCCTAGTTACATCTGGTTTGCAAGGAGGTGCAGAACCTAACTAGTTATTAAGTTACCAAAGCAAGCCCTGTGTGCACCACGCAGACTTCCACCATCCCCAGGATGCTTTTTTTCTCTAATAAACAAAACCATTGTGCTCACAGGAATGTGAACAGCAAGATTTTATAAACATGTTTCGCAAGTTGCATTCTACCTAGAAATGCTCCGGAGTTTTGAAGAGGGGTATTAGATCTGTAAATAAGCATTTAAAATAGCTAGTTAGATCTGGCTATAACATACTCTGTCTGCTTAGTTTCTTATGGTTAAAAGCCTAGTATATGCAGTAAAAGTTGGATAATCTGTGACCATCACCAAAAATGCAATCTACTATCAAGCTGCTATTCTGACACAACATTCTATTCACTCTATATCCCACCATAGCAGAAGTGCATTTAGCTAAATGTCCATGGACCACAATGAAATGAATGCACCTTTAAAATCACTGTATATCTGACTTCATAAGAAAGCTGTGGTGAGGAAACCCACACTTTTGTCAAAACAGCATCATAATGCAGAATAAGGCTTCAGTAGAAATTAGAAAGATTGCCTAGCTTAAGCTCCTTTTAGCCAAAATATTTTTCAATATTTTTGACACGTATGAAAGCCTTTTCTAAAAAATTTTAGAAAAAAAGTTCACTCTGCAGTGCCATAAAGAAATAGGATAAGAGTGTGGATGGTGGTTAAAAACTACATAAAACCCACAAGACTGCTCATTCCACAGCCAGCTGAGCACAGAACAGCCTCATTCTCCGTCCTGCTGGAAGTCTCAGCCCCTTGGACACAGAGCAAACAAGTAGGACTGCAGACTACAAGCTCAGCTGTAATCTAGACGTCCCCAGAACAACTGTAGGACATCCTATAGTCAGGATGTCAGCACAAACTTCACAGCAAAATCCAACATTAGCACTTGGCTTATGCTGAGGTCTTTATATGCTGTGATTCAACTTCAAATTGTCAGTAACAAATTCTCCTAAAGTTTACTGATATGTCTTTAACTCTCATCCTCTGTTTACTCACATGGTACTAGTCAAACCTTTATATTCTTCTCCCTGACGTGCCCAAGTATTTGTTTGGCCTGTTTTTTCCCACCCCAAGAAGGGAAGTTCCTGACGAGGTTTTATTAGTTCACTTTCTATATTTATCGTGGAGCACTAGCAGACAGCTCCTCACGTCACTAAAGCTCAGCCTTAGTCTGTCCCACCCAGCTCTCCCCATCCAGAGACCACCAGTACCAAGTCTGAAAAAGCTTTTCTTGAAAACACCTCTGGATAAAATAACATTTGGGACAGACAATTCTGCCATTATTCACAAAATCTTTGGGGGCTGGAGCTTGCATCCTAGTGCCTGAAAAAATAAGGTTTTGGAAACTGATCCAATTGTGAATGGACCTCAGCTGTTCATATTCCACTGCAGGACAGCAGAAACGCCCGCAGAGTTGCTCACAGCTCATGAGCTGCTTTTTCTCAACCTGGAGACCAAGTGCTCAACTTCTTTGGCAAGGTCTGGCTGCTCAGTCCTGCTCAAACAGCCCAGCATGGCCCAGGCAGGAGAGCTAGGAAACCTCTTGGGAATTCAGCCCATGCCCTCCCCAGCCCTGCCAGGCCCCGGACTGGAGAGTTCAGTGCCTTCTCCAGGCCCCTTCTGCGAATCCAGAAGGGCTGGATCTCACGAGGAGCCAAGCAGCAAGGGCTTGGGCACCGCTCACCTTCTGCATCTGTAAGACGGCCGCAATCCACCCCTCCCACCCACTCTGAACTGTGAAAGGCTTCACAATTACAAGTGTTTTTGTGAACGAGTCTACCACAAATTGACGACCAAACCTCTTAGGCAAAAATCGGGCCTCCAGAACAGTTAGTTCAGCAAGGAGGAAAAATAGGAAACGGGATCACAAACATGATTGTTTCTAGAAGTAGAGGAAGGAAAAGCATCAATGGCTAACTGACATTCGATCTCTACTTGAAGTAGAAATCTGAAGACTGCAGAACATGCTGTTCCTCAAGAATTATCCCTATGACATTGGATAGCTGGGTTTGCCAGCCTTTCTATAGACGAGTTTCCAAGAACTGTCTGACAAAACAAACTGGAATTTTGTTCCTAATTTTTCAGCTACTGGTGTGGCTGACGATACTGCGGTTAATTTTTGTGAGACGGTGCACTCAGGTGTAAGACCGCACCATTCCTCATTGCATGTGTTTAGCTACAGGCTATGTTTTGTTGTTGGAACAACAAAAGTTTACAGTGGTTTTACAAGATATTGTGCTCTATAACCTAGAAGAAGTTTACAAAACCCTAATTATGCAAGAAAAAGCACCATAAGCTAGAAAGTTGAGAGAAATGGTTTATAAAGGCTGTCTTAGTGGACAAAAAGGCTAAAAAGATACTAGTATTTTAGATGATTTTTCTATGAAATTAGGACTTAGCTACTTCAGATATTTCAAGATAAACACTACGACAAAGTCCGTGACCACCTCGCAGTACCAGAGGTATCGTTAGAACTCTGCACACACTCATAGATAGGTGAGCAAACAAATGCTTTACTCCCACCCTATCTCTAACTCAGCAGTCAACCGCACAACTTGCTCCTTTCCCACCCTACCACGTTTCCATTGACCTATCTGAAGTGCTAATCCAGAGTAATGTCTCAAATTTCATCAAGACTTGTGTGATAGAATATTATCCTCATGATAGTAATGGCTGCCAACAAACACCTCAGTGATCTATGGATAGCAATAAACTTTATAGATGGACAGGAACTACTTTCCTCATTTCAGTTTTCTGGGTTTTATTTTCACTTTTTTTGGCCCCTCAAAGTGTGGCACATTCCCAGAGTTTTTGGCCATATTAAAAGTCAGAAGTCCAAAAGCCACTATGCTACCCAACAGACAAGCAAAGAAATGCAAAAAGATGAGCATGAGGCCTCACTCCACTCAACCAAAAAACAAAAGCAAACAAACAAACAAAAAAAAATAGAAGTCTTCATAAGTTAAGAGGAATGCCATATTTTCAGATAAAATTTCTCTTGAGGCTTCTTTGTATCCTAATTGTTAAAGGTTTTGCAAGCAAAAGGTAGAGGGTCATACACACACAAAAAGCCACTTCCTGTGGATAACCAGGATTTGCCACAACTTGTGGATTCTTTAATATGAGGCAAAAAAGGTAAGAAACTGTAAAGTTAAGTAAGTTTCCTGTACCTTTAGGAGATCCAGACAGGGAAGTTTGGGGTTTATTTCTGTAAAGGATACTTATGATGGAGAATGCCTAAAAGGAAAAAGAGAGAGTTAGCATTTTGCTTCCTAAAGCTACAAGAAGAATTTCTGTAGCAAATGTCTCATCTCTGCCATGCTTGCCTCATCCGCACGGACAGCAAGAACTCCTAAGAGCATTAAATTCTCACTGACAAACTGGTCCACAGAGGTACATTTTTCTAAGCAGAAAGTCCAGTTTGATTAACAACCTCTTTCCTTACTCTTTCCCCAAACCCCAGTGCTTTCCTTCACACAGACTGTGCGCCTGTCAGGAGGGCTCTCTGCAGGATTATTAAAGGTCTCTAGCAAATATTTTCCCACTCCCCTCCAGCGCTATAGAAGTTAACCTGCTTCCTAAAAGCTCTAAAGATCAGATGCTAAAGTGAAACCCAAACCTTTCTTTATTCACAAAATCAAACTAGCAGCAAGACGCCCAGCAGAGAAACTTTAGCAGCTATTAACTGCAAAAATCTCATAAATTTTTTATATTTTGGCTGCCTTTTCAGTCTAACGATGATTTCACTCACAATAGGGATATGAAAACAACATACTTGAAAACATTTTAAAACACTTTTTTCCTTCACCATATATGAAAGTACCTGTAGGGACTGTTCAAAATGGAAATCAAAATTTATTTTATTCTGTAGTGCAGCACAAATTGTTTACTCTGTCTTTTCCACAAATCAAGTCAATGGTGTGTGCATGGTTAGCAACATCATTACCAGCAACAAAACACAAGATCTCAACCTTGATAAAAGTTAGAAGAGAACTCAAGGTAAACTAGCACTCAGATTTACTTCAGCTAGTCATTTAAAAATTCTTCAGTGAACATCAGGGTTGTAACCAGTTATCTTGGAGGAGTCATGAGGACACCAAGTCTGAGAAGTGGCAGGCAGGTGCCTGGTTTTTAACCCCAGAAATAAGAGAGACAAGAGGATTGCAGCTCTACCCATTCAACTTTTCTTCTAGAATATTTTCTGGAGGTTGAGAAAATTAAGTACCTGGAAAAAGAGGAAATGGATAACATTTCTAAGGAGGCTCAAAACCACACTGTATAAAAACAATTGATTTTTTTCCCTAATCTCTATGATGGTCGAACCAGGCTCAAAAATACATGTTTTAAGCTCATGAGGAGCTTAAGCACAAAGTTCTGGACAGTAACAGTCTGCTGACCAAAGACAAGATGGAAAAATGACCAGTTGATACCAATACACTGAGATAGAACTTGCAGCTAACAGCACAACCAAATCCAACACAGCCAGGGCATTTTAGAAAAATACCAGCCATACTGGGATGCAAAAGTAGAAGGCAGACTGGGAAATGTGTGAACTAGTCTCTGTGCTCAGCATCAGTGAGAGCTGAGCTAGGACACAGTATCCAACAGGAGTACCAGACCTCAGAATAGATGAGAACCCTGTCAAAATTAATGAAGGATCCAATAAGAGCTTTAGAAAAATATAACTGATAAGGAAAACATTGAAGAATTTGGGTTTGTACGTGCTAAATAGGAAAGGGCTGGCTGGGGCCACGACAACCAGTCTTCCATCAAACAACAGGTTGTTGGCAAGGAAAAGAATAATCCATTCTTTAAACTTAAAGTGACATGGAAAGAGCATAAAAAGTGTATCAGGTAAAAAGTTTCTGATTGTAATCATTGCAGGAGGCCACAATACACTGCTCTGGGTGACAGAGGTGACTTCACTCCTGGCAAAGCTTAAGGAAACAGTGGACAAACATTCAATGAGAGTGAGGCTGCTATAACTGACACCAAAGGATGGACTAACTTTTTGCAGAAGTCCCTCCCAGCCCTAGATTCCCACAACAGGGTACGTATACTTAATTATACCAGGCTGCAGGAGAACGTGTCCTGCTCTGCTCTTTCTTATTCTTATCGGAAAAGGACAAAAGCCTTTAGTCAGACAACATGTTTGGCAAAGGGGGGATCTAGTTTCTAATCCTGGTTCTACGACAGACTTGTTCTGAACTCTGACAAGTGACTTGAAATCACAACACAGACTAAATTCTCAAAGAAATTCATTTTATTCATAGTCAGGACCAGAGTACAGAAAAGTGCCCTGCTCCTTAAGAGGTGCAGTTTGGAGGGCCACAAATTATCACATTCTAATTATGCTACTTGTCACAAACTTGCATATGTATCCCATTAAAACATTCTCTGCATTCATTCATGAACTCCCAGCATCAGAGAGAGCTTTTTATGGAATGAGAACAAAGCACAATGAGATGCAGAACAGATACCAGATCAAACCATTAGGTTTCAAGTTACAAGCACTTCTTGAGATCACTGACTAAAACCCTGTCACAAACAATAATCAAGGAAAAGTTTTACTAAAAGGAACCGAGAGACTAAATGTAGCACTTGTTTCTTTCCAAAACTGGATGCTTCACAATATATTGCATGTCAATAGTTGCTCACTTTCAGCTACAAAGCAAAGATGACTAGTTTTCCTCATTAACTAATTCTGTTCACAACGCAGGAACTTCCATTTACCCTTATTTCACACTTGGGGAACCAAAACACAAAGAAATTGAAGTCCTGCAAAAGGATGCAAGGATCTGAGGTGGTGCTTAGGCAAAATTTAAAAAAACAAATGCACTGTGGAATGCACGAGATTTACTACCTAACTCCTTTATCATCTGTATTTTTTACATACCATAGCTCTGTTACCCCTTACTGACAATCAACTATATTTTATTTATTTATTTGGAAAAGTGAGCAAACGCATCAGTGCTTATCTGCTACCTGGGAACAATCTGTGGATCGGGTTTGACAAAAGCAGCAAATTCCGCGCAGTTCAAACCAGAAGTTACGGATGTGTCACAAAGAGCCTGACCACTCAGTGCAAAGCTAACAATTTTCACCTGTGTTTGCAGACTGAAGACAACCACAGTGCATCGTTTCCTAGAAAAAATACTGGCTAGAAAGTAGTATTACATTCGCTCTCTGCTCGCTTTCTTTTAAAGGAATTTCAAATAACTGAAGTGGATGAACCTTCTTTCGTCCCACACTCAATCACTTTGGAGCACGAAGGATGCACTTCCCATAACCCATTCTTTTCTATGATATTCAGGCAAGGCTTTAATTAGCCGAGGTCCAACTGAAAAGCAGCATCCACTGAAGAAAAGATGAGGCTCAAAATTCACACAGGTCATAATGTGCATGCTGCTTTTTGAGTAGAGGGAAGATGGATTTCCAAGAGCAGAAAACATTAAACATCAAGCAAATGAGGAGTTAAGATTCGGATCTTTAATAAAAGAACAAAGAAAACATTAAACATCAAGCAAATGAGTTGAGAAGTTAAGATTCAGATCATTAATAAAAGAACAGGTGATGAAAAGCTGAATTTTGCAGGTAAAACACGAGGGAGAAGAAGGACTTGGCAGATGCACAAATAAACCAGGCAGTTCTGTGCATGATGCAGAGTAATAAACCAGAAAGTGGCGAGACAATCTTGAGCAAAGATAAGTTGTTAGAGACTGATATCTGGTTGAATTAGTTCTATCACAAAATTGTTAATTAAATTTTTTATTGTAGAATATTGTAAAAATACTGGAAATTTTATTTTAGAACAAATCTATAAAATAAAGATACAGACTAGAGTTAACATACATAATTGGTGAATAAATCTTCTCTGCTTCAGTCATATATTCAAATTTGAATCAAATTAAGAAAGTAATCAACCCTCTAAGTAAGTTTCCAGTCAAATTAAACAGATAAAAAATAAAAAGAATGCTTTAAAACTTTATATAACCTCAGAATAAAGTTGCTGGTTTTCAGTGAGATCTGGAAGGCAAAGAGCACAGCTTTCAGTTTTGTGTTGACCCTGCATTACAGTTACAGTAAGACAATATCACAAATCAGTTTCAACATATCAGGTATCTTATGTCAAATATTCATATTTTGACTGATTGCTAATGCTAACAGATAGTCAAAAGTCAGTATTGATTATCATGAAAGGCTTCAAACAAAGAGTATCTACTTAAAGTAGAAATAGTAAAAAAGAAATACAATGGAAAGATTTTCTTGAATATATCCCATGACAGGTTTTTAATCTGACATCCTGATACAAAAATTGGGCAATGGGATTTATAGCAAAGAATTCAACTCATCTACCCTCAAACTTTCACCTCAATGTGGCAAGCCTCCCGCTGATGCAGGATAGTATCTTTGTAGAGTTTGCACATACACATCTGGCGGCCATACAAGATGATCAATATGATCAGAGATTACTACATCACAGCCATAGCTGCAGCAGTAAAACTCGGGGCTTGGTGTTCATTAGCATTATAAAGTGCCTCTCTGGTGGGCATGGCAATAATGTAATGTAGTTGCAAGATGTAGTTAGCGGGCAGGTTTTATAAATATACTCTCCCCGATGCAGACAAAGGGCCGTTACTTCTGCTCAGCTCCTTCCCTTCATCGCGCCGTGAGATGCAGAGAGCAGAGGTCTCAGCTTGGCTCTGACCTTTATAGTTACATCTAGCTTTTTTTCCCCATGTTCCTCCTAGGTTTGCCTTAAACCAGACAGGAAAATAAAGATACAAAAGAGCCCAGCACCAGATAAACCAGAAGAAAAAAAAAATAGAAAGAAAAAAGCTCTACCAACATTCCTAGCTACAGCTATCACCTGGGCAGACAGCTCAAGTAAATCAAGCCGTATATAACCTGGAGGGCTAACAGAAGCAGCGCAAACATTTAAAGAAACTTGTTGCTGTCGCATCCTCCCCCAAACTCGGTGCCGCGGCCAAAACCCGGAGGGGAAGGACGTGTGCGTGGGGAGAGCGGCGGCCGCGGGGGCTGGCAGGAGGGGACGAGGGGACCCGCCGGGGCCGGGGTTCGCAGGCAGCCCCTGCCCCGCGCTCGCACCCGCACCGCGGCCGGCGCGACACCAGGCTGGCGCCCGCGTACCCCA
>NW_010584382.1:17062-40847 GCF_000705375.1 Tinamus guttatus | reverse complement strand
GTAAGACCTGCTTTGACTGCTTTAATCTGGCCTATCCTTCCTGACGGTCTTATGGCTCTCACAAAGACTGTTTTTGTTTATAAGTCATAGAATGAGCAGAAAAGCACATGGAAGAAGCAGGGAAGTACGCCCTGAAGGAAGGCACCTTCAAATAAGCTACTGAGAGCCTGACAGAAACTAAATTTTTTGAAAGAGTTGGCTGAGAGAAGGAATATGCTATGATCCTTATCACAGACTTTCAAAAGGAGCCCCCGACTCAACTAGGAGGATGAGTCTCATCTTACCATACACTTTGGAAAAGGAAACAAAGAACTTCACTTTTGTATGTGCTACTACCATTGCAGGAATCCTGATACCTTGGTCTGTTCACAACCCGAGCAAACAAGAACACGTCTGGAGGTGTTTACATCAAGAGTCAGTTATTCTTTTCCACTGCAAATACCTCAGAAAATTACTCGGAAGCTGAAAACCACAAATAGCTCAATAGGATCTAAAGGAGGCTTATGAATTTGAAACGGAGTTCTGTTATTTCATACAGTTCTGGTATTTCAGAAGATCCCAAGCAGGTACCACTTTCAACTATCCACTTCGTATTCAAAAAGGAGCAAGTAATCTTTACCCCCTGAATCTTTCTTCTGCTACTATCACTTACAAGGGAGAGCTGGCTTATCTGTAGAAGAGTTTCAGAAAAGGGCCTCTCAGGATGAACATGATGTAATTGCCTGACATTGGATTAGAAACTTCAACTCCTCAAAAGTTTTTTAGCAGGTGATTTGGCCCTTAGCTTTGTAACGAAAGAGGTATTTGCTTAACTGAGCAAGTAGTCGTGAAGTTCACCTTAAGGGTGACATACAGAGTTCAACGATCTTGAGAACTGTTACCAAGATGCTTTCACCAGTTTCCACTCAAATTAACACATATAGCTAGTGGCAATACTGCATTTCCTCCTGGATCTTGGGGATGGGAAGTGTCGAAAGTACTGGTAAAGTCTCCACCTAAGCAACAGGCGAGGACACTACCACTAACACTTGCCCTCCGAAGCAGAGCTGCCTCTTGCCTGCACTACGCTTGAAAAGCCCATTTCCTTCAAAGAGCAACTGCTCTACCTGAACGTTTGTATGCCGTGCGAGATCTACAGAAACATCAGGAACAAATTACATATCATTAACAGGGCCACAGCCACATCTACAAAGTCTGAGACATTCAACTCCCAGGGGACCAAAGGACAGTTGTGCCACTCTTAGTTGAGATTTCCTGATATTCACATAGGCACTCAGAATGTCACACAGAATGTCTGTCCCACAATGGAAAAAAATCACATTTTGCAAGACATGCGAAATAGTGAAGATTAATATCCCATGGCTATTTCTCATCCAAAAGATTCAACTTCTTTGGCTATCCCTCAGAAAGGTTCTGGCCTATTGCAGTAAATCCCATTTAGCTCCATCTATGGTTGATACTGGTAAGATAACTAAGCATTAACATGTTTCTTATATATCTCAACTATCTGTCCTCTAAAGAAGTCTTACTCAGAGCTGCAAAACTAAGATCTTCTAACACAATGAGACCCTTAATACTGCATTGTGCCAAAGACCCTCATTTCAGAGAAGTGACACAGCAGAGTTCTGAGCATCCTTTTGACTTAGTGGTTATGAGTGACCACAGCTCAACTAACAGTGATATTTTATGGAGGTGTTCTTCAGTTCCCTGCAAATGTCACACATCTCAAGAGGTTTCAGCCTATCTGTATTGAAATTCATCCCACAGGTTGCTTCTGCAAGCTGCCAACAACTCACTAGTGTGTCTCTCATCAGCACTACAACAAATGCTTTTCACTGTATTACTTCACACCAGGAGACTTGCTGTCACTACACTTGTGCACTAAGAGGGTCTAACACCGAGTAACCGACCAGATTCAAGAAAACATGTTGATGCTGATTCATTTAATACATTTTCATTTATTTATATTATTTAGATCCCTTCTCTAACAAGCAGCTCCATCTTAAGAGATGACCAACATGCATTCGCATATGACAGCCAAAGACACTAAGGAAGAACTGAAAGACAGAGGATTCTGCCCTACTGTCTACCCTCAGCAAAATCACTAACTTTCTTGATGCAAGACCCAGCTTCAGCAGACACTGTAACTAGGAAAGCCCTCTACTTTGTGGAGAGGAAACATGCAAGTCATCTGCAGAAGCTCTGTAGACACTTATGATACCATCATGTAAGTCTGAGTCTTTAATCTACTCAGATGATTTTTATAGCGCTCTGAAAGTCTGACCCCCAGCAGTTTTGTGCCCACGCCATCAGAACACAGAAGCTGAGGCTTTCAATGTGCCACGGTCAAGCAGCCATAGTTGCAAGGTAAATTGATGCACCTAGAATTCAAGGCTACCTGAGCAAACAAGGAGAAAAAAAAAAACAAGCCAAGCACAGAAAACTATTGCTTCAGTTTTAAGACATCACTAAAGACCCACTTGGAAACTGATACGTACTCTCAGAGGGTATTTTATTTGCTTTTGGCACATTATACTGACATGTATTGTGCAAAAGAAGGGTGCTTTCAGCAGCTTACTGCCACCTGTTGATGAATATCAGAAGGGTGGTAATTGCTTTGGACCTTCTGCCAAAGTTTTACATTTCCTCTGTATGATGCTACAGTGTATTTAAACTAGTATTTGAAGAAAAATCTGCACGGTCTGACTACTGGATATTGTCTTAAGTTTAAAACATGATTTTTTTTTCTTTTTTTTTTTTTTCCCAAACCAACAGTAAGTGCACAGTGACAGGCATTTTAAACAAGTACTTCTTATTTATTCACAATTTAGATAAAGTTTAAAGAAAGACAAAAGAAATACAAAGGACAACATCAAAATGAAAAGGAATTTTAGTGACCAAAAGTGAGTTTCTACAGCCAGTGCTCTCCATACATTTCAAAATGTTATCCAAACACTGCAGGCACAGAATTCAAATAAATCCTGTAATAAACTGCTATGACTATTCCCTTTGAAATTAAACTGGGAATGGAAGTTAGCCACCTTTTATCTATGATTACATGAACCACCTAATTCTTTCAGCTTCTGCTTAAAGCAACATTTATCTTTTACAAGATGGATTCTGCAATACATTTTCAAGTAGCATTTTTCATTTTGTCTGAGCTCTGCTATAAAAAAAGTCAGTGTCAACTGTCTGTATGGCAAAACAACCTTTGATCTTGCTTGTGAAATAATATATGCAACTCATAGCAGTGTCACACTTGCAGCTTGGAGGTATCCTTGGAGATACTGCAACGCTTCTGCATTCAGACTAGTACTCAGCATTGATGGAACCTTAAAATACACGAGAAAGCAGAAGTGTCAATGTGCGTATACATTAAGCTACCACTATACCCTGTTAATCACTGTGCCAATATAAGGTACAAAGTCAAGTTACAGTCCAAGAGCAGCAGTTTTTATTGTGAGAGCAGTTGCTGGAATTACAGTTCCCCAAGCTGACAGCAATATGCCTAGAAGGCTTATCCCAAGATGTATTTTACAACTGAAATACTCATAGCAGCTTTGCTTGCTTCTTACCTGCATCAAATGTGAGGGAGTATAGCAAGTCTTCAGTTATTGAGGCAGGTGTTTGGATGCAAGTGTTGCATCTTTCAGGCAATCTTTACTTACCAAAAACTTGAAAACAAATATGCTAAAATTTGTTAAAATAATTAACTGTAAATTTAACTTGTGTTATGTAACATGAGTTACCTGAAGTTCCATGATAAAGAAAACTGAAGACAAATCCAAATTATGCATCTCCCAAATTAGATGAATAATACAGTTTAAGAAACTGTAAATATAAGATTAATGTTATGTGAAATAATGTGGAAATAGTGGCCATTCTTAAGATTAGCAGGAAAAAAAAACTTACAAAAGTTATATTCAGTTGTAGAACAAAGAAAAGGCAATTCCTAGCTTTTCAATTTTGACATGCTCTATTTTTGTTGATTCTCAAGCTTCAGCAAAAAAGGTCCATTGTGAAATGGGCATTTCCTCTCTGTAGAATCAGAGATTAGCATAGCATGTATAAAAGCCACTTACCCTGCCTGGGCACGCAGTAGACAGTTTGTGAAGAGACTGTGCCAGATGGATTCTAGGATTGTTCACCATTTGACCTACAGGATCATGTTCTTTTTTCCCAGCAAAGGCTAGCTGAGAGAATGCAGTCTGATATCCTGCAGTATCTTCTATGTCAATGAAGTGTTCTTCATCAGGGATAGTGTCATCTTCAGGCAGTTCAAAAAGGCCAATTAGGGCCTGCAGCAAAGGAGTCCTACATGTAAAGGGGTGAGGATAAAGTCACACTGCTTAATGTGTTAGAAAGGGAGTATGTTTTAAGAACGTCTAAGTTACTCAGAGCCCTTTACAATTTAGCCCTTGCAAGTACTAGCACAGCTGCTGAAAGCTTATAGCACCTAATCTGTGTGGGGTCTGAGGAGGTGTGGGGTTTTGTGTTCTTACAATGGATCTGTATATTTTATGGGCATATGGGACATGCTATAATCAGAAGCATAAAAAATGTGGTTTTGATTAGGCTGAATTACTTTAAAATACATAAAGAAGATAGTTCTCTTCTAGATTACTCCTTTACTTTAATTCCTCTAAAATGTGGTTTTGATTAGGCTGAATTATTTTAAAATAATAAAGATAGTTCTCTTCTAGATTACTCCCTTACTTTAATTCCCCCTTTTTTTTCCCTAGTTTATTTTCATTACAGCCAGAATGATCTATAATCTTCCCAGATAGTTTTTCCCAAAATTGTATTGTCAAGCTAAGATCTTAAAATGTCTCTCTTGGTTATTAATACCTGTGCTTAGCTCTTCTGACTAGCAGAACAGTTCTAAGTCAAAATTGGGCCTAACTTTTCAGAAGCAATACAAGGAAAAAGAAAGTAATACTTTTTTTCTTAAACACGGACCCACTAATGGTAGGTCAGTGCTCTACGCCCATATTCTCAAGCCAGCTTGACATCTGCTTTGAAAATACAGATTTTTTTATTTGCTAGAAGAGAAAGTAGTAGGAAAAGCCTCAAAAACAGTTTCATAATAAGCAGGTCTGAAGAAATCAGAACAGTGATTTATAAAGGGCTGTTTTTGAAGAGTAACTCATGTTTTCAAAAGTGTTCTACATACCACAGCTTCGTATATTCTGTGTCCATCATAGGAGGGCATTCTGTCAATATTTTTGTAATACCAACAGCACAGATTTTCTTTTCAACTTGTCCCGACACTTTCTGTATTTCAGGAATTATTATTTTCTCCAAAACCATTCCAAACATCCTATTATGATGTTAAAGGAAAAAGTATTGAGACATCAGCCTTACAATAACAAAATAACTGCAATTGTACAAATCGCTAGAGAAAAGAAACAAAAAACCAGAACACCTGCTAACTAGTGATGCTGCCCTGTCACAGCATTCACCTGCTAGAAATTTGACAGCACAAACTGTCCATGACTTATTCCTTTTTATAATCTGCTCAGGTGATTAATATTTTGAATTATCACAGAAGAACCATGGGTAACAAATTAGAAAAAGTGCTACACAGAGAAATTAAACCATCTCCACAGCAGAAGAAACCAGTTTGGTGAGTCAAATTGTGTTTGTCTAGTCAAAGTAGCAAAAAAATACACTTTTCTATCACAGTTAAAAAGACCACTTCCAGCTTTAAAAAACAAAGATTACATAGCAGTCTTGAATAAACATCATACTAACTTTGGCTGTATGTTGTCAAATATTTCTTGAAGGGCTAATGCTCCATATTTTATGCAGTACAAGTTAATGAAGACTAGGAAACCTGTGAAAAAAAAAAGTAGGTCAAATTAAAATATTAAAATCAACAGGCAAACAAAACACTAGCTCTAGAGTCAGCAGCAAAACACATTATGAAGTTCTTTACTGGGCTAGCAATGGCATTCCAAATAAGTATCAAGTATTAATGAAGTGTATTAACTGTGTTAACTTGTTACCTAGACTTTTTGAAGTTCAAAATGCTGATCTTTCCATGTACTACAAGTATCAGAAAAACTTAAACACAGCTACAGATCCACGAAAATGAGACTTGATTACTTTCCCTTAGAGCAATCACAAAGCATTAAGAAAACTCTTGCCAAACTTTTTGGATCATGAACCACAAAGGTTCATAGGTGGCTTTTACAGGATTAAAAAAGGATGTTGTACAATTTGTACAATAGTAACTATCTAAATAATTTAATCAGTGTTATAACTTCCAAGTCATAAGAGTAATAACCAGAAAATATATGAGTAATACATCACATATTTTTGTTTGTTTAAGGTAGAATCTTATCAATAGCTAACTATATGTAACAAAGGCAAATAAGGTCAGTATCGTTTTGTTCGAGAATGGAAGTTTGCTGGTATTAAAGATAAAATGGAGACACTTTCAGATAATTAGGGATGTCTTTCAGAGTACGAAAGGAATAAAATTTTCCCCCTTGTTTCCCCCTTGTTACAATCCTTATGTTCTAGTGAACTAAGTAGAAACTGTGTGTTGTGACAAGTGTCCTATATGCAATCTTTTATAATACATAAAATTTGAAGGAAGTCACCAAATGTTAAAAGTTTACTATTCCCTCTTTATCTGCATAGTCAAAAACTATTGCATAGACAGCATCACTAGCCTATTTTTCATAAAGGAAGGCACTTACTTTTAATAAATTTTGTTGTTTTGGAATTTTGAAGTCTTTGGAATAGTAGAATGAAGATCTGTTTCCTGTACTGGCCAACCGATTCGCTAGAAATTTAAAACAATAATCAAGCCAAAGCAGCATTTTACTAACGTTGTTTTACAGAAAACATGTATAGACTAGTTCAAGCCTATTTTACTGACAAATGTGACTTTTTAAAAAGCTTAATATCAAATATGAAGTGCACAAACTAATTATTAACAACTACAGAAATTACTTTTGAATTAGTCTCAGTTCATACTCACGGAGGCATATGTTCTATAATACTGTTTAGAAGATAGAATCCTTGATGGTCATTAGCTTTAGAGGCAATCAGCTTCTGGAACACACCTAACAGTCCAGGCTGTAAAAAAGCAAATATAAAACCATATACTATGATTCTTTATGTATGATCTATGATAAACTTGCCCCTATGGCCTAAAACACATACCATCACGAAAACTTTCATAACCTAATACAGGTTTAATTTCTGCAATAAAGGACAACAAGTGATATTCCCTTTAAACATTAAGACTAACCTTGACTAAATGAATACCTGCATGTTTAATCAACTGTGACTACAGCAGATCATACAGCAGAAGTGACAGAACTTCAAGCACACAGAACAAGTCTCCCAGTTTTACTAACTCAAATCTCCCAATATCTTTGTTCCTCCTCACTCACTGTTCTGAATAGAACCTCTGAGTTTTCCCAATTTCCCATGTTTGAGGTAGGGCAAATAAAACTGGAAAACTGTGGAAATTTATCTGCTTGCAAAAAGCCCTATGAACCAAGTGCAGGAGCTTTGCATCTAAATTGATAGAAGTACATGGAAAAAATAAATCCCAGACTGTCATAATGGAAAAGCATTCAAAAAGCCTATGTAAGAATGAAGTACAAGCAGAAATTCTGCAGAAATCCAGCTATCCACTGAAGGAAAAACTCCCTCCTCTGCCTCTCCCACATTTTTTTTATTTTAAAAATCTTAAATCAACATGTCTGGAGACATACGATTCTACTAAATCCATCCAACTTACTATTTTATCAGCAGCAGCTCTTGCTATTGTATTGGCACCTCGCTCTAAATAAGCCTGCAGGAGTCGGACTAAAGGAGGAATGTTTCCTGTCCTTTCCCATAACACTGGCTGAAGTAGATGAGGAAACAACGCCATGTAGGAGGATGGGATTTCATTTTTGTGCATTTCCAGAAGTAGAGACATCACTTGAAACACATACGGAATGAACTCTAAAAGACAGTGAAAAACACAGGGAACAGAGGGGGAGAATTGTGAGTGACCGCTCCTGTTCAGAGCCACAGATCTTTGACCTGAACCCACAAATCCCATACAACACCACATTCCAGCAAATAAAACTGTGGAAATAAGTACAGTGCATCTCAAATTGAATCACTGCACGGACATACAAGCTGGATGCACGGAATGCTTTCCTTTCTTCTATTTGTGCATGTTTCAAAATACATCATGGACACTAAAGCATTACAAACAGGGCAGTGAAATTGAGAAAAACAGTATTTCAAAATATAGTTTGGTTTAAAAAATAATCTTTTTTTTTTTAGGAAGCATCTTTGCTTTCTGCATTTGGTTTGTGCCACAGGGGCACATCTGCTTCATTAATTTATCTGGACTTTGAAGACTTTTCTCTGCTCTCACTTGGGTTTCCTGTCTTACTAAAAAAAAAAAAAAAAAAAAAAACATACCCTGCCATGAGGTTACTCAAGTCAGTCAATTATAGCATAGAGGGAACACAAGGACTTGCTACTTCTAATTTACCTTGTACATCATTTTGTAGTATCTCAGTGAAGACCATAAACAGGGCCTCTTCAAAGCTTCCAACTGCATCAGGGTTTGCTTTGCATGTTATCCTTATCGACAAGCATATTGACTCAAACATGTAATGGTTAAAGTGAGGTTTGCTTGGATTCTAAAAACAAGTTATGAACAAATAAATCAAACTCAGCCTGTAGCTATGTCACTTATTTAGTATAACATAATTTTTATTTCAACCAAAATGTAACAGAGTAACTGGCAATAAGGATACTGCTTTATTAATGTTAGGCAATTTATTCAAATTAAGCCCACATTTCAGAGTTTAAGTTTGACATTAGACTGAGAAGTTTCCCTGTCAAAGAATGAAGGAGCTTTGAAGAATTTAAATTACTGTAATGCTACCTTCTGCACAGAACATTTATACTAGAAAAAAGCTATTATTATAAAAAGACTTCATAAACCATTTTGAAGTTTCAGGCGAAAGCAGAGAAGAATGAGTATCTCACTAGAAGGATGTTTTTGGTTATTTTAATTGAGAAGTACTGAACAACTAGCAATATTTCAAGACAGATACAGTATATTTAATACATCTTTAAAAGACTACTCTGATAAGAAATAAGCATGAACCTTTTGCTCATATAACCTTTTCTTTACCTTACTAACAGCCAGTAGTTTCTGTGTAAGCTGTGTGATGACAGAAGGGATGTACGGAATTATGGATTCCTGCAGCAGAGAAAAACTCCTCATGATAGCTGCAAATAAATTGAAAATATTATCTTCTGGAGAGAAACACACACTTCTGTCATATGCCTACATCTTACCCTTTTACTATTAAATCCGACCAAAGAATTAAGAAAGAGCATCTGCTGCAAGATGCAGATCTAGAGGTACAAAGGATAGGAAAAGCCTTGCTACACTCATTCTATAGATGGAGCACAGAAAGATTAAGCAACTTGGCCAAAGTAAAAGAGGGTCTTGGCAAAGTCTCAGATATTGGCAGGCTGTTAGTAATGAGCCATTCAGATCTCCTGCTTATGCCACTGGGGTGGCTGCTCCAACTACAAAGACTACCATTTGAGAACTGATTTGTCACACACAGTCCTACTCTGTTTTTCTTGGGTTACACAAATTTAGTCAAAGATGACTTAACATAGTCTGGTAAATAACTGCAGACTGCGCATACCATTTTAATAGGTCTGCATAAAGCATTTTTTTAAATAAAAATGTCAGTAGCCTCTAAGTAAAAATAAAACTATCATACGTAAGCTACATAAGCTACAAGAAGTTAAGCTTTTATCTCAAGTTATCCAAGTAACACTTATAGGGCAGGACTCAAAGCATTCACCTTTCATAATGTATTCATTTTCAGAAGAGCCAGGAAGCGTCAGTGCTTTAAAAAGGTTTGTTAACAGCACTTCTACAAACGGCATCATTTCTGCAGCTGTAATGCTGAAAGTAAAACACAGCTCTTTAACGATGGAACATTTTCACAAGTTTCAAGTGCTTCACAATACTGTTAACATAAAGAAATAAGATCCTTACAGATACGTCATCCTTAATGGACAAAAACTATTTAGCAATGAATTTATTTCTGCTTGAAAACTTACAGAGTAGTATTACTAGTCCCCCTCATGGTAAATAGTCTTTCAAGGGCATGGGCTGCATAGGTATGGACCACAATACTTTCTGCTTGAAGATGATTGATTAAAAGAGGAATAGATACCAACAGTTGTTCTTTAGGTACCTACAAAAAATATAGCAACAAATTATATAAACATTACATAAAAATACAGATGGTTCAACACCTATCAGCTCTGAGTTCAGGCACAAATTGAAAGCCTGGTAGAGGAAGAAATCCCAGAAGTCTCCAGCTGCAAAATCACATACAAGCAAGAGGTACCGATTTCCGCCATCTCCTATATATCTATCCCGACTGTTGCATACGATACTAAGTGCATATATTCCTCAAGAATAGTTATTTTTCCCCTCTATTCTGTCTTAAGCAGCAATTAAGTGTTATCAAGCTTTTTTTTGTTAATAAAAACAAGGAAAAAAATCATAGAAATTTTAGAGGTGAATTAATGTAAAGCTTAAAAAAATATTAATAATAATGAATCCACTGGCTGCATTTCACAAATCATAAAAGATAACAGAGGACAAATTTGCTGTACTCTCCCTAACAACTGCTATCATGCTACAAGCAAGTAGCTGATTCTAGACTAAAACTTGTTTGAAAAATCTCAGTATAACAGAAGTATTTTAAGCGCAGCATTCCAACAGGATACGGACAGCAGATAGATTAGATATTAATTAGTTACTTATTCCAGTATCATTTACTTTCAAAACTAAAAATTCAGTACAGAATGTTATATAGGGCTACCAAATGTTATACAGGGCTATCAAACACCTGTTGAGTGTCACAGAGTATGTTAAATCAGTTAAGCGGGTTTAGCAAGTATAAAGTGACAAACTATAAAGCCTTTTTCCCCATAAGAATAAAGGGAAAAACTTACTTGGTTTCTAAAAATCATGATATATTTGATACCATCAGCTTTTAGAACAGGGAATTCATTCACTGCAAAAGAAAAATAATGCAAGTCTTGGTATTTTCGATTCCTGATTTTGTGTCTGTATGCAGTGCTAAATCAAGTCCTGATTTTTCCTCCTGAAAGGCATGCAGTGTATTCCCACACTGCTCAGTTTGTGTATTGCTGTCACACAGGCACTATTAGGTGGAATACCAGTTTTACATGCAAATCACACACTGACACCATTAAATGCACAGTCCAACTCTTTCACGTAAAGTTCCCTCTTTTAACTCTAACAGCCTCCAATTATGCATTCCAAGACCACCCACTACTCTCCAAATATCACAGTTGCTGAAGCATAAAATAACCACTCACTCTGTGGCTTTAATCTATAAATCTGTAATTTCACCAGCATGGGCTGATACAGACTGCAGCCTACCTTCCAGTATTTTAATTTCTGAGTTCCATCTAGCACATAAGTCTGCCATTCACAAATACAGATATCAAATTACTTTAAATCAACTAATTTAAGCAAGTCAGCTGATAGCAATCATGTGAGTACATGCTCTTATTCTGAAGACTGCACAAGGTAATTCACCTTTGTTTAAAAGCTCATTCATCGCAAACCAAACTAAAATCAAATGACTTCCCACATGCCATGTGTTAACACTCCATACACCATCTTCTGCCTCAGAGATAAGGCTGACACGACATCATTTCAATTTATATCTGTGCCTTAAGAGACACTGGCCAGGGTCAAAGTTTCAGCATGTTACACAATTTGCTGTTATGGAAATTAGCTTTAAACTTACCATTAGCAGACTTTAAGTCAGGTTGAATGTGATTGACAAAGAATTCTGTCAGATTAACAAGTTCATTGGCTTGTGTTATTCCATGCTAGAAAAAAAAAAAAAAAAGTAGAAAAAGAAACCTACAACATACATGCACATGGCAGAAGTACTATTTCAATCATTTCAAGCAGAACATCCTCTAATTATTTTTTTCCTGTGGTTTTTAGCATCCACTTCTTAGTTGTAACAGTATGCACATTCAAAGTTAATGGCCCTGAGTTGAAAATAGCATGAATCGCCTATAATAATGAACCAAAATATTAGACAGAAAACATCAGAATCTTATTAACTCACTACAACTTTTATTGTGACAGCCTTTTTAGGTTCATATGCTATTTCCAAGATATAAGCGTCTAAGGAAAAGGAAGTGTTGGGGAATATAATATGAAGAATTGAGAAAGCTGTTCGAATTCCTTCTAGTCTCTCCTTCCCAACACTTCTCTCCTGCACAGCTAAATTTGGTCTTTCAGGACTTACAGCTCTGGATCAGTAGAATGTAAAAGCACCAAGGCTCTAGACTCAGGGCAATCCTGTTTCTATATAGGGCTGCTGCATTCGTGCCCTCCCAAACAGTCACACATGGTAGCTGACTTTGCCCAATATATGTGAAGATTAGGTAACTCATTCACAGTTAAAGATGATTTCATGGCATATTAAACCGTGACCACATTATAGGCACAGCACTTAATCCCACAAATACCATTATTCCCATTTTGAAGCAGCACAAAATCATTTATTTCAATCCTCCTACACACTCCAATATGCCAATGTATATGTAAAATGAACAAACAAAATGTAGACGTACCTTCTGAGTCTGGGCTTTGGATGCCAAAGATGTGACAAGGTAAATAGCTGCATCTTTGTGCTTCCAGTTAACAGATGGATTCTTTGCATATTCTTGCAGCATGGAATTAACATAGCCAGAAAAGATCCCTGTCACAGGCCCTTCAAAAAACTTGCACAAACCTCTGACTAGATCACAAGCTGCTCTGCGCCTCGTGTCAATATCTGCACAAGAACCAAAGATTCTTTAGATAGAAGAATACAAGCAACTCCTAAGCTGCATCTTCTGCTAATGATGGCAAATCTCCACAGAGCAGCATTTTATTTACTGTCATAACTGAGACTAGCGTATTTTTTTCACTCTTTTCCACAAGAGGAATTGACATCTTCCAGTACTGCCTGTGCATAGACAGGTTGCAAATAAAGTTTCAGTAAGTATGCAGAGGGACACATTTTACTATCTTATTAACCGTGCATGCAAAATAGTTAATTTTCATAGGATTCATAAAAGTTCCTTGTTACAAAAGGAAAAAAAAGAAGATGCAATCTGACCTTGAATATGATATTCAAACAGAAGGGCCATAGGAAAGTGAAGCAGGTCAGTTATTTGCAATAGATTACTTTGCCAGAATAGTCTCAGAAATACACAGAAAATACTTCTTGACTAAATTATCTTAAAGGCAGAAATAACTGACAAATAAAAGCTTTGCATACACCTAAAATGGATAAATATCATAAAATATTTGCTTGAAGAAGCATGAAAACATTTTTCCTCCAATTTTGTCCTCCACTGCAAGGGTACAGTATTCCTCAAACCTCTTATGGAGTGTCAGTAATCCACTTTGTGGCACAAAACAGCACATACAGAATGCCACACAGATTTGTATCTGGTTCATATATACTCCAGTCTGCTTGGGCAAAATTTAAATTAAAGTACCAGAGACTGCGAAAATCAGATATGAATTTATCTGTATTATTGAGAATTCCACATACTGGAACTAAATACAGAACCATGGCCATTATTCAGCAGTGACTTGCAGGCTACATTTGCTGAAATGACAGTGCAGCCCAGAAGACAGAATAATCTGAGTACAATAAGAAGCTACAGAAACACTGTTCAAAACAAAAAGCTGTCAGAAGGGGCAGGTCATGACATGAACTTTAATCAAAATTTGGATAAAATCTCTTGAGGGAAAACCATGTTCCCAATTCCAAAATAAACTGTAAGAGCCTCAGAAAAATGCTTCAGTTCTTTCGAGCTGTATTTAAAAACCAAATATCTTTAGGAAAAATCGGTGGATTACCAGATCCTTCCAAATCTCTTCTTATATATTCTTCTGAATTATCTTCAAATGCTTCTTCATCAGCCGCTGAAAATACAAAATATGTAAGTGATTAAATACCAACATATCTTTTTATGGTGGTAAAAAGCAGTCTCATCTTTATCAATTTGATACTTTTTCCAAACAGTCTTCTGTAACGCTAATAGAAATAAATCAAAACTACCCGGAGTAGAATATTTAACATGTTGCATCACAAATTACATTTGCTTTTATATTCAAGATCTTATTTATTTCTATAAAGGGAAGGGGGGAAAAAAACAAAAACAGAAACAAAGAAAACAAATCCCAACCGAACAAAAACCACAATATATTCAATACTAAATGCATTTAAAGAAAGAAGTTTGAGTCAAAGTTTAAAAAAGCTTTTTATGTCTGCAAATCATCATTGATATCATCATTGTCTTTTAGGCAATAGGATCAAACTGAAGCTTTCAGAACAAGGAGCAGTAAGTATTACAATTCAGCAGAGCAGATATCCATGCCTAGACTCTTGGAAACTTTCTGGCACTCAGGCTAAGCGTGAAAAGTTACTGGTGGCACTCGGCACACGACCGGGATTTTTCATGCACACCACGGTAAATAGAAAAGTGATTAAACACACTCATACAACAATTCTCTAAAGCCCAAAGGACAGCAATCTGCTGTAGAAACTTGGTTCTGAGTCTAGTACTAAAACACACAAGAGCTAATCCTCCTGTAATGTAACATTATCAATATAAACAGTTATCTTTTATTATATTTTTGTAAGCTTAATAAAAATAATTTTTTAAAAAAATACCTCTGAATTCCATATTGGGAACAATAACCTTTTCACAGATGCTTGTCAATGTATTCTGGTCTTCAAACAGATGCTTATAATGTGGTCTCTCACAAACGGAGGCCAGAAACTGGATTGCATTACTAACCAACTAGAAAAACACACACAAAATTCACAAAATTTTAGCATCGTTGACCAATTTGCAAGTCATTAAACTTTACAAGATCAGTTTATAAAAACTTACCAAGTCATATTTAACTTCCTGGCCTGTTGTGACCAACAGATTCCAGATTGCTGTTACGAAACGTGGCAGGTAGGGCTGGAATTCTTCATCATATTTTTGAGCATACAAAGCAGCATTATCACAAATTTGGGATTTCAAGAGCTCCAGTAATCCAGCTTCCTCTTCATCCTCACATAAAAGAAAAAAAAGAATTTAAGTATCCAAAATCCAATTCTACTTTTAGTATTAAATTTATTGACGTATTTGAAGGTTATATATAGTATTATTTCATCGTGTTCTAAAAAGCTTAAATACCTTGAAAAAAAATTAAAAAGAGGGGGGATTGAAAACCAAAGCCCACCTTTCAGTTTTAACCACCTTTAGCCCCCTGATAGGGGATTCAACCACAGCCATACAAGTCTGTGCTGGGCGATGAAGCACAGGCACAAAAGAAGAGCAAAAGAGGAAACAGCAGGCTTAGCCAAAAGTGACCATGAAACTACAGAACAAAATGCACTATTTAATACATCTTCCTAGATACCAGCAAGAAACTTATACAGTGCTTTGGCTCCATCACGTGGCAAGCTATTGTACCCTATCTCGAAGATATTAGCTTTTAAAATAGCATTTAAAATAAAAATGCACAAAGTTTGTGCTTTGATCACATGATATCCCTTTTCACACTGGAAACTAGTTTTCATAATTAAACAGACTGTGAGAGCAAATATCTAACAACTTCTTATGAAGGTCATGCCTTATACATTCGACTGTGAGATTAAGATACCATGTTTTCTAAAACACAGTGCATGAACTAACAAATGGTACAGAAAACGTGAGCCCTGTGATGCCAGTAAGTCTAGTAACTTCAGCATTTGTACTCAAAAGAATCTACTCATTCCTATGAATCCAATTTCATTTTTGCATATAGCTGGCTATACCCGTAACTGATATGGAACTTGGATAACTGGACCCCAGATTTCTTAAACAATGAGCCTACCTACTTAAGTTCCATATAATTGCTCTATCCCTTCATTTACCAAACAAAAACAAACTTGAGATGTTCTGCACGTACACAGAGGTTCTGCATGTACACAACAGGTAGTTTTACACAGTACTTACATCAGTCTGCAAGAGTTTATTATCCAAAGTTAAAAGGGTGTGAAAATTTGTCATCCATGTTTCCATGTTATCTTCAAAAAACTCAGGAAGATCCTGTGAAGGAAAAGTATAAATCCACCTTTTAATTCTTGACTGCAAAGCTTATATAATCATCCTATCCTATAAAGGATACAGGATTCTCATTACAACCTAATGCTGCAAGCTGAAGTATGAACCACAGTCCTTTAGAGAAAATATTAACAACAAAATAATCATCCTCCTCAAAACAAGAGGCTTCAGAACATAACATTTTCCAGCTGCTACACCCTAGTCAGCCTTTTCTACAGAAAGAATCTCACTATCTGAGAAAAAGCCATCACTTCTAGCTGCAACTTATTCTTTTGCCCAATGTTGAAAGAGCAGCCTGAACAATCAAGGCTATATCATCACACTTAACTTTTGCTTTTGCTTGTTTTAGAGTATAAGGAACCGCAGCAGACTCTGGTTTTACTGTTCTTTTTTTTCCTCCATAGAATACATTTATTTACTATTACTAAATCAAGTCTGGTCTCAAAAAGGCATCAATGCTACCAGAATTACTAGCTATTGTAGTGCTAAATTGCTACTAGTTCTAAACTAATTGACTTTCACTTGACAAAATTGAGCTCATGTCATTACAGACTTATTTATGAAGGGGCACAGTGGGTAACCAACTCAGAAATTTGACTTCTGTCTTTTACAGCACAGGGTCAGAGTGTGGTCACAGGGCCGCAACCCCTTGCTATAACAAGGGTTTAGCCTCTCAATCTTCTATACAGATAGGGCCAAGCTTACGCATTAATTAACCCCCTCCTTACTGTGCCTTTACTCCAGCGTTGATGCAGACTGTCAACTTTTATTTTGGCCATAAATCATGGCCTTATAGGCTGCCTCAAATGGATCCTATAAACAAGAGCATAATAACTTTGTGAGAACAAAGCAAAAGCAATAATTAGAAAAACAAGGAGATTCACCTGAAAATTTAAACTGTAGAACAGCTTCGCAATTAGAATGAGAGAAGAAAATAGAACCTTCAAAGCACTAGCATCATTTGCATGTGTGCTGCAAAGTTCAATTGTGGCCTAGAAAAAGACAAAAGATTGAGTCAAGTAACACACACAAATTATATCTACAACGGGTACTGAAAAGTGACATGTAATAATGCAATTAATTTCTTTTTACAGAAAGCACACTTTTCTTCCTCTTTATGGTTATGCCATGTCTTGTCTCCTCATTCTAGCCTGAACCTCACTATCAGTTTCATAACAACTCTTCTTTAGTTTTCATTTTGTAGGCACTCACAACAAGCAATCTAGAACTGCTAAACTTGTTTAAGGAATGATTCAGTAATGAATACCTTAAAGAGATTCGTCAAGGGCAATGCAAAGGCATCAAGGACAAGTTTGATCTCTGTCCATAATTCATTTGACTTAAATTCATGGCGGTACCTGACAAGTGAAAGAGATAAGAAAACATAAAATAGACTTTTCACACTTGCTCCTAAATTAACTTGCATACAATGGACTTTCATGATGAACTTTGAGGCAAATCCTATCAAGCAAACACAAAACCTAACTAGCACAGTTGAAGTATAAGGTCATATTAGAGTCAATGGGCATAATTAGAAGGCACAACAGCAGACTTTGTAAACACACACAACTGATCTCAATGGTCAAAGTTTATAGAGTTAAGAAGAAATTTTGCAACCCATACTCAGACTCCAGTATTCCTGGTACCTTTTAAACAACGAGTGAGCAGTGCGAAGGACCCCATTAATGACATGGAAATCTCCACTTTGAAATCGATTCACCATTTCTGTCAGCAAGTCCGGCCATTTCTGAGGAAAGTCTTCCCGGCCAATAATACTAATTGCATCACTCAACTAGAAAGGAAAAATAACTATTTTGTGATATAATAAAAGTTCTATTCACAAAAATTATGCATCAGTCATGCTGAAAATGACAAATATCTTTAAAAAACCCTTATTATTCTTGTCAGATTCAGAATCATTGGGTTCAACTAGTTTTCACCACAAGTTAATAAATCTTATTTTAAATGCTATGCTTGTCAGATTCAGAATCATTGGGTTCAAGATCAACTAGTTTTCACCACAAATTAATAAATCTTATTTTAAATGCTATGTGCACATGCAGTCTTACTCCATAGAATTACTGTATTTAAGATTATTTATCAGTAAAATAATTGCAGTAAGTGAGCAAAAGTAGCTAAGAGTACTTATTCCAAGATATTTAGACTGGGATAACATTATCAAAAAGGGTGCTGGGTATTGTTTACCAATGATCAGAGCTACCAGATCCCCACAATTTTCTAAAAGTCTCAGACACAAGCAGAAATTGCCATATTACCTGCTTTTGAATTTGTTCTGGGCTGCTGAGCATCAAGGGCACTATGTTGGCTTTAATGGCTATCCGATCTGATTCGCATATTTTGTTTGGTTCATCTTCAATCTAAAATTAAAGCAGTAAGTCATGGGTGTGTCAGTATACTCTAGGCACTGAGGGAATACCCTCAGTATATAAAAATTAATCATAACTACTACATTGTTAAAGTTACTAAAAAGAGTATTTGTCCAAGATAAGCCATGGCATACCGTGGAGCTGTAACAGCAACACCTGAACAATGCTGAAAAATACGTACTTTTCTATGAAACCCTGAACTACATTTTCTCCTTTCCATGTGTAAAATGTGGGAAAATGTTATTAAAAAAAAAAAGCTGTAAGAGTGGCAGCAAATGCCAATAATACACATAGGTTAATCTACCTTTTCCACAGCACCACATGTCTGTCCTACCTGCTGCCAACCACAAAATATTCATTTTATTTCAGCTGCCTCAAGCCTTACAGTCTAGAAAGAGTACATTAAGATTAGCACAGATTACACAAAAACAAAAAAACTAACTTTTAAATACAGATGTCAGTAAAGCCAAGTGGCAGTAAGTTAGGATGCTTCTATTAAAGAAATAAAATGAGAACAGTGGTTACTCTAGCAATAGTGACAGCTTCTGTGGTATCAGCACTTGAGTTCAAACCTAAGAGTTTTCTAAAACAATTAAAAGAGGAAAGCACCTCCATACTGCATTCAGTGCTGCTAAAATGCCTTCAATCAGACAGCACTCCTACACTACCCTTTCTCAACTCCCTTCCACTATCTTCCCATAACCTTAAAAATAATAATAAATAATAATAAAAAAGCAATTTCAAGGGTTATGCTTAGCTATAGGCATGCAGCTATAAAAATAAGACACAGAAAACATGGTTTTCTTTTATATTTCTATCACATTACACTGAATCAGAGGAACATAGATATGACTAAAAAAAGAAAAAAAGAAAAAAAAACCATGATCTTTAAAATCTGAGCATTACAAGTTATTTGATGTGAAAGGCAGCAATAACTGAACCAGACAAGCTCCAAAGGAAGGCAGGGCTCACAGCTCTGCTGGGAGTGGGTCAGGAAGGTTGAAGTGGTGGTGAGATCAACAACAACAAATGCTACTATGAGCTTATTTCTGAAATTTTCAAAGTGAGCAGAGGAACATAGATATGACTAAAAAAAAAAGAAAAAAAAAACATGATCTTCAGGAAGGTTGAAGTGGTGAGCTTATTTCTGAAATTTTCAGTGATACATTTTTACAAGACATTAAAGGAAGCAAAAAGAAGACTGCTTTCCAGTTACTTCAGAGAAAATAAATAAATAAACGCACACACACACACACACACCCCCAAGCACCTCCCTGTTTGCTGGACCCTCCAGGCCTCATCACCAAAGTGCTGGGGGAGGCAAAACTATTTTCCTTCCTCTGAGTTTTGTATCTGCCAAGTTCAAGGCCGCTAACTTAAACCATGCGATCTACATCAGTTAGCCTTAGGTCAATATTTTATACTCATATAGCTGCTCTTGAAATGAAAGCTTCAATTTTGGACAAAGGAATGTGCCTGAAATCACACAGCAATCGCAATGGTCCTCTGGCTGCACTTACTACACAGCATCTGCAGCTACTCCCACACAAAATTCACTCTAAATCATAAAAATACTGAGTTATATCAGTAGCTCATAACAATGAAGTCCCTTGTAAGTTTTTCTGCAACAGAATGTTATCTCTCCTTACAACACATCATGGATAAAGATGCTATTTGGGAGAAATGACTGAAAATGCAGTTTTGTCCCAGAAACTTTGTCTAAAAATTTTGTCCCAGATTAGATGTGCTGATCTTAACTAACACAATCTGCTTAATACTAAGGGTAGGGGACCATAACATCTGCAAAAATTTAATTAGGCACCAGCTAAGCAGTCAGATAAGAAACACCAAATACTTTTCTTTGAATCCAAGATTGTACATGTTATGCTTCCTCATAGATAGAAACAGCACTTTCCATGAAATACAATATAAAAGGCAGCAATGAAAGCCTCTTTCCTACTGTAAGCCTTGAGCTCTCAAATGTGATTTCCACCATAAATTAAAATATGATGATTGCCAAAAACTTTGAATTAAAAATATTTCCATTCTTCAAAACAAAAGATAAAATGGGATTAAATGGCAGTATTTTCTTATTTTACTTCGACAAATACCTTTAAGTGACATGAACTGGCATTGCCTGCATCCTTCCATCCCTCATAAGCATTTATATGAAGAAGATGATCTAGAATGATCTCTTTCAGCTGCAGCGCTGCCTTGAAATGTTATACTATGACAATATATACCAGCCAAATTATCCAACTCCTGAGAGTAGGCACTTTACAAT
Organism: Tinamus guttatus; assembly: GCF_000705375.1. The sequence continues at coordinate 19,952 of NW_010584382.1, read as the reverse complement.
CATTCTGCCTTAAATAAAACTGGAATTGGCTAAATGGGCTTCAAATATTGTGCAGATATGTATTGTTCCTTCAGCATTTTTATCAGTCAACTCTTAAAAAAAGGACTCAGCACTCCAGGTTTTAAAAAGGTCCATATGAATAAGCGTTCTGTGTTTATTCTCTAGAAATGTACATGCATTCTGCAAAGTTAAAGTTGGAATATCTTTTTCTACTTCAAAAAGATTACAAAATCTTAGCAGAACTACCCAGCAAAATACCTACAATTCTCCAGTTTCTTTTAATATAGTTCTTGAATGTAACAGATGCACAAACTTTGATGACATTTTCCTGTGATTTCTCCAGCAGTGTTAAGAGTAACAATGGATAATTCTGGCTTCCTTCAACTGACTCCAGAAACTTTTCCGCTGTAAGAGAATATGCTAATATTAGCCAAAACTGAACTTTTTTTTTTCTAATTAGAGCCCTAGTGTTTTTCAAATGTCTTTTAGAATGAACTGATTACCACTTCTCCAAAGATTAGCAAGAACAGAAACATAAACAGAACAAATGGGTCAAAAAATATTGTAGCTTCTTTACTAGAAAGCATTTTAATGCTGCTGCTACGAACAAAAGCTCTGAATACAGAGCAGGCTGTAGCAATTTTGCTTCCTCACCATTTCTAAAAGCCATAACACTGCAGCAGCAAATCCGAGTTTATTGTCAGCAGCACTGTCTACATGTAGCAGCAGCATCACTTTTTAATTAAAAACAGTATGAAAACAAGAAAATAAAATTAGGAAAAAAGTAAATAAGAGAAAAAAATGCATATACATACATCCTTCGCACTTTTTTAGGAGACTGAGAACTTCTGTAAAGGGGTCATTACACAAACTTCCAAAGAAGTTTGTTAAAGGCAGTTAGAGAAGGCAAACAAACCCTAAGTTTTTTGGTCACATGTGGCACTTACCAGGACGCCTTATAGCAGGATCTGGATCTAGTGTTTTCTTTAAATATTCTGTTAAAGTCTGTAAATTGGCATCACTAAGCTCCATTTTGGCAGAACCTGAAACCGAAAAGTAATTTTGTTAAAAAACACAGATCAAGAAATATATCCTGTAAGTGACACATGTAGAAATAGATTGCACGGGAGAAGCAATCAGCTTTTTTTTTGAGTATACCTCAAAGACTACACTCCTATCTCATAGGCCTGATTCAGTAAAACAAGAGTTAGCGCACGGCTAGGCACAGTCAGAACACACTCCATGAGCAGGGCACCAACAGAAGATCATTTCTTCCTTCACTTGACAACATGAGTTCAGTTTTGCTGTTGAGAACACCTGTTAGCCTCAGAAACCTGCCCTGATTGCAAAGAGCTGAATAGCCATGACGTAGAAAGTTTTAAAAGATTCCCTAGTGTACTAGAGAGTCAATTTGGGTTTTAAAACACCTACCTGTCATGTTGTCTATAGAAAACACTTTTTTTCTTTTCGAAAGACAAAAAAATTACAAACCCAAAGGGTTTGTCCAAGGTGAGGACAGGCATGAAATTAAACTGCAATAGTTAGAATAACTATGTGTAAACAAGTCTAGATTACTCCTCTCCAGACATCCTCCTACTCATGTTCTCTTACATACTACAGTTATCTTCACAGCTTTTATTAGAACCATTCAGATTACAGTAACATTTTAATGGACATTTTATTTTGGATCCCACAACCCGTTCTGCCCATCTCTCCCTCCATCAGCAGCACAGCTCATCCACTGCAGGAGCAATGTAGAAGGAGGGCTGCTGTTCTTCCCCTGGAAGTTTAATCACACAGACTTAAATTTGTCTATCATGCTTTGGATTTGGTCTGTGACTAGCTCAATGAATAAAGTTTGCATATTTGCAAAGGGAGCAAGTTTTAACAATTCAAATTTTAACCACAGCATTTATATCACTAAGAGAGCAACTGTATTCTCCTGACTTAAATCAAAGTTAATGAGTAACTGAGATCCCAATACAGAGCAGGGGGCTAAGAAAGGACACAACAAAAGTCCTACCTCCCTATTTCACCTCTCACTCTCTTTGGGTTTCTTCATCTGCAGCCTCATTCACCAATTTACATTAATCACTCAAATCCTAATAAAGTGCAGGATTATCAGTCATCACCAGTAAAACCCAGCTCTTCTGTTCTGCTACAGAGCAGCCTCATACATCAGTATCATGATGCGGAAATTAACCTTTATGCCTTTCCTCATTAAAAGAAAGAGGCATCTAACTACATTAGGAAAATTTGCAAGACTGGCATGCAAGCCCATCCAGAAACCATTTATGAAGACTAAGCTTTACTCAGCAAGGAAATCAAACAGAAACAGGACACTCACAGTACTGAAGGGACTTTACAAAAATACCTCGGGCAGTTATATAGTAGAGGGGTCCCTATAAGACAGCATACTCATACACTTCACGCTGTGAGTTTACTTTGCAGGGCAAGCAGGGAGGTTTGAACCCAGTACTTCCTTATGCAGAGGATATTTACAAAAACTATGCATGAATATTTTTTCACTTCCTACGTGTTTAATCTTATGTCCTTCTCTTCCTCTATTTTTTTCCACTACATGTAGGAAATAAATATTTTAGCTTGACATACACACATGGAGACACAAGTAAGTTAGCATTTTATTCCCACAGCATCGCCCGCTTACTTTTTCATCCTACACTCAACTTCACCAAGCACATGCCAGAACCACCATTAAGCAACAGCTGACAGGCCTTGGCATCTGACAGCTGTGGCAGCGTTTGGTCTTCTAGAACTACTAGTTATCCCATGTTTTCTTCACAAGAAGGAATTAGCCTTTCTTCATAGCAGTGTTACAGAAAATAGAAAAGTTATGTTGCCCCTCCAAGAAATGAAAAGAACACTGCAG
>NW_010584382.1:0-16231 GCF_000705375.1 Tinamus guttatus | reverse complement strand
AACCAGCGCCCCCGCTTCGCCCTACGCGCCCCCAGCTGAGCCAATCCCCGCCGCGCTCCCGCCTGAGGCGGCCGACCAATGGCGGCGCTCTTCCCAGAAGGCCGCGGGGGAGGCAGGGAGCCCCGCCCCGCGCCGGGCGCCGTGAGGCGGCGCCTCCGTCCCGTTATGGGCTAAAAAGGGGCCAAAACGGGGGCGCTGCAGCGACACCTCCATCCCCAAGAAGTCCCGATCCCTCCCGAACCGCGAGGGGAGAGGAAAATCAAGGGGAATACTGCAGCCCCGCTGAAAGCGAAGAGCGCCGGGCCTCTTCCCGCTGACGTTCTTCTAAAAACTACATCCAAACCAAGCCACGCTTTTCAAAACTTTATTGATTTACCACTTGATCAAAGCATGGAATATTGTAACAGTATTATACATAGTATTTTCTTTAATGTAGAAAACTTTACAGAGCTTTTTCATATAAGTCACTATTCTCTCAAAAATGTATACATCCATTGGGCAAAGTCTGCTTTTTGTTATTGGTATTATTAAATGCACTTTATCTGGAGCTCTCCAAAAAAGGCATTTAAAATAGGTAAAAACATACATTTTTGCACAAAAATAAAATTAAAGGTGCAGAACAAACATTTTACATATTACAGGGGGGCTGCACTGTTGCTGGGGTAGAAGCTTTGTTTTTACTCCTGACTAAAGGTACTTTAAATACTTTAAGTGATAGACTAAGCTGAAGAGGAAGGGCAGGGGGGTTATAGCACTGTTAACTGGAACTGCTTTCAGAGCAAGAGAGAACAGGCAGGTTGCAAATTTTTGAAAAATTATATTCTTCCTTGCAAAAGGAAGTTTAAGGGTTTTCTTAATAAGTATCCTGCCTATTCATCGCAGAGGGTTGCACAGTAAGTAGTAGTAAAATACCATGCAGAGTCTCCATATTTATACCATTAAATTATAAGGTGGTTTAGCTATAATTTGTTGCATAACACCATTTAAAACCTTTAAGAGCTAACTTAATCAGTTTCTCCATGTATTGCACATACAGGCCTTGATCTCTTCCAGGATCTGCTGACAAAGAACCTTGTTTTCGTTCATACGGTTCCACTGAAGCCAGTAAAACTGCCCAAGGCGGCTCGAGTCGGTGTCAGCAAAGTCCAGCACAAGATCAGAACCAGCAGCGATTGCTTTAGGAGTTTGGCTCAGCGGTAGTAGCTTCATTAAAATATTTATGGGTTATGATCTTTGAGTGTGTAAGGGAAACTAAACAGTTGTAAACACAAATGTTTCAGATATTACACTTAACGACTTATTGCTTTGTGTACAGTCAATTCAACAAAACTGTGTCTGGATTAAGGCTGTTACAATCCCATTGCATTCTAGTCCTTATCATCTTCGTGCACCACAGCATAAATCTAGAATGGTTCTGATATCATGTACCTCAGTTCAGCAGTCTACATATGGTATAAATACAATAAAAGCTTTGCTTAAGAATGCCTATGATGCATCTGTAAAATAATTTTAGATCTGAAAATTAAGAGTCATTTTCAAGACACAAGTTGTAAGGCTTTCAGAACTGAAACATACAGAGAAAGCATGCAACTTAAAATTGTGTTTTGACAGGAGCTAAGGGTGTACATTCAATGAGGCTGTGACATTCAAAATCTGAAAAAAATAAAGTTTCAAATATTTTTAAGACCATCTAGGACAAGAAAAAGATCAGTTTAAATATTTAAATAGTATCAAAATAAATACTTCATTTTTACTGTAATTAATGAAGTGGCACTACCAAGGAACGAACAGCTACACTAAATGGAACACAAAAAGACATTGCAAATTCAGTAAGTTAGATATAGACATTGCTTATTTTTCAGTCTTTCCTTATGGTATAATACAACCATGTATTCTTTTTTTTTTACTAAACGTTAATGTATACATTTAACAGGCATTTAAATATTAAAAAGCCACAACCACCATTTACTTTTCTTTGGTTTAAAAAAAAAAAAAAAAAAAAGTGAAAACCAGTTCTGTTGACTGTAAAGAACACTCCCAAACACTGCTTTAGTAAACTGACTTACTGAGGGAGCACCCCATGAGCCTTTGGAGAAAGCTCAAAACAAAAAAAACCCAACAGCTCCAAAAGGGAAATATCCCAACACTGCTTCAACCAGGGCTGCCCTATCAGAAAGTTCACCTTACAATGAAGAGTCTAGAACTTAATACAATTCCATTTTTTAAAAATACTGTTATATTTCAGGGTTCCCAATATAGATAGCACAGTGCTGAATGCATTAATATATTTCACGAGGTGGCACCTACCCTATTATCCTGCCATGCTTTGCTTAGAGAAAGCTCAACTTGCAATTAAAATTTTTTCAAAGGACAGGATTCATCCCTGCAGTACTTCAGTTCTGTGACACGTATTTCCATGATACAATATCAATTAACTGAAGTCTTGCTATGAAAGAAAAATTCACAGGGAAAACAATACGTAGTGTGAGGCCACATGTTTGTTTTACAGATACTTCCAAGCACAGAAGTATTTTGGAAACTCTTGCAGTACATGTATGAGCTTAAAGTTCAAATTTGCTTAAAGCATTCCGGTTCCTTTTTTTTTTTAAAAAAAAAAAAATCTTTCCAAATCACAATAGGAGCTACAAGTGAGACATTTAAAAAATGCACAAGAACAATCAGCACTTTCAGATCTGCAATAAAGAAACACAACATTGATATGCATTAAGGATAGGTTACTTCTTGTTAAAGAGAGAAAATTATTACTAAATAGATTATAGTCAAGGGTAAAGACAATGTTACTTATTCAAAACCTCAATTATCATATTACTTTAGATCCTTGGTCTATGATCCAGCAATGTTTGAAAGTCAATTGAAAGTCTGAAAGTTTCATTTTAATGCTTTAAATTAATGTAAGACTAATGAGCTAGAATAAATATTACTGAGTGCTCCTGATATAAAACCTTCCATAAGAACAGAAGAACATTTCAGAATATGAAACATTGCTATTAAAAAAAAAAAAAGGTCTTTTAAAATGAACTGCTAAACAGCAGGAAAACCCTTCCCCCAAACTGGAATATCCTACAGGTGTCCACAACAACCCAACTAAACTGCCCTGCCTGGTCTAGTCAGGTGCATACAAAGAAAAACCCAGAATGATCTTAGGTGGTCATTAGCACTGCAGCATAGTTTATTTGGAACACATGTGCTAACATCACAAAGCTATACAACTATATTCATTATTTCCAAGGGGCATAATTTCCATTAAGGAATAATTTCCAGCTGATTTAAGATTTAGCTGGGATGCAAGACTGAACAATTAGATTAGAAGAGACAGACTTGATCATAAGTATGACTAGCATTGAAACAGACTTTACTTCTACTGTATTAACTCTGTAAGCAACAATTTAAATAAAAAAACTGCTGATAATTTTGTAGGACGGGCAGAACAGGTTTCTTTCCTCCCCCAAAATTGCCGCTACGGTCAGAGTAACTTGCTACTCTGTTGATTTACCAGGGTCCCATTTCCCCCTGCTGCTATCCACTTTAATCCATCTGCGGAACGCAGCTTTATGTACAAGCAGCAGTAACTAACTCTGTGTCAGGCTACCACGAAGGTAATTTTGTCCCAGCTGTCCGTATCTGCTCCTCTGTTATGCAGATTTTGAACACAACACCTATGCGCAGGAAGAACTTCCGTAGCACAGCCCGAAGCTCAGGAATCAGGTCAAATTGCATGATTTCACACAGGTATGGGTAATATGTTGAAGCATGTGTCCTAAACTGTTAAAAGAGGAAATGTTAAAAAAAAAAAGACAGTTATTCTCTGTTACTGCAGGATTACAAACACACACACATACACACACACACACACACACACACACACTCACAGCTAAATCCATTCATTAGAAAAGCCCGCACTACATGAGACCAAGGACCCATCAAGCCCTATGTCTGTCTTCTGCATCAGCCTCAGCAGATGCTTACAAAAAAACACCCGGACAGCAAGCAGGTGGTAATATTTTCCTTGAATACACAGTCAGACTCCAATTTGTGGCTTGGATTTCCAGAGGTAGAGGTGATATCAGACCCTATACATAAAGGAAAAGCCATATGAACTTGTCCAGTTGCTCCTCAAGCTCCAGAAATATCATCTGCAACACTCCACATCCACGAGATTTCTCAATTCTTTCTTCTCTGGATAAGAGATAAGTGAGAAAGACTCCGAACCTACATAAACTGTGGATAAATTACACTAAAATATGCAAGAGTGAAGTAGAATTACACACTCTGCAGTGGAGAAAAAAATTCCAAGTTGGAGAAAGTTTTCTTAAAAAAAATTTGAACAACTTCCAGAGCTTCACTGTATGTGCTAAACTAATGAACATTTGCATTAATGTCCCTCAAAAGGACTGAAACCCTGAAGATAATTCTTCATCATTGCTATCAAGGGACAAGAATTCCAGTTTTACACTGGTGAAGTTTACCACTCTGTATTACTGAAATGCAATGAAGTTCCTTTCACATTCAAAGTTGCACATTCAAAGTACTTCTATATGAAATGTATCAACATTCCAAAATAACAGCATTTGCCTTTATGAATACAGTTCCATTTCCACTACACAGAATGCTTGCACATGGAGATGTAATGATTCCTGTATTTCAAGGAGAATGCATCCTATGCGAATAAGTGAATTAACCATCTTGCAACACATCTGAGGAGAGCAAAGCCCGAGTTCAATAGCAGAGAAACAGAGAAAAAAATAATGCAAAAAGATGTTACTTTCAGCCCATTCTTACCTTTTCATCACTAATTTTTAGTGTTTTTGTTAAAAGCAACAGCAGTAGATTGGTCCATGCCTCTCTGTGGCTTTCCGAGTTCACAGTAATAAAATATGCCAGGGCTTCACTGCACACACTGGAGAACACAGTTACATTACATTGCATGCATACTGCACCTTATGCTACATTAAGTTACTGCATCCATTATACCTCTGAATATCATACTGTACTCAACAGTATGAAAAATATTTGTACAAACTTTTCTTTGCAAAAGTAGCAATAAGTCAAACAAGAAGGTGCTTTGTTTATGCTGAATAGGTCGCTTCCTTAATACTGCATTCACTTTTAAAGAGCAGTCCTTTATCTTCATATATCCTGCATGCTCTGCTCAACCTAAAGCAGAGCATTGGCAGCCACCTGGTAGGAAGCACCACGCACCAAAGCGAACGCGCTCCTGCGCCCGGTGCTTTTACCTGAGCAGCCGTTGCTGTATCGCGTCCCAGGCGTCTCGGCGGGTTTCGTCGATGTACATTCGAAAGAGGATTCTCAAGCAACAAGCCAAGCTGCTGGTCTCTTGTTTTAAGAGATTGGGTTTTGATTTACCCTTGAACCCTAGAAAACAGTCACATGTGGGAGAGGTCGAGGGGAGGGAAGGGATGAGGAAAAATCCACAGTAGTAGTTACCAGCCAAGCAGTAGAGTTTATCAATTTTGGACGGTGTATCTATTCTTAGAGACATTTCAGCCAAGCAGTAGAGTTTATCAATTTTTGGACGGTGTATCTATTCTTATAGAGACATTCAATTATTGCAGTGCAAACCTTGCTGCTTTATTTTAATGAAAAAACAGAAAATAGTAATTCTTAAAATGACTAGAAAGGAGACAAGTAATAAAAGCACACAAAGGTCGCAGATAAACTGTAGATTACCGTAGTAGTACTCTTTTTCTATTTCGAGATACATTCAAAACCATAAATGGAGTTCAGTATTTTCCACCAAGCTAAAGTAAAAGCCTCACCTGCTCTCCACAAGACTGTTCGCTGTTCATAATTTGAATTGAAGGCTTTTGAAAATGAATGAGACTCTTGCAAGCAATCTAGTAGCTTAAAAAGGTGATGTGAAGACATGTATTTATACATTCCTTGGTCTTCTGTGTCAATGTGGATATCTGCATCCAGCGCATCTCTCTAAAGAAAACCGAACAGCATCAATAATTTAGCCTTATTATATAGTCTTAAGAGACCTTCTTTGATACTTCAGAGACCATACACTAACTCCATCAAGATTCCATTTTTAGGTACAAGGGAAATATTAGTGCAATAGAGACCAACAGATGTCACCTACAGAGCTTTTAAAGAAAAAAACGCAAGAACAGCAAGTCTAAAAATGTGTCAACGGGGTATTCTTTTCAGTACGATATTGTAAGAAAAGTTACGATCTATCCCATGGTTAATGATATGATAAACCAGAACAAAGGGGAAGGGCCTCCCATATTATCAAGACAAAGGGAGATGATGGCAATTCAGTGGAGAACATTTCCTTGCTCCTAGGATCTGACTGACTGTCACTACGCAATTCTCACCGAATTAATTAATCACCAAAATAGCCCAGGTTTGAATGCTGCACACTGTAGAAGTTACTTGTTTTGGGCCAATGTCAGAAGTTTCTTTAGAGTTTTTCCATTTTTTAGCTAATTTCATTAGCTATCTCTTACAGTACCAGCCCCTCAAACATTAATGCACTAGCCTGAGCTTCTAACCTATGGCTACATTAACATAGAGAAGCAAGAGCTACCTTGCACTCTTCCCTAAGAATCATAATAGTTCCATTTTCAGGGGCAAGGACCTCTCCAAAGATGGTAATGAATTAAATCTTGATCATTAATCTTCTGCAGAAGTTCAACTTCTGCATCTCCTCCTGTGTAAACCCAGATGTTGAACAACCTCAAAATCTTGGTCAAAAACATAAGCCTCTCCCCCAAACCAAATACATACTTAAGGGATATGCATTTATTACAAAACATGTACAAACGGGAAAACTGTCAAGGAATCACTGCAAAGAGAAACAACACATTTGGGGTAATTTTGAAAGTTAGAGAAATCAAGAGACTCCCTGTACTCCATTCTGTAAATACACTTTACAAGTGCTGTCTTTGCACTTTACTGCCACAGGTATAAATAAATCTGATTGTACCTGAGCTGCAGCCATGTGCTCAGCATCTTCCTTCTTGCTTGTTGCTGGATAAAATACTATATTATCAATGGTCTGTATCAATTCCAGCTGTACCACACACTTTATAAGAAGGCCAGCAAATAATTTCTGGTCTAATAAAATGGAACAAAACAGGTTTTAGAAATAATGACAATACACTTAAAACAGGCTAGCAAAATTACAACCTTTTCAAGTTTTGTGATGCTGTGAATCACCTTATAAAGGGAAACACTTTTTCTCCAAAAATAAGAGGTTACATCAAGTCTTTACAACTAAGATTTTAAGTGATCAAATGGCTTAAAGCCTTCTCCCCACCTCCAAAGACTACAGAGATGGACTAACAGTGGTCATGAAAGATTAACTCACAAATTATCCTTACTTGTATAAGCACCACCTTTCCAGCTTTCATCTGTAGGATTTGAAAATTGACTCTGTCCTCTTTCTGAAGCATTTTTATCCATGCTGCTTAGAGACTGGTGATCTAGATCCAAATCCTAAAATAGATTGTAGAAAAATTCTGATAATCTCCAAAAAACTATCATCCAACTATCAGTTTTGAGATGACTTAACTATTGGTTTAGATTAGATTAGTTCAATTCTTTTAATCTTATTTCACAATGCTATCAAATACAAGCTAATGTTAATTCCAGTGTTCGCTGTCAAATTACTTTACTGACATAAAGTATTTCTAAAGCTAACCTAACACACTAGCCTTCAGCTTAGTTTGCACTGAAATAACTCTTACCAAGTGTTTTTCAGCCGAATCCTCCTCCATGCCTGCAGGCCTCCATGTAAGCAAGCTTCCCAGGGAGAAGAAAAACTGTATAAATACTGTTGTTCTGAACTAGCTCTTAGTTTTCAAAATATTCTTCACATACTTACACATGAGGAATGGTAGTTTTGAAGATTTCTAGCATACAAGTGCACGTTTGGCCCCAGACTTCAGGACTGAATTTCTGTCCGTTCAGTATTACCAGATTTTCTAGACAATTTGTACCTGATCGAGCCAACTGCTCATTATCTGTGAATGACACGTTCCATATTTATCAACTTGCATAATAACAAGGAAAATGAATTATTCTTTATACAGCTCCATTAAGACTTTTGTTCAGAGATACATGCTGCTTGTACAAAGTGCCCACAGTAGCTCAAAACCTGTGTGTAAATTATACTACAGCAACAGGAACTTTGGGGTCCTACTGAACTGAAAGTACTGTTTAAGAGGAGACATCATGGGACTGAAAAATCAATGAGGGAAGACAAAGGAAAGAAACAGGAAGGAAGCTTAGAGTGGGATGAAAGAAGGTAAACAGGAATTGAAGGTTCTTAAAATTTCTTTCTAGCTAGTCCCTCAAGTTCTGTGCTAGTAAACTGCAAGATTTCAGGCACACAAGTCGAAATTCAAATACATTTACAAAGAATACAAAACTGAACTCCTCAAGTTGTTTTACTATATCACAATAGCATGATACGTACATTAAGAGCTGCCTAACTGGTTAAATAGAATGACCTTTAAATATTTAAGACACAGCACACATCTATTATATAACACATTGTTCCAGTGGTAATTTCTATTCTTCCAAAAAAATCAGTAAACTTTTTTTTTCTTGAAAAAATGAGCAATCTAAAAATACATTCATCGAAAGATAAAAGTAAATAAGTTACCTTGTTTTACACACCAGTGTAACTGTGCAAATATATCAGGAAGAAGGATCTCATTTAAAGCTTCATAAAATTGGGTAAATACATCACAGATTGCATAAAGTGCATGGTTGCATGTAGTTGTCATCCACTCAGATTTCTGTTAGGAAATGAGAAGCCTTTGTTTTTATGGGGGTTCTTTTATGATACCAATTTGCTTACAAACAGTTACTTGAAAAAGGAATTGACCTCTGAAGAGAACAACAATTTAGATAAAAAGTAGAAAAAGGGCCCACTACTGCACATCTCTTGTCAGCAGCATTAGGTAGTCACTTCATCCCTTGTGAAAATGTATTTCGCGGTGATCAGTATTCTCCCTGGGAACAGCTAGATAGGTCACTGGATATGTGACAAGTTTTCACCTGGAAATATCAACTTTGGTAGCTTCATACGCACTTCATTGAGTTCTAATGTACTCTGTAGATCATGATGACAAAATGCCAGCAGGGGTGAAGTGCAGTGTTAAGGCAAAAAATACAAACTGCCTTGATTTTGAGTTTCAGAGGACTAATTCCAGTGGTTCCTTTTAGGATAATAAATCCAAATTGTTCTCATTTCCCAGATTTTTCAGCAACCCTTTCACACTCTCAAAAATATAACTCAATTCTTGACTTTATTTATTTTATTACCTCTGTTTGTTGTTCAGGCAATTTCATATTATCAAAAATCCGAAACACAATTCTGAACAGATCTTGCCACCAGTGCTTTTCAAAAGTATGGCCATAACTCTTCATTATTTCAAACATCACTGTCAAGCCTCTACAAACAACAAAAGCAATTATAGGAAAAGATATTAAAATGGCTACCTGTGATTCTTTCCCAAACTGTATGCAAACAAAAAGCAGAAGAGCCTTATTACCTTGTTCGAACATCTAATTTACAACGATTGATGATGCAAGAAAGTTCAAATAATATAGGGAACCATCCTCTGACCCACACTCTGTCCCCAGGAGCAACATTCATGTCATCACTTGTGTATTCTCTTAATACCTTAGAGATAGACAGAGGAGAAAAAAAGAAACTGAAAAAATAGAATTCTGATGTATTTTAGATACTTCTAGTGTTAAATAGGTTTGGAAAGTTAGCTCAATTTATACTGTTACACTCATTCTTTCAAAAAGAAAAGAGATACCTAGTTTTGGAGATAGCTGTAAAAATATATGAGAATAAGTATTCACATTAAATCAGTTTTATTTTAGAGCTGTTGTAGTTTTCTACCAGTCACAGACTTTGACATTAGCAAACAAGGTTCACAGTGACAGAAAAAAGTTAGATACAGATATCTATGTACTAATAGAGCCTAAATTTCAGCAGTTGCACATAAACCAGTTATGTGTTTTTCTGGCATACACTATGCCTATCTTGCAACAGTTCATGTGCAACTGCAGTATAAACCTAGGCTCTTTTCAGCCAAGTGAATGTTATATTAAGCATTTAAACAATAGACTGACATAGAAAAAAAGCATGTCTGGAGCCAGTTTAACTGGATATAATCAGTTTGACAAAACATGAAGTTGTTTTCAATATTAGGCTAACACTGCAGTAAAAGGACTGTTTAAATCAGTTATTTCCATTCTAAACAAAGTGTTTTAGCTATTTCTAGTTTACTGCTAACCTAACAAAGAGCTTCCTAATTTTGAATAAACTTTTAATACGAACACTCATGCCTTGGAGACTGAACTTTGACAGCTATTTCTTGGCTGCAATAAAAATCCTCAGTTTAGCAGGAGAAAATGCTGCAGCAATACACAAAGGTAAGTAAATGTGTAAGAAAATACCTGTGGTCTTTCTGAAACATATTTTGCACAATAACGAATAAGTCTAATAGCTTCCATGCTTGTGTCTGGAAATGCTACATTACAGGCAAATTCTGAAAGGCATTTTACTGCATCCTGGAATGAGTCAATTGCTGCTGGAAAGTGCTGTTGAAAAATATTTGCTGTGGAAAACAAACAAAAGTACTTGTTAAAATTTACTAATAGTAACCAGCTATAGTAGGTTACTGTTGCTGTTTCCCCCCCCGGCCCCATTGGGGATCAGAAGACATAATAGACATAGAAGACATAACGGATAAAATCTTACAAGCAAACTGTTTAAATGCTGCAATTAGGTCTTATCTCTATTTACCTAGTAATACAAAAGTCTTATTCTGATAACCTTTTTATGCCGAATGAGAGCAGTTTTAATTTAGGTAATTGTATCTGTCAAGTATTACTTACTAACGATATGTGCTGTGGTTTGAAAGGCCAACTCCACAATATTCCCATCGTGGTCAGAAGCAGCTTGGTGAAAAACTGCAAAGATATTTTTCCAGCCAGAGCGAATATTACCAGCTTGAGAGTTCACCATCTGAGCAATGCAGCGGATTACCATGTCCCGAATAGTTGGGGATCTGAAAAAGTAGAAGTTAAGTATCAAATGCCACTTCCACCTACAAGGGAATCCATGCCACATCACAGCACATCTTTAAAAAGGCCTCAAGCAAGAGAGCACAGAGATTCCAGCGCATGCACACCTGTTTTTCTTCATAATATGCTCAAAAGGCCTCAAGAAGTCTTTCTGGAAACGGAAGTTGGCTAGCTCTCCCTTCTCAAGAAACTTCATTGACAGTTGCCTTAATGAATCTACTGCAAAGATGGCAACATCTTCATTAGGGTTACATCCAACCTAGAAGAAAAGCGTATTTTCAGTCACTTACCAGCTAACATATTAAAGCATGCATTGATTCATCATACAAGTTTGATCTTTGGCACATTTCTAGTTTTCAGATATATAGAAAATTAGGGGTTACTTTTGGAAGGGACCTGTCTCAATCATTTTGTCTGTATAAGAAGCCCCATAGATCCTGCATGCAAGTGCAGAACAACCACCAGACAGAGCTTAGGTCAGAAGGACAGCATGTCTCTAGTTCCTCAACAGAACTCCTTTGTTGTTTCAGGATCATCTCTAGATATTTTAGAAGATAGAAACAATCCTTACATTTGATCAGGAGGATAAAACAATGGCACAGGGAAGAGTACGAAGTCATATAACAAGGTACTTAGAAATATAATTAATGGAAGTAATACGAAGTCATATAACAAGGTACTTAGATAAGATTACTTCCATTAATTATATTTCTTTTCTGTTTTTAAATACCTGTTCCCTTTTAATTAGACACTAGATTCTAATCCTAACATTCCTCAGATTTTTCCAGCTCAAATGCTGGAAACTTTTGTGCCTTTAATGGATCCTGATATCACACCACCACCTACACCCCTCAAGGAGGCAAAGTGAAAAAGCTGATCAAACAAGTCCTCATTCATGTACGTGCTACAACTTTGATTTTTAGATTACCTTATTGAAGTGGTCTCCAATCACTTGCCATATCCTTGACCACTGCAGCCTAATGCGGTTCATATTGTAATAGGATATCTCCACTATCTTCTGCAGGCTGAACATGCGTGGGTGGTGTGGGGAAGCCAGCTCATCCATGGAAACAGCGCACAGCCAGCGCACAAAGTCGACTGAACATTAACACACATCATTACAAGGTCAGGATGTTACACTGCAAGAGTCCCTGTAAACCATCGCGTGCTCAGCATACTTGCCTATTGCATTTCCATCAAGCCTTGTTGATCCCGTAAATATCCTGTAGAACAAATAAAATGAGTTGTAATTTTAGCTGCACACACCAAAGAGTCAATCACATCTTAAAACTATAAGTAAACATCATTATATCTCCTAAAAGGACCATGTAACCCTCCATGCCATGAACCCTGCAACTCTTCTATTTTTATTACTTGGCAGAAGTTTGACCCCTCTCCTTGCAGTTTTGAACATTCATTTCCCTGTTGCAACTTGGAATCTGCTACGCTCTCCTGTGCTGTGGCAACAACCACAGACTCACATTTTCTCTCCTCTGCATGCACTGCCAGAAGACCCATTTGGGTAACGGGGAATAAAGAGACATTAAGAAGGCTTGTTGCAAGACTTTACTGGATACCAGCCACTGTCTCCTTGCATTTTATGCAGTTCAAGAGTAACTTAAACTGTGACTGTTGAAACAGATATCAGAAAGACTATGGATATGCAACCACCCCTTCCTTGTCCAGGAGTGTTCAGAGTCTCAAGAGCTTCACAGGAAACACAAAGCTGAATGTACAATTCTACAGGCTCACCTAATAGTTTCTGTAGTTACAAAAAGTCCCCTTCCAACACATTTCATTTTTTTATATTAAATAACAGTATAGCTAATCAATAGCCTTTTTCTGACAAGGGATTTTGGGGAAAAAAAAAAATCAAAAAGAAAGTGCCTGATATGGCAGAACCTGCAGATGAAGTGAGGATGGCCAATAGCTTCAAGTTGCATTTTCCCCAGAAAAATCATATTCAATACCTGTCTACTGCCACCACCACACTCTGCGAGCTGGTCTCTCCCACCGACTCCTGAATGCTTGCCATGTGCCGCTTGTCAGCTCCGCTCCCAACCAGGTTCCCTGCAAGGAAAACCAAATCAAATCTAATTCAACACCAGCATTCTGCATCACGAAATATGGCCTTTGACACCAAAAGGTAGGCAGACAAAAGAGACACAATTAGCTTGCAGTTTATATGGATCAGTGCTTTACCCAATCTGTGCCAAATTAACGCAAAATTGAACATTCAGTAAAAAGAATAGTTTTGGGAGGGTATCATGTTTTGACCTTCAGATTACCTTGTTATTATTATTTTCTACTGTAAATCAGATATATACAACAATAATAGTGATGAAAAACTACCCAGCATTAACTACTCATAGCATTAACTCTGTAATATTCTGAAACTGAAAGGCTGTTTCCAGGAGTTTCCAAAGAGTAAGACAACCTGCTTTCTAGTTCCCAATGGAAAGACAGATTTTTATTGCAAATCTTGTATGGATTGGTATGAACGGAAATAGCAAATGCAATGGGCAAAGATAAACTATTTGGAAAAAAAAAAAAAAAAAACTCACCATTAAAACAACTGTTAGTCCCTAAAGACATACTGTTTCTATAGTTTGCTTCTAAACAGAGTGTAAAATGAAAAATAAACTAAACTATGAATTTAGGTGTTATCTGATAACACAGACAATATTCACATTCCAAAAAATAAATCTGGAATTTCACTGATATCTTAATCCAATTACAAAGTTGAAACACATTGGTAACTACTAAAAATGCTGAACAGATCCATATTTAGTTTCATTAACCTCAGATCAAGACAAGAAAATATGTTTCTGCATCTTACACAGTTTTCTGATCCATCATATCTGCAGCTATAAATGCAGCTTTGTGAAGTTCAAGATTAACAATCTTACCCAATCCCAGGCCCATAAATTCTTCCCCTCCGGATGAATAGCTCCTAATGCTTCCTTCTCTTTCACGCCCAGAGCCAGATAAATACCGAGTTTTCACTCCAGTTCCTATAAGTTGTGCTAGTTCAAGCTGGCTGATACATTTCAATATCTGAAAAAGGAATGTTTAAACATTTTGTTTCAGGATACAACTGCATTTGTATTCCTAAGACTACAGATTCTCCAACCTTTAGACACCACCTCCAGGTTTGATGGAGCTAGAACACCATTACTAATGTAACTGGAAATGCACCAGCTGTCATGAATCACTGCAATATGCAAGGAAAACAAAAACAAAATCCAAGAGCAGGAATTTTCCTTTAAGCAGAAACATAGATTTAGGTCAGATTAAAGACATGCTAAAAAATAAGTACGATCCCAATAGTCTATCTTTATCCATCTCTCAACTAGTTACTTTATGTGATTTTACCACAAAGGTTACCAAACACCGGACAAAATTTGGAATTGTCGATTGCAATTCTTTGGTTTGCATGATCAACAATTCAATAGGCTGTCTGGCCAAAATAGTTAAGAGATAATTTTAACAAAATCCTACCAATTAGTGTACTTAAATCCAGGTTTCAAACCGAGGTTCTGACAGATGCAGGGAGCTAAATGCAGTACTGAAAACTGAAACTAATAAACAAGCTAGAATAAAAGAATCCTGGAGTTTTCAAAGGACATTGTAGCTGTACTATTTAAACTATACAAGTTTTTACCTCATGCCAAGAGTTCCCAAGATAGTTGCCATCTGTGTGAGCGACTGTAATAAGCGTCTTAATGGTGTCTATGTTTTTCTGTTTCATTTCGGTAATGCTGGAACTGGCGGTCAACAAGGAAAAACGAGCAAGCGCCTGCACATAAGCATCTCGTTCAAGCTACGAACAGGAGAAACAAGTCATGTAATTAAGTTCCTCAAGAGCTGGAGAAAGCCACTTCCCCAGCATGCCTGTATGACTTCTTTCCATGCCTAGTTGGCAATTACATTTTGAGCACTTTCTGTCTGAGGGAGAACAGGAGGCAAGCTCACAAATGCACTTAATTGATTCCCTTCTGTTGCTGAGCCTTTATGAAAAGCTTGAGGATATCAAGATCTCAAAACAAACTAGAGAGATGGTGAGGAAAGCCAGTTATTTCTATTTGGCCATTTCAGTAAACTTGATAAAACAGCTTGTTCACATTTCTTTTTTCCCCTCCCAGAGCCTAAACTGTCCCTAATGAGGTCCCTGCAAAGTATTATACAGACCTGCATTCCAAAGATACAGGCTATTCTAATTGCACATCGTATTCCTTCCAAGCAAAGAGATGCCACTTCTGTGTCGTCGCAGTTCTGCAAACCAACGCTGTAAGCTGCCAGCAACGGAGTCCATACAAGCTAAAGAATGGAGGAAACCAGGTTTAGAAATCTGCTAAGGTTTTACCCTAAAGCATTAGGCAGACTAAACACACCCTCTCCCTCTCCCAAAAAATAAATAATAAAAAACAACTGTCTGTTGTATTATCTAACTCTAGAGGGTCATTTCCCACATTTTTTCAGCTTAAAACTGTCTTAGCAGTGAAGATACAAAGAGAACACTCACTTTAAACATGGGTCTGACATGATCCAGATGAGTGGCACTAGTAAAAGGGGCCTTCGCGTGGCTTACTGCCTCCATGAGGGCTTTAGCTGTTTTAGCCATTTGCTCCATCTCCAAGTTGTACAACAACCTCCGCTGCTTCTCGTTAGCTACATCTAAGGGGAACACCACACAGTTGCATTGGTTTTTCTTTTTTTAAGATAGCAGATTCCATGACTCAGCTGTGGGTATTACAAATGTTAAATGAAGCTGCAAGAAATGAAGTCTGTTGGTAAAAATCTCCTAGAAGGATTACAATTCAGAGGTTGTCACAGGATACAGGCAAAGAATTACAGCACTAAAATTCATATCTCAGCTAAAGACTTTATTCTAAACATAACTAACTCAACTCTTCACTTATATGCTAGGTGCTGAGGGCTGAATACAGAAGTTAGAGGCGTAATGTAAATCACCCCTTCCATAAAAGTAGGCATAAAATGCTTTGTGTTCTTAGGCTGAAGGCCCCAAAAGAAAACTAGCCATCACAACTTATTGTTTCTTTTTCTAATTGATTTAGTAAAGGTTGCAGCCTCACTTTTCAGACAAATCAGTTTGTTCCGGTTCTGATCC
>NW_010584381.1:51956-98532 GCF_000705375.1 Tinamus guttatus | reverse complement strand
AAATAAATGGAAAACAATATGACTCAGTTCTCTAAGAGATGCTCGCATAAGAAGAACATGCAGCGACACAAAGCTCTAATAATTCTAAGTAGGTATAGATGGTGATTCAGAAAGAATTAAACTTCCCTGGTTCCTGGAATGCTTTGTATATAAAATTGTCTTTTCTATCTAAGCAGCATTTTAAAGCTAAACCAATCCTGGATACTAGAGAGGCACTGCAGTGTACATTTTGAAGAGTCCAAATCTACAATACCATAATACATACATTATTATTAGATATGTTTTTAAATGAAGTCTAAATTCAGATTTTCAGGCCAAAAGTCCCTGTGTTGTCTGTTAAGTTTTTTTTCTAGGAAGCCCTGCTTGAATTCAATAGAAAAGCTTACCAAGTACCCTGCAGGCATTTTTGTAGGGAATTATTATCAGTGTTTCATCAGTAAATTAAGAAAAATACAGGAAACAATAGAAGGATATTATAGAGCAAGACTATAGAGATTACAAAAAACAAAAACTAAACAAAACCCCAACACACACAGAAAAAGATCAGCCTGTCTTAAATTGCTCAAAGTAATCTAAAAATTCTTGCCTGCAGCCAACACTACTTAAAATTACACTCCTCTTTCTCAGGGAGTGTTTATATTTGCCTCTTTTATATATATATATGTATAGGTTATACAGTTGATAGGCTGTCGTGAAAGGTTGCATATATATCACACATATTTATCTTCCTTACTTTTGTCTATGCCAGTAAGATCTGGCTGGGGAACAGAGGGGTGGACTGAAACCGTCAGTTCTGTAGAACTGTAGGTGTATAGAACTTCCCGGAGGGAACAGACTGCAGTTGTTGTGCAAGACATACAAATAACAAGAAGTGGCTAGAGCACAAACTATAGCTTGAAAGCTTGAAAACGGGAGTTTAAAATTAAAAGAAAAAAAAAAAGAGGGAAGGGTTTTTTTTTTTGTATGAAATACAATGTCATTCTTAATAGTGGCATTATTTTGGTATTAATATGCCTTTACTAAGATCAGTCCAAGGCAAAGATGAATAGAGGTAGGAGTTTTGCCAAACATATTTCCTTTCTCAAGCCAGGAGAATCCCATGTTTGATGCTTATGGAATTAGTGAGTGATTGATCAAACTGTGGTTCTTCAAATCCATGCTTCAAACTGAAAAACAGTGAAGAAACTGAGTGCTTCCAGTTGTATCCAATGCAGCATATGCATGGTTAGAGATGAAACATGTGGACAGGCAGATCTCCCCAAATTTCTCTTCACCTCTACTCTCAAGGGCTGCTTGGGATCCAGGCTTGAAAGCGCTAGCATTTAGTCATCTTCTCCAGGACAGACCTAAGGAGGTCTGGACTTTACTGTCATCACCCTGGCAAAGTGTAAGACAGAGTCATTGCAAGTCTGAATTCACAGTAGTATGAATCATTAATATTCTGACCATTAAGAAAATGAATGAAGATATGCAGGACTTCATTATGTTTTGCAAGAGTCTCTTGTTCTGCTTCACAGAAGATGATTATGTTTTTACAACTCATTTACTGTACACAGAGAGCTAAAAAAAGTGCTAAAGAAAGAGCTTTAGAACACCCAAGAAGCAATAATTTGCTTTTTGACAGGGAAATCTGATCATTTTGTCTTGTCCTTAAGCTTTCAACAAGGATGACCCTATACTTCATTAAGGACATGTGCAAGAATGCAGCCAAAGCCCTTGAATTTTCAGACCCGTTACATGTTGTGTTAACTCCTCATGCTGCATAGTTGTGGCTGCTACCACCAAATACTCATTTATACTGATTTTCCAAAGAAAAAGTCTCTGGATAATAAAACAAATCTCTATAAATTTTATGCCCAATGGAGTATGAGATTTCAAAAAAAGTCTTTGCAGCTGTTTATATTTTCTTTGACAGAAACATATTTTTGATTATTTTACTTTTAAGCAAAATCAATTCAAAATTTTGTTAAAAAAAAAAGGGGAAAAAAAGTCATATGCCTCCTTGAGGATTCTGTCATTTCCTGATATAGAGTGACTATGTTTCCGGCAAGTAAAATTTTATTGGATGGACATTGCTGTAGAGATGTGCCCAAGGGCATGCAAAAAGTGTCTGGGCAACCTATGGCAGGAAGGTCCATGGGCTTGGGTGACCAGCACCCGCCTTCTGGCAGTGCATGTCCCAGCCACGAGGTGGCTCTGGGCTAACTTGGGGAGATCCCCCAATTAGTGGGATTTGTGAGGGAAGGAGCAAGGTGGGAGGTAAGCTTGTGCCTTCAGGCTTTAGTTAATAATCCGTTGCATAAATGTTAGATGACATGATTTTTGGTTTTGCTTCTGAAATTATTATTTTTTTCTTATTTCCCTGCTTGTGCAAAACCAATATTGTAGAAGGGATGCAAATTGGCAACAGACCAAAATACCAATAACCAAATACGACCAATAACAAAATACGACTCGGAATACATTGTCCGGGCTGGATTTGTATTCTTAAAACTACCCTAAAAAGCTGTATACAGTGATTATTGTAATGAACTTGAAAATATCAATCAGAAAAGGAGCTAATAATTACTAAGCTTGTAACAAAACATGGACTAATTAGACTTAACTGAGGATTTTCTGTATATGTTTGTGTAATTGATTAAAACACTTTTCAGTGACTTGCCTGACATAAAGAAAAGCTGCTTGTTTCTGTTAATAAGCTCTTTAGTGGAATAAAGAGTGAAGGAGCAAAAGAAAAGTGAATGAGAGCAATTATTTGATTACATTTAGGAATCCATACCTAACATTGATCTCTTTTATAGACAGAATGCATGCAACTGTCCTACAATATAAGACTGTTCTTCTCACTTCAATTAGGATTAAGGCAAGGTCATTTCTGAAGAGATGATTATGAATTTTCCCCTCAAAATATATTTTATGTGAAGTGGATTTTGCAATTACATAGCACAACATATGTAGTTCTCATTGGATAACTTGTTTTCTTCAGAAAGATTTGGCACAGTATTGAACAGCATGAATCGCACCTGGCTTCAGAGGATTGGTTAAAAACCTGTGAGTGCTTAAAACTGGTACAAGTGAGGCTGTAAATATCTTTGGAAGCTCAGAGATAGTTATGATTTCACCAGAAAGTCAGTCGTGCTCTGCATGTCTCACATTCTCTCCCAAAATACATGCATGGATTTCATGTCCAGGCCATTCTGTCCACTTGGGTTCCATATTTATTATAATCCATTACAGTCATAATAAATGTGTCAGTTTTTTGCCTTATTTCTTTTTCTATTATATCTCTTAAGTATTGAAACTAACATTTAAGAGTCATGCTAGATTATACTTTTTGCCTCACATTTCTTTAGAAAAATGTCTAGTTCTGTAAGCCAAATTCTACTCTCCATCCTGTCTATGGATATGGTCAATGGATACAATCAATGGATACTTTTTTCTTGGATTATATATTTGGTGACATTTATGTAGTCAGGTGTATGTAATAGCTACATAATGTACATAAATGTCATTATGTATCCTGATGACATTTATGTAGCTTTTCAGCAGGCTTGCTGCAATGCTGCAGCTGATGATGCAAAACCTGCCTCGAGTTAGAAGTCTGGAAAGGAATAGGATCCAAATTGTTCTCTGCTGTGCATGTTCTGCAAGGCTAAAGGAAGAAAAATATAGTAAAGCGTAAATGTTGTTTCTGCAGGCAGCAGATAAAACTCTAGATTTGTTGAATCAGAAGGTGTCATTTTTTACATCACCCCTTGTCAGAACTGAACACCATTTTAAGAATGTTTAAAGACCTGTTGGTAGGAGAATATTTTGAAGCTGCCATCTCCTCTGATTGTTTTGGACACAGTATTAAAAGTAACACCCATTAAATGTCCTATAGCATCAAAAGAGTGACATAAATTCTTTCTGGCTCATGTTCTGACATCATGGTGGGAGATAGTGCCAAGCATGGAGGTGATGTGTAAGTTCATGTAAGTTCAATCCACTAGAGCTAATTCAGACTCTCCTTCACTTTTCTAAGCCCAGCAGGCACAGGTGAAGTGTAAGCGAGGGAATCTAAATTACAAAATTGAGGTGGCTGTGGGTCCTGGTAGGGCTCACAACAATCTATATGAGTTGAGAAAGCCTACAGAAAACCTAAGCTACTCTGCCACGATCTCCAGGGGCCAGAGTTTAGGTGGACTCACATTTCTGGAGGTGCTTGCTCAGCACCTGTATAAATGAGATCTGAGTTTGAGTTTATGGTTATGTGACACAACTTTTATACACAGAGTACTGAGATTATTGCTTCTGTCCTCAACACACAATTTCAGTCTTTGCCCACACTGTGTAAGCCCCCGCATTGTGCTAGCTGGGGGTTTGAGGTTATTTAAATTCTACTACAATTTATTACAAATGTACTACAATTTTGAAGTCACATAAACAATAGCAAAAAAAAAATCAGATGGAATATAAAAAATAGTGAGTGAATATTTTCATTGTGCTATCAGTGACTTTGTAGTTATTTTCCTCTGCTAAGTGTTTATTGGACACTT
This sequence comes from Tinamus guttatus, assembly GCF_000705375.1. Next base: position 93,994 of record NW_010584381.1, on the reverse strand, counting down.
CGCAAAATGCAAAAAAAAAAAAAAAAAAAAAAAAAAAAAAAAAAACCCCCCCCCCAAAACAAAAAACAAAAACAAACAAACATAAAACCAGAGAGACTTATTATCACTAGAAATACTCGCACAATTGCATGTAGAAGTTCAGGTGAGCATCAACATTATGAGAGCTGTTATCTGAATCAGAATCATTGGCTATGCCTATAGTACTAAATGAAACATGGCCAAAGCATAGACTTAAGTGCTGGACTGCTCATACTGTTTATTTATCAGCATGTTCCCTTGCAGGGTTTTGTCCCAGCTCAAGGTTTCATCCCAACCTAGTTAAGGGTCTCAAACAATACCATCTCTTTGTGAAAAAGGTAAAATATAACTTCAAACCTGTGGGCAAAGTGATGCTTTGAATACAACTTTGATCTGAAGATAACTTGTGTGTCAAACTGGACTCAAGTAACACTGCCATTTTTTTTATGTCTTTCTGACTAAATGCAAAAAATATTGGCCAGGAGTAATGGGAAAAAGTAGCCATTGTTTTTCTAGTGGTACATTTATACATATGAGATTTACTAACTGCAGAAGCAGTTTGATTAATAGATCAGATTTGAAATGCCTAAATTCTAATCAGGATCTGCTGGTAATGGAAAATTTCAGAATGGTAAAGTAGTTTATACTAATATTCCAAATTTAGAGCCATAAGTGAGACAAATCTGTGTTTAGGTTTTTAAATAAAAAAGCAGATATTCAGAAAAAAAAATGTTTAGTGAAGTCATTTTACAGGTGCCTTATGAAAAAAATTGAAGGCAAGTTTGATTTCCCTGAATGTGTAGATAGCCAAATTTGAATACTTTAGCTAATGTTTCTATTTCCACCGGTAAAATGTCTTAAACATTGGACTGATTTTTACAAGCTATAACTGGGTTCTGTAAGGCATTACAGATTTGTTTTGAGGGGAAAAAAGTAAAAAGAAAAAGAAAAACATAAAAATGATAACATTCTGAATGGTATAATTTAAGTAGTAAGTATTATTTACTGTATGTAAATACAGTATGTATAATGTAAATATGTATAATACTAAGTATTATTTACTATATGAGTATTGTAACTGTGTTGTAGAATTCTATTTAAGGGCAATACATGTACCATGTGATATTAAAAAAATATTTTGCAGCAAATAGCTTAAGACCTTCTTTAGGAAATGAATTGAGTGCAACTGTGTCAATAATATTATTTTAAGATCATTCTAGACCACTCGTATAGTGCTGGAAAAATAGTGTTTCTCTGATAAGATTTTTGAGACTAATTCAGATCAGCCTGGAAGGTTTTCACAGGATGTAGTTCTTTTTACTGTGTTCTCTATTCAAAGTGCCTACAAAGAGAAAATGTTTTCTTACACTATTCTTGGTAGCAACGCTAGAAACAGTCATGTGAGGTAAGGATGAAGCAAAACAAAAGAGATATATGCACAGTCACTGTATATATATATATATATACAGTACCTACTACTGAACTTAGAATAGTAAATCAAACTAAGTCAGTCTTGTATAAGCAAATCAATGCTGTATATTCTCCCCAAAACAGGAATTATTTCTGTTTCATGGAAATATACAGAAATGCCCATAGCAGACAATTGCAGATAATCCCTCCTTATCACATTGTTGTCAAGAAAGGGTTGGTTCACATGATGAAACAAAAACTTTTATTTGTATTATAATTTTTATTCTGCCAAGTAGAACTATGTTAGTTCTCACTATTTATATCAATGTCCATCCTCTGACTTCAAGTCAGATAATTGTTTTGGTAATGCCATGTGGAAATAGTTTCTCTGAATTCATTATAACTTATTAAAACAAAATGAAGCAAAACAAAATGTATTTATTTGCTCATTTCTGATTGTCTAGGTCCTTCGCTGCTGATTCATTGTGAAGAAAATGCTTTGTTCTTCCTTCCAGGATGCTTTCTGTCTTGCACAATACCTATTTCTAATTCCAAATTATCTGCCCTTATCTCTTCTACTTTTCTTCATATCTGAATATCTCCTCATTTTCTTATTTTTGTCAATAAATCCTGGATTTATTCTCCTGGATTTCTGGCTCATACTTTTGAACTTTTGTCTGACTGAAGTTCTTGATGTGGAACCTGCCTTATCCTTGACTTTTTCTGGGTCAGAGGGAAAAGATTACACCTGTAAAGGTACATTTCTCTAAACATTGACTATATGGAGAGTGTGAGATGACAAGTCTCATAATTTTAGTATCTCAGAGATGCATCAAAAGCTATGAATTTGGTCGAGGAAAGGGCAAGGAAAACCCATTTTTAATAACTATCAGTTATCAGTGATGTAACCTGTTGCTCCAGTGTAATAGTTTTTGTGCTTATAACCAGTGCTAAACTTGGAGCAGAGACACCTACCAGTCCAATCTGGGAAAAACTGCTGGATATACGTAACACATTAACTCTGTTAACATATGTATACCCTGATTCTTTCTGATCTGCTTTAAAACTCTCAGTAAGTTTTGTCGGGAAAAGTTACCCATCTGCAAACAACTCTTATATGATGTTAAATGGAGCCTGCTTGAACAAGTTATATTTTGCAACTTATTTACAAAATGACTTGGACAGAGTTTCCATTAAAACTAACTTTTAATTAAAAATTTCTTTTGTCTGGTTTAACTCGGATTTTTTACTGACTCTTTTTGGTAATATTTGATTTTAGTATTATACTGTCAACCTGACCTGGTGTTGGTCAGGGCAAATTTTTAAAATGAAGGCTTTAATGCTACTTATGATACCTACTTTCCTACTAAGCCTGAGGCATATCCAGCTAGATAACATAAATGATACCAGCTGAGGACCTAGCCCTAAACATCTGATGAATACAAAAAGCAACTCAATAACATTTATTGGAAAAGCAGTGCAACATGCATCATTATATCTGTATTTTTTTGGAGGGGAGAGGAGGAATGCGTTTATATTTTACGTATAGAACTCACTTGGGCAGTAAAATATATTTTTTCATTCTTAGGGGTGAAAACATGAGACATTGAAGACAGCATTTTCAAGCTGGTTATGAAGATTTGAACATCCAAATCCATGTAAAAGCAATTGAGGGTATGTTCTACATTTCAGGACATTCACATGGAGTTCTTAGAGCTTGGGGAAAATACTTTTATGTACTTTGCATTCCTCCAGATATTCTTCTGCTAGTCTCAAGATTTCAAGATGATTTTAAATTAAAAAAAAAAGTCATTTGATTTTTTTTTCATTATTACCCTTTTTTTTTCATTAGCAGCCCTTGCTGGCTGCTTTGATTTTGTTCTTTTCATACTCTTTCATGCTTTCTCTTGTTTTAAACACACTTAGCATCTATATTTTAAAAATAATCTAAGCCTCTTATTTGTCTCTCTAAATACATTTCAATCAGCATATACCTTTTCTGAAGAATTCCGTCTTCAGATTCTTTTCAGTCAATTTTACTTCCAAATCCTGTTTGCCTGTAGAAATCTACTGGGCTACTCATATGAGAAAAGCAAGCAGTTCTTGCCTTTATTTGGTAAAGCAGCAGACTTGAACAAAAGCAGTACTGTACCTGCTATACGCAGCCAGAAACAATGACAAGCTCCTTGATAAGATTAGATGTAATTTTAAATGCAACTGGGACAAGGAATCCCTCCCACCAACTGCAGCTCCTAACTCTCTACTGTAATTCCACCACAGTAAGCAGTTGAAGAATTACTGACAAGAGCCAGACTGCCTTGTAAGCACCACCTAACAGACATAGAAACATGATCTGCATCATTTTTAAGCTTGGCAGACATTTTGTGCGTCTTTCAAAAAAGAAAAAAAAAAAAGTCTTTTAAACCAGACACACTTAAACTTTATACATTCCCACCTTTGTTGTTAAAGGAAGGCAAACTTGAAACATCCTCATACACATACACTGAAAATAGTTCTGTGAAGCAGCTAGTTACAACTGATTGCTTCAAAATAAGGATATGTTCTTCATTTTCATTGTATATGAGCTAATTGTTTTAACTTTGCAACAGAAAAGGCTCTCTACAGTCCCAAGCTAATCACCAACCTTTCACTCACAAAATTTACGCCTACAAAACTGGAGACTCAGTCTGCAGCTCTGAAATGGGGGTGTAGGACTATGTAGAGCGCATATTTTCAGGTTGAATTCCCATTTGTTCTTTAAAGTAATGGATTTTATTACTTTTGTCTTTAAGAACTGAGACATATCCAAGGTAATGTCTAGTTATATCTCTGTTTGCAGTCCTGAGATAAGCCCTATGCAAATTAATGCACAGTGGGATTCAGATATGATTTTCTTTTAAGCATAAATTTAATTCTGTATACTCTGCTTTTTTTTTCCCCCACATACGCCTGTCAAAAATTACTATGCTACATATGGGTCGAATGTATTCAAATTGTAACCCCCTTGGTGATAGCACATGTTTAGATGACCAATCAGTAGCTTGATGCAGAGTCCGTTGAAGCCAGTGGAATAATAATAATAAGCTTTAAATCAAACCCGAGTGGAGAACAAGAGAGCTACATCAGTGAGGCCAAACAGCATGGGCAGTGCTTCTGAAAAACTAACAAATGTGCCCAAGCAGTGGAAGACACAGCATTATTCACAGAGTCGCTAATTCCCTGCTCCAGAATTAGAGCTTTAGTTGAACAAACAAGCAAACAAAGAGAAAGAAAAAAGAAAAATCCCTGCTCTCTAAAACATATGAGGAAGTAGTGTCCTCTGCATCTGGGACAAGGGCTCACATAAGCTTCCCAAGGAAGAAATTCTTTCGGAAATATTGTAGGTTAAATGGTGTGACTGCTGCCTTCTCACTGCTGGCGAGTGCGCAGTTGGGAGCAGGGGAGCTGTGTGGTGGAGCCGCTTCTCTCCACCACTGTCTTCCTTATCCTAAAGACAGCTGCAGGAAGGCGTGGACATGCTCCAAAGAGGTTAGAGGACAATGCCTGAATACTAAAGTTTTACTGACTGCCTTTCAGCAAGTCAGGCTAGTGAAAAAGGCTTTTCTCCAAGGAGAGGTTTCCAGCTTTTCCTCAAGATTGACAGACTTCATGACCAAGTAGGCTTTGCCCTTGCCTATCACTTACTTTGTCCTAGACTTTGTGATCTGTGTTCTGAGAAGCACATGAGCCCTCACTAGATAGATGGTCTTGGCACACATCTGTGACACATTTGACTACGGCGCAATCATGTGCTGCATTGTCTGTTCTCAGTTAACCTGGCCCTCACTTCTCCACCTGAAAAATGGAGATAACACCAATCCTCCCCTATCACAGAGAGGTAGTGGGAGGATAAAAACCATTAGTGACTGTTAAGTGCTAAGATAAAATCATGATGAGGGCCACATAAGTGCCTATATAGATAGCAGGTCTCAAAAGTGTTCAGGGCAAACAAGACTATTTCAGCTGCAACTAATTTTCTTGCCCTTCACTTCATGAAACTTAAGAAATTCAGAAAAGTTTGGAATCAGAGAGAATAAAATTGTTAGGAGAAAGATTAATTCTAACAATTTAGCAGTGTTGATTGTGTTAATCAGAGACTTCAAGGACATTTGCAAAACTCAGTATTTTTATCATCCCCTAGAAAAAGGGAAACCAAACAAGGGACACTAAAAGACAGAATCAAGGTGAGGGAATTAGCTATGAATGAGGTTTGAACACACTGCCTGGCTTGAAATACAACTCAGAACTCTTATATTCAATCTGGTTCTCCAGTTTAAGAAATCATGGCAATTCCCTGACAAGACAATTTTCTTACAGTGTTAGGAGCCTCCCACTTCCCATATTTGAAATTCAGAATGATTCTTTTCTGAGATCTGCTTTTTATCATAACATCCAGGAAAGTAAATAGGCATAAAAGGCCTATGGCATAAAAGATGATGTAAAATCTGAAAGCACGGTGAAAATCCAGCAGTATGAAAATCCAGGGTTTATGCTTATTGGCCTGGAAAGCTAACTGCTGGTTTTCAAGAGGGTATTCAGTTATATAAAAATTCAAATTATTTCTCTCCTGTTATTCATATTCTGACACTCTATTATCTACCATGCATGTTTTTCGTTGCTCATTTTGGTGGTATCTACCACTTGTCATTGCCAATGAAAGGAACAGACCTTTGGTCTCTGAATTGCAGCTAATTACAAAAAAAAAAGATATTTACTAAAATATAGCTAGTTACTTAAGCTTCAGAGAAATATCAATAGATAAGTAGACTTAAAACACCAACTTATTCTACAACCCATCAAATGATCTTTGGGTATGAATGACTGTTCATCTCTGCAAAAACTAATAGAAACTTGGTTCATACCATGGATCATGGACAATGGCCATGCCATGTTTATCTTGGTTTCAAAAACTGTGCTTGCATTCAGATAGAACAAGCTTCTGGGGAACTGCCTGGCTTGTTTTAGACATGGGAAAGGGCAAGAAACAGTATGTAAAGAACATGAATGATCCTTGAATGTCTCCTGCAAGCTAAAATGACTGTACAGACTAAGTGATTTAACTACTGAGCTGACAGGAGAAATATAGCCTGTCTACCCCCCGTCAAGATTTTTCAAAATGACTTTGGTTACCCAACTTCAGATGCTTAATAGTGACCTGCTTCCAGAAGACTGCTGAGCCCTTGTGGATAGTTAGCACTTGCCTTATTGTAGTAACAAACACCCCAAATCATGAGTCACCCAGGAAGCATCATCTTGGATCCCTTTTCTGCTTGAGAAGTGAATCCATATTTATTTCTTCATGGACAAGCTATAAGTTGCATAAAGGCAATCTGAACTGCAGGAGTTACAAAGAGTTAAAGCAGTGAGCAAAACTTAAAGTGCCAATAGATTAGAAGCCACGCATTTCTGAGACATGCCTTGTCCTCCAGTATCATTCTACGACAAGGTTATCAGAGGAACTTTCTACATTCAAAAGAGTTGCATTTCACAGCTAAGCTAAAGTGACCATAGCACAGTGTGAGATGACATGTTGGTCTTTTTATTTTAAATCTTCCCTCAATTGATTTTAGCTGTCTGTCATCGGGTAGTGGCATGGCGTGGCCCGACCAGGGCTCCCTGGAATGTGTTGATGAAGAGGACACTCCAGCAAGCACAAAGCGCTTGTCTGCAGCCTGGGTGTGAAGAAGAATGCTGAGAGGCTGCAGCAATATTGCTTCCTCCAACCTGAGGCCCAGAAAAGCATAGTGGTTGCATTGGAAATGAATCCTGGTGCTGAAAGGGTGCACTTCAACCTTTCAGTTTGTACACAAGTCTCAATGTAACGGCATTATCTGGCAATTGGTGTTCTTAGGCCTAATTTTCCATTCACAAGTAGGAGTTAGGTCATTGAGGATATCCTCACCATTAGAGTTATTCAGTTTGTATAAAGAGTCTACTTAGCACTTGAGCAAGGAGTGTTGATTTTCCAAGTGTTGATTTATCTATAGTCACTGTTGTGTACACGGCAAGTCAGCAGTCCACCAACAGATGACAGTTTGTTTATGATAAACTGAAATAAAGGCCCATCTAGAAATGTGCAGATCTGTGAGCAAAATATGAAAACTTCTGTAAACACAGAGATATTGACCCAGCAGTTGAAGATTGTGTCCAGCCTAATGGTATGAAGAGCTCAGAGAACATGCTGTAATGATTATTAAGGCAGCCACATGGGAAAAGAAAAGTAGGTACTAACTAAAATAAAATAAGTTTAAAGAATGGAATGCATCAGATGAAGTTAGTCACAAAAATATATTTATCAAGTATAGTGTTTGGAATGACAGTTTTCTCTGCTCTTTAAAGGCTCTAATTTAATTATTATTAGGAAAAGTGTAGCTGATAAAATGAATGAAAATTATTAGAGCTCTAATAACGTTTATGATGAAGCTGAACCTGAAAACGTATGATCATTAGACCCACCACATCTTCCTCTTCTTTTATACCAAGACTAAGTTCCAAATGTCCAATGTTGGGTAAAGATTTGGGTAATTTTTTTTTTAACTTCATTTTTATTTTCATTTTTTCAATGTATTGATATGAAAAATGGAGAAGATCATTTTATTTATGACTACCTTTACAATTTTCAGGCCTGTAAACTAAAGTGCACTACAATAGTACACTGATATAAAATACTATAAAAGTTTTACTCACTTGAGAATATCTATTATTTAACACTAAAAGGACGCTATTACACAATCTTAACATTAGCAGAAAATGGTCCAAGCTAAAATTATCATCATATGATCATCTAAAAGTGAAGAATGGTTTTATCCAAGATTCAGATTTACATTTTGTGCCTAAGGTCTTTTACAGTACTCAAACAAACTAGGTGCTAAGTCTCACTCATGGATTGCAGAGAAACTCAGTTCTGCTCCTGGTTCAGCTCATTGCTGGAGACTAATAAGCGGGCTACTGTTAACACTACATTTTAACCTGCCAGAGAACATCTAACTGCTGACAGCTAGCACTGCTACCCTTAAAAGGATGTCTTTTCCTTACCTAAAAATAGATCTGATGTGGTTATATCGTATTTGCAAATTCCTGCTATTGACTGAAACGACTGACATTTGTTAAGCAGAGCCCAGACCTTGTCCAAATCTCTGTGTATTGTTACATAGGCTCCTACAAAGATGGTCTTGAATTCTTGAATTACTGGTTTACACAGAAGCCCCATTTGAAGAAAAAGCTGTGTTTGCTGTTCTGTATCTTCCTCTTTTATTTTGTGTTTGTTTCTGCACTTAGGAAACGAACAGTTTCAGTGTAGGCAGAACATGACAAAAAGTGCTAGGTGCTAACACAAAATGCTAAGATTTTCAAATCAAAACACAAGAGATGTGAATTCTCCATACTTTTGTGAACAAGAACAATGTTATTTAGTTTCTTCTATACAGGGGTGGATATCCTACACCAGCTTGTTCCTTCGAATAAAAATTCTACTTAAATGTGATTTTAAGAAGCCCAGAAACAACCATAGGTAAGTGGAAGAGAGACTGCACTATTATTATTGAATCAGATAGCCTGGAACAGGACCTATCTGGAAAGTAACAATGCGGAAATGTAACAGGAACACTACATTTCAGTGCTTCCTACTGCTTTCAAGGCTGATGTTTATAATATACACAAAATCAGGAAAATGTTCTGATTTTAAGCTGTTCTCATATGGGTAAAGAGATTTCTTCCATCAAAATATTTCAAATTCTGTGCTGGCTTACTGCTCTGTTGATACTCCAGAATGACTTTACCAGTCACTAGAGTTTCTTTAAACATGCAACAGGAAAAGAATATAGACCAAAGAAATTATGTTAACCTGTTGCCTCACAGACATGCTTTAAAAGTCCTTAAAATTCTTTCTTTTCTGTGAAGAATGTATTTTAATATACATAGTCTAAAACATACTGAGAAGTTTAACTCAAGTATCTCTCTTGCCTCTGATAACTGTCTGAATTTTATATGTTTCCTTTCAGTAGGGAGAGACCATGAGATCTGCGCTCATTCGATGGCTACCTGAGAGAGTGGAGCACTATCACTAGGACTTCAGGAAATACTGCTGATAAGGGATTTGATCCTGTTAGATGCAGTGTGCCCTCTAAAAGTTGCTTGGTGTTCTTTGAGAAATGTGTGTACTTTGCACATTACTGAAGTTTTGAATTAAAAAAAAATATAGCTAGACAGGTGTTAACAATAACATAAAATGTGAAAACATTCCTCAGTGAAAGATGGAAGTAAGCTCACTGTTTGAGGGCAGTCACTTTGACAACATTTGGAGAAAACCAAAAGGTTTGTGTTCAAGAGGAGTCTTCTGAACACGTCAGGTTCAGGGTTCACTACAAAGTTCATTATTAATTTTTTCACAAGGGCTCAAATGTTTATTCATGTGGATTTGGAGAGGAGTGGACTTTCTTTTTCTCATGTTCTCAAGGAAACTGAGATTGTTCTTATCTGAACTTGAAATATGGAAATTTTAAATTTAATTTTACTAGAAACTTTTGATGGGTGGCGTGGTTGGAGGTTCTGTATTTATTTTTTAAAAATATTTTTTTAATTAAAATTTTATTTTATGGTGATTGTTAATGAATATTACCAAATGAGAAGTGTTTTTGCCATTTACCATTACTCTATAAGGACCTAATGAAATTCTGCTGGAATGAATGGGAAGTCCCCATTGATTTCATTCAAAAGGATGAGACATATTTATTTATATGCAGAAAATTCCTCTTCCATGGTAAAAGATGTCACAGGAAGGAAGTTGCACAGGAATACTGGAATCAGCTTATTTATAATGAGACAAGTCACAGAGGTTTGTAATTACCCAAGCAGGCAAAGCTGCTTCTTCCTCTGAAGCCAATTCAAAATCTCTGTTGAATCAAGAGCTTTGATACTTAACTGCCCTGTGCTAGGTTTGTCCTTTGAATTCCATTCAACCTCTTCAACACCGTAGCAAAAACAAAACCAAAAACAATCAATCAAACAAAAACAACAACAACAATATAAAAAAAACCCAAAGCTTTAATCGGTCCTTATTTTACAAATTCATAGAAAGATATCATTATCGAAATACATGTAATATCTGACATGTTTTTCAGGGCAATAAGAGGGTCAAAGCAGATCTATGGCTGAAGTCTTCCTGATAACCAGTCCTATTCACAGGCCAATTGACCAGTGTCTATAAAACTGACTTGGTTCCTGACAGCGGTGGTGGTAGTGGTGGCAAGTTTCTAATGCTTGGGAATAATATATAAGATTCAACAGAAACTATCTTCTTGGAAAACAATTCTTGTTTCTCCAGGCTGTCATCATTTACAAAGCCTTTAATAGAAGTTGACATTATGTGCCATTTATGTGTCAGACTGGTTAGCAAAATCTTTTGATATGTAGACTTATTTGTCAGGTAGCAGATTCCCCATGCTCCTTTTCACCTTTAAACTGTTATATCCTTTTTTGGTCAAAAATATCTGAAAACACTGCTTCAGCATGAATCTTGTCACATGAAGCTGGCATTTTCCTCTTCTTTATTTTTTTTTATCAAGCAATTTATTTTTAAATACCTGTCATGTTCAACTTGTTACTGCTGCTCTACTTCACCAGGAAAAAAAAGTACCAAACCAAACCAAAAAAACCCCACTAGATACTAGTAGTAATTTGTAAAGTAATTTAGTAACTGGCTTTGATTTTTTAGGAGGAAATCAGCTTCCATGACTGTCTTGTGCTTAAAGTAAATATTTGAAATTATTTTTGCCATGAAAATGCTCATTGGTCTTGGCATTATATGAATTCTTTAAACTTTTTTTTTAGTGCTAATAAAATATAGCATTTATGCATAAGATCTACCTTGTTAACATGTAAGGTATTAATTTTGAAATGCAAACAGTTTAGATTTATGGATTACTGTTATAACAATATATGCTCTCTAAATATTGTTTTGCAAATTAATATTGTTTTCCAAAAGTTGTTCATAGACTTTGGGGTTGAGTTTCCTATTGGAGGGACAGCTTTTTTTTTTTTTAATTTTAAAACATAGTAACTAGCAGGAAGACTAAAAATAATCAAAACATCTGAGTTTATAAAGGAAAACACTTTATCCATAAAAGTGCAAATAAATGCATATCTATGAAAACTCTACTGACCTGAAGCAACGGCTGTCTGCTAAGAAGTAAGAAACAATCAGGTAAAAATTATTCTGATGTCGAAGAAGATAATTGTAATATTTCATCATTATTCTGGAGCTATTTCTATTGTTCTCAAAAAGAAACCATTTCCCTGGCAGAACAGGCTGGCTGCTAAAGGGTTACTAAATCAGAGGAGTTCAGAGACAGATTAGGGTTTCCCAGAGGCACATATCTCTAGCAGTAAGTGTGGAAGCCAACTCGGAAGAAACACGTTTGAAGTGGCAGAACTAATCATGCAGAAGCAATTTGCGATTTTCTCTCTCTCAGTCCAGATAAAGCAGAGCATTATGACATTGGCTGCACAGAACAAGGTCAATTTACTGTGAAAAGGCAACTATAGACTCCAACTTCAAATAAACTTTCATCCTGCATGATGAAAAAGAGGATTTACCCTATCGCTTACACCACAGAATAGGCAAAACAAAATGAACAATTCAATTTGGATGTACTCTTGTATGCATGTTTTTTTTTCTCCCCACTAATTCCTTCATTGTTTTAGCTGTTCAATGTGCAAGCTACTTTTTGTGAGTTAAAAAATGCAACTGCTCAACTGTTGATGGACTTGACCTCCACTGAAGCTATGGGCTATTCCAAAAGTGAAAGGATTTAAGTGCATAATTTCACATGGCAACTTCAAAGCATTTTTCAGTAGTTTAGATTTTTAATATGTCAGTTGAAGAAAACTGGCCAGGACCTTGTTTGAAACAGTTCTTCTTGTAACCAGTCTTTTAATTTTCACCATTCCTCTGCTGTAACCTGAGGTTTTCATATGTTCAGTTCAGTTTTCTGTGTGAGTGATGTTCAGCTGCCTGCTGAAGCCTCAAAGCTGCATTAATTGAACAAAGTGTGACTCTTTCCTGGCTCTCTCCTTCTTCAGAAGAATACCAGTATTATCCTCAAACAGGAAAAAAGAATATCAAATACTTTTATTAATGCAAGCCTGCTTCCATGGAGAGGCAAAGCCAAGAACTCAACCATTTGCCATCTTCAACAGCTATCTCACAGATACTGTTTCTTCTTCTCTTCTCACCCCACAAATATATCTCCTGAATTCCATCTCAACCTCCCTCTATTAGTACTGTGTCACAGTGCTGATATCCATCATATCTTATTCTCTATTATATGTAGAATAGATGCACACCTCCATAAAAATATCTTTGCCTATACTAACTGTTCTGTTAGTGACCCTTTACAGTCATGCCATACAATTTTGGGGGCAGTTATATTCAAAGGATAGTCAAAGAAGTAATTTTAGTGATGAGCTTCGTGCCTAAGCACAAACTATCCCCTGTGCAATGGAAAAAAGCAAACAAACAAGCTTACCTATTCCTGACAGATAGCCAAGACAGATCATTCTTGAGAAGAAATAAACAATGATTCACCTTAATTAATTGTTCAGGTTCTCAGTCAGCTGGGGTGTCAATGTTTTAATGTATTTATGTTTATTAGCTGAATCCCAAAGTCTTTCCTCCCTTTCCCTTCTGCAGTAGTTTATACTTGTGTTGATGGCAATAATCAGAGACTAAGATTTTTATATACATTCTGAAATGATAGTTGGAAGGTAAATGAAAATATGATTGAATCCCATTACTGCTATAATTCATGTCAAAAAATGTACAACCAGTCCAAGGGCAGCAAGGCTCAGTGAATTAATGCATTAGTATATTAGTCATTTTGTGCCAGACTCTAGGACTCCATACTGAGTTCTGGTGAGCAATGGACCTCCATGGGGCTGACATTTGCTCCTGGAAAGGAGTAGAAAGTAGTCCATTGACCTTCGCATTGGTTTAAAATCAACTGCTGAATTCAGGAGCTGCTGGCCAGCTCAATTCAGCAGCTAAGCTACAAAAGTTTGGACAGTTCTGTCCTTTTCACTATTGATGTCATTTCCATGAGCAGCACTGTTATTGTGGTTGATCCTTTGTGGACGAAAACAGCAAAACATTCCCTTTGGTGAAAATATATTTTAGTCAAAGAACAAAACACCTACGATATTTCTGCACAAGCTGGCAGAAATTGTGTAGCTTTCAGAACATGGACTTCCAACTGCTGTTAGATCTTTCCAAAGGCCTAGGGGAAATGGGGTGGGAGACATTAAGAGAGCAGAAGATACACCCTGCTCAGCCTCCAGTTAGTGCAGCTCTTTCAGAATAAAACCCCATACTTGATCCTAGCCATGAGGAAATTTGCAGTCTTCCTTTGGATTTTGCACAGGGAAGAATTTGGGAAAGCTTACCCACTGTTACTCACTCTGAAAACAGAACACATTGCACAGCCCCTGCCAAGAGCCTCTTGGCAAGTGCTGGAGGCAAAGTGGAAACGTGCTATGAAGGGCTTCTACCCACATTTCATGCTCACTGCGCACAGAATCATGGGCGCAGGAGCTTCTGCACACAAAGAACAGAGGAATATTAGGTCCCAAGTTTGCAATACTGGCTAAAAAGCATGCTAGGCTAGTAGGATTTGTAGGGGTGGTGAGAAAATTTTGACTCACCCCATAAAAGGTGATAGGAAAAAACAAATCTGCATGAAACATACCTAATGTTTCAGAAGTAACAAAAGAATGGCGGTTGGTTTAAAAAAAAAAGAAGAATCATAGACATGCCCTGGCTTAAGGGGGGTTTAAGACTGGGATTTCTTCAGGACTAAGCCTCTCTTTTGACTGCTTTCAAGCATTTAAAATTAACATAAAACACATAAATGTTCCCTTTCAGGGGCTTACTGCAGAGCTTTTACAGCTGTATAGAAATGAGAGGCTACTTTAGATTTGTTGCAGGTTTCTTCAGTTGTTATAGTGAGTGCTCTCTTTATGCCATGGTTAGAGAGTACTTTACTCAGAGTACGCTGCTGAATTCAGCAGAGATGAGCATACCTCTTCTTTACTCTGAATTAAAGTGATACTTGTTTTTTCATATGTTCATTATTTGGAATTGGAAGGCTCCTGTTGGAAATAGAGGAACTGCTAGGCAGATCCGACTTTTCACCTTAGGGTACTGACTGCTGGCTTGCATCCATTTCTTAGCCATAAAGTATTGCTTTGTTCCATTTCTGCAAACGCAACAAGATATGTCTAGCTTTCCTTTTGAAATGGATAATTTGTGACAGATTTCTCTTACATCCAAGCTGTCAAGAACAACTTGTTTGTCCCAGAAACTCCTGTACTATGTGGTACCCGTATTAAGTTTCTGATAAGTATGCTTGGTACATTCCAAATGTCACTATTCCTGTCGTAAAACAGATATTGTATGATAAATGGGCAGATATGCAGACATATATACACAGAGTCAAGTGTTTTGGGTACAGAAAGAGATTATTTCAGTGCTCTAAAAGAAATGGCCCATAAGGAGATTCATGAGATTTAGCTTGCAATTTTAACTGACCATTGAGGTAGTTGCACTAACTTTCAAAGAATACAACTTCATGAATTTAAGAAACTTGGCAATCCAAGACACCCTTTCTACATCCAAGACAAAAGATGACAAGTTTTTGAAAACATTACAAGGTTTCCTTCTTACAGATTTTCTTGTAAACTCATATCCGTATTTTAGATGGCTACGTAAAAAGAAGAAAACATTACTCCCTAATCCAAAATATAGCAGGCTAAATCTTGAGGTTTGTATTCATAACTCAAATTTTGCAGCTTTACTCATCCTGACTAGTATTTCACGAGTGTTCCTATTGTTCAAAGAACAAAGTATTACTAAATTGGAAGAAAGGCATTGCATTCTGGTTCTCACTTTACTGTCCTGGCAGACTCACATTGCATGTCCGAATCAGAGTTTCAAAAGGATAAATTATACAAGAAAGCAAAAGATCCATAATTTTCATTCCTGTTACATTCTGCAAGCATTGTAATGCACAAAAGTGCTTTAGTCAACTATCATTGACACAACAGAGTGGAATGTGAATATGAATGAAGAAAACATTTTTTTTTGGTAAACTTTTTCACAGGGTTCCTAATTCTAATACATATACGCAGGCATTAAGGAATAGCAATGTGTCATTTAACATTTTGGATCTAAAAGCTGTTCTGTCCTAATTTATCAGAATTAGCTTCTAAAAATAGTCTTGTTTGGTCTGTATAAAAATATGCACTGGCTTAAAGGAAGATGTTATTTTACTTTAAACAAACAAGCAAACAGCATCTCTCCCCTCATCTTTCATTTATAGAAGACTATCAAGTTGGTTAAGCACGGTTTCCACTTCATAAATCTTAATCAGACTGGTCCATACACTGACATACTTTATGTAGGCTGAAGACTGTTTTTCCTGTTTTTGATAGCATTTTCAACTTTAGGACTTTAGCTTGTCTTTGACAGTACATTAACATTAGGTGGTTGAAGTAGATCTTGCCCCAGGTATTGGGGGTAGTAACCTCTTTAATGAACCCAGTGACTTAGTCAGAATACAGACTTGTACCTCACCACCAAAACTTGTAATCTGGTGTACTTGTGCAAATCCATTTTCACTGCTGCTTTTGATTCCTACTGAGCAAATACTATTGAAGAATGGAGCATGAAGTACAATTGTCCACCATAAAAAGTCCACCATAAAAATTGTCCACCAATAAAAGTCAATTAGACTAAAACTGACAAGTATTAGATTTGATAGAATCCAAATTAGCAGTCTTCATCTTAGCAAATATTCACACAGAAGTTTAAAATAACACCATGGTTTCAGTTCACATATTTTATGTTTTTCGTTTCCAGTCTGTGTGCTGTCATCATCAAGAGAGTTTCAAAATTTGTACTGTTTATTACTTACTATTATTATTACTTAGTTTCAAGTTCAAATCCTCACATTCGAGATGTGCTCACCTCCAGGATAAAAATATTTTCAGAGTCAATTAGGTTACCAAACTTTTCACTGGATATGAGGCTTTTTTGGATATTAGTCTAGAAAGATGGGTGCAGAAGTGCTAACAATAATCTTCCATAATGGTTCCAAAATATTCCCCATAAAATTTTGAATAGTTGCGGTAATTTTGTTAGGATTATCTGCAAAATAAGTGTAGATATATTCTAATTTAAACAACTTAGTATTCTGCGTTGTATTGCTGCCCTGTCCTGCACAGTGAATCTAATCAGAATACTCAAAGTCCAAGTTTTACTCCCAAGGATATCTGAAATACAGCATCGATTGACACAGAAATCAAAACTCTTCAGGGCTCACAAAGAAGAGTTTGTAATTGCTGCCTACGACTAATCCTATCAACTCAGATTAGCGAAACATGCCGTAGTGCTGCAGGGAAGTTGTCAGGATCTGGTTACAGGACTCAGCCTTTAGGAGAGGATTCAGGCTAAGCTTAGGCTATACATCACCACCCATGAGTCAAAGTACCTCTATTTACTGAATGACAGGTGTTCCAGGGCAAACAATGCACATGAAAAAGAGCATGCCTCTTTCACTGCTGCTCTATTGTTACTTTGGTTTAACTTCTTAACCCCTTTCCTGGTAAAGTTTCATTCAGACATAAAAAGATAAGTCTTTATTAAATTCTCAAGAAACATACAAAACAGCACTTTATTCCAAGTGGTATTTTTAAAACATAATGCATTTTTCTTTTCTTTACTATACTCTGCTTCTTCTTTATTGCATTGAGGCTAGTTCTGAAAGAAAGTGCATGATAGGTAGAAATAAAACTAACATTTTAACTTAATTAGACTTTAAAATATACTAAGTAGAATTTGCTAGCGCCTCTGACAACCACAAATCATATTGTGGTTGTCACAAATAAGCATGCTAAATCTTTCAGTTATTTTGTGATTTATAAATTTTATTTATTTATTTTGCTATTTGTATCGACAAATCTGAAAATGTTTTCTCATCTGGATCCAAAACCAAACATAAGCTTAATGTGAACCATAAAATATTGGCTTAAATGGGGTGAATCTTCCTTGAAAAAGTTCACCTATTCTACCATCTATACTTTGCAGAACATGGGGCTTGTCAAGTAAGTGTTGACGAGAATAGTTCTCTGAATGTGGTCATAAATTTAATAAGCTATCATCTGAGCTAGGTTTGACTGCATAAATCCTATCCACAGTTCACATTTTAAGGGATACTTCTGTATGTATTCTTCTGTATGCAACTTTTTGTTTGATTGTGTTACCCATGTAATTCTTAGCGGGTCAGATGCTTATCAGTTCCCCAGCTGGTGCTGTCTTTTATACTGATACTGACAATTTGTGAAATAGCATTAAGTGCAGGTTAAAATATTTGGGATAAAGTAACTATACAAGATTATCATTTAATATCTTCTCATTAATATCTTCTCCAATTTAAGATGTATAAAGCACTGCATCAAGTACAAGGGTCTGGACCTACAGTGAGATGCCTCTTGGCAGATATCTGCATCTGCATTGAGTATCATTGATTCTAGTACAGGCTATAGAGACTGCATGGGGGCAGAGCTCAGGGCCTTTGCAATAGGATTTTGGAAAACCAGTTCCTTATCTCATTACATTTCAGGATTTCATGGAAATAAACACTCTCACTTGAAGAATAATGTGCATGTTTAGAGATGTGTGTGCCCTTCTTTTCAAATAAATAAAACTGTTCTATGAAGAAGCTTTTTTTAAGAAAAAAAATAATTTATGGCTAATTTTCCCTTCTGTGAAGGAACGTCGTTTTTGTTCTATGTTTCCTTTAACACTGAGGTTTGATGTTTTTAATTTTCTGGAGTTGTCATGAAAATGAAGCTTGTGAGTACTACCTAGGTCAGACAGAGAAATGGCAAAGATTACGCTAGCCTCTTAAAACTCCTCTGCTATTGAATTTGGCCATGACCTGCAACATCCAAGTTGAATTCAACTTGGAGAGCTGCATCTACTCAGAGCTGAACTTGAAGACAATGACAAACTATAAGACAGTTTTCAAAACTTGGGGTAAGACAGTTTTCAAAACTTGGGGTCTCCTTCAAATTTGAATTCAGGATTTAAAGCCTCCCTTTTCATATTGACACAATACTACAACTAGTGTAAATCTAAATTAATTTACTGTTAATGATACTGAAAGGTAACTGTTTGTAATACCACAGGGACCTAGAATTTTTTTTCTCCAAAACGTCTTCCAAGTTGTATCTTGTAAAAACTCCAAATTGCAAAGGATTATGCAGGTGCTTTAATTTTGATATGCAAACAATGCCACTGCAATGAAGGGCCTAATGATACGCTTAAAATCTCTACAAGATCACAATCCAGTCCTGTATTGCTCTAGTTCTCAAAAGGCCAACCTCCTTGACCTTGCAAGCCCAAATCCTCTTGTCATTGAGAGCTACAAGATGCATACCTCACCCCCGCTGAGAGCTGAGATGGATATATCCTCCCTTGACTTCTTACTAGAGCTGTCAACTGGGCAAGCAGTCAGTGTTTGGAAGCAAAAACTCTCTTTTAATAATCTGCACAACTGTGGGACTTGGACATCGGCCTGTGCGTGATGGTAAGCTGAAAGAGCATACACTTTATCAAGTTAAATACGGTCTTAATGCTTCTCTTGACTTCTGCTAGCTAGTCAGCTTTGAAGAAAGTGTAAAGCATGATAGTTGCATGGTTTTCGATGGAGTTAAGCACCTGCTTAAAGTGAGAAGCCACAAAATGCCTCAGGCCTGGATTTGCACTGGACCCTGTTTTACCATATTACACTAGTAATTCTCCATAATCTTCTTTGTTAGGCAGGAAAAAAGGGGTTTTAGTGAAAAAATGAATCAGACCTATTTAAATTAAATAATCCAATTGAAGGCAAATGGACTCTTATTTTTCTTTAAATAAGAGTAACATACTTTTTTACCTTATATACTTAACTATTTTATTTGATGGGACACTCCCTACTCAGCACAGATGGCCTAATGCTTCTGACAAATAAAACCTCCATCCTAAATCGATGGTCTGAACATTTCCAGACTCCCTTCAGTGCCAACTTTGTAGTCCAAGGTTCAGCAATTCAGAACATTACACAACAACCAGTGAAAAACAAATTGGATAGAGGTACTACTATGGGAGAGACTCTTAAGGCCACACAGCAGGTGAAAATTGGCTAGGCAGCTGGGGTTGATGGAATCCCACCTGATGTCTGGAAGCATGGAGGCCAAGCACTGTGCTGCTGGGGAAAAGGCAAACTACCACCAGATCTCCGTGATGCAGTCATCATCACCCTGTACAAGAAGAAAGGAGAAAAGTCAGACTGCTCAAACTACTGAGGTATAACTCTGCTCTCCACTGCTCGAAAAATCCTTGCAAGAATACTTTTGAATGGATTAATACCCGCTATCTCAGAAGAATTCTTACCTGAAAGCCAGTGTGGTTTCAGAGCCAATAGGAATGGTATTTGTTCTCAGACAACTGCAAGAGAAGTGCAGGGAATATAACAAAGGACTCTGCATAACTCTTGTTGACCTAACCAAAGCTTTTGATACTGTGAGCAGAAAAGGCCTGTGGCAGATCTTGGAATGTTTAGGATGGCCCCCCAGGTTCCTCAAAATGATTATCCTGCTGCATGAGGATCAGCGTGGCCAAGTCAAATATGGCGATGCACTCTCTAAGCCCTTCCCAATAACCAATAGTGTAAAACAAGGTTGTGTTCTTGCACCAACTCTATTCACAATCTTCTTCAGCACGATGCTCCAAAGGGCCACAGCAGACCTCGATGAAGAAAAAGGCATTTATATCTGATATCGTACCTACGGAAGCCTATTCAACCCAAGATGCCTGAAGGCCACACTAAGATCCTAAATCACCTTGTCCATGAGCTGTGTTTTGCTAACGATGCCACCCTTGTTGCTCATACAGAAGCAGCATTGCAGCGCTTAACATCCTGCTTTGCAGAGGCTCCTGAGCTTTTTGGGTTGGAAGTCAGTTTGAAGAAGACAGAAGTTCTCTATCAACCTGCACCTCAGGAAGTCTTCCATCATCCCCGCATCACCATAGGCAAACCAGAGCTTAAGTCAGCCCAAAGTTCAACTATCTAGAAAGCGTCATTTCCTCGGGTGGTAAGACTGACAATGAGATAGACAACAGGTTAGCAAAGGCATACAGAGCTTACGGAAAGCTTCGTAAAAGAGTCTGTTGCAATAAACACCTGAAGAGAAGTACAAAGATTAGCGTCTATAGAGCCATTGTACTGTCTACTGTTTTATATGGGTTTGAATCACGGGTCATCTACTGCTACCACCTGCGACTCCCCAGACGTTTCCATCAGCGCTGCCTCCATACCATCCTAAACATCCACTGGTCTGATTACATGACTAATGTGGCTGTCCTTGAAGAGGCAGGGGTCGCCAGTACTGAGGCCTTGCTGCTGAGAATGCAGCTGCACTGGGCAGGGCACGTCTCCAGGATGGAAGATCACCGCCTCCCTAAGATTGTGCTCTATGGTGAACTCGCCACTTCCTGCCGCAAGAGAGGAGCCCCAAAGGGGAGATACAAGGACTCCCTGAAACAGTACCTCAGCTTTGGCCATATTGACTACCATCAATGGTCCACTCTGGCCTCAAATCGGGAGACATGGAGAAGCATCATCTATAACTCCACTGCTTCCTTTGAGAACACACGCAGAATCAGTCTCAAAGTGTATTGGAGATGGAAATTTCTATGATCTGCAGGGTCTTAAAAATCTCCTGTGGGAAGCAGAAGCCAGACCTTGAGAAAGAAGATGTTTGCCTTCCTGGGCCGAGCGATAAGGAGCAGGGATGCAGCTCGTCAGCCAGGTTCACAGGCAGCCCCCTAGAGCTGGCCGCTCGGCTGGGCTTGTAGCCAACTTAACCGCAGACGTTCTCCAAACTAGCATTGGAGGCCAAACACCCAGAAATGAGGAAGAGGAGGAAGGCAGGACCCTTGAATTGAGGGCTGGGACCCCTGGCTGGTGTCCGCGCCTGCGCACCCAGGGGGTAGAGTTGTGCAACTAGAGACGGAGTTTGTCCGCCCCCCCGGGCTGCCTCCTGGGTCGGACTGACCCTACGTGCCAGGATGCACTGGGCATGGAGAGGACAGTGTGGAGAGAGCGTGGGGGGAAGAGAAACAGCGATTAGTGGTAGTTAATAGTACTGTACAAATAAATCATAAAATACATTATAATTGCCTTCATATATATATATATATGTATAGGTATGTACAGAAATATTGAAAATAAATTTATTTTCAACCAGAAATGCTGTAGTCATCTCCATTTTTTATCCTTCTTAAAAACATGACAAAATGGTACAGCAGGGTCCTGTACTGAGGCAGAAACACGCCAGGTGTCAGTCCAATGTATGGTTCGTATTTCTGCGATATATATTCTATGTTAGCAAAGAGTGAACAAGATAAAAACAATATGTATGTAATATGTAAGAGAATATGTGTGAAGAAAACAGAACAAATCATTATAAACCAGGAAAAAAATCTTCAGAAGATGTAACTAAGGCATACAGATCCAGATTCTTCTGGCTTATATTGATGTAGATCCAGAGTACGGAAAAACAGTGATATTAGTTTGGATTGCTCATGCAGTGTAGAGTCTGGCCTGTAAAATTTAACAATCTGCATTTTGCATCAGATTGCAATATATATTTCCATAAGTAAATACTGCATGGTTCACAACTAGAATATATATTCTAAAAAGTGGCACAAATGCACTATTTCATGTTTTCACTAGTTGCATTGTTATGTTATCCATTGTAACGTTAAAGCCATGTAAGTAGCCAGCCTTAAAGTACACATCTTTTTTAAAGGTCTTTTTTATTTACTTTTGTAGCGGAGCTCACTCAAGATACAGCAACATAGTGGGCAAAGGCTGGAGGAGGAAACAGTCGGCAAAGACAGCTCAGTTTGGAAGCAATCTAACTTTTATGTATTAAGTTCTGCAACCTCTTAGTCAAAAGAGTAGGCAGTTTACAGGTAAGTGTGGTAAGTATTTGGTTCAGGCTACCCGATTGCATTTCTCATTCTCAGCTGGCACTTATACACTTCAAAGTACAACACACATCCTACTGCCTACCTGGGACCTGGGGCAAGGAGCTGTGCTCACGCCACTGCTGCACACACAGTACCAGGTCACACCCAAGGGTTCCATGTTTAATTCTCAAGACTCTCCATGTCTTTGGCCTGAGGTACCTCCCAGAGCGACTTGGCTCTTACCAGAGACCCCTCTCAAAGACCTCCCCTTAGCTCTGGAAGTTAAATAAAAGAAACAAGAGGAAGAGGATGCAAAGTCATTGTTAATACTCTTAATAATAATAATATATCTTAATATATCTTAATAATAATAATATAATGCTTTTGAATTAATATAATTACTATTTACATTAATATAATTACTATTAGCAACAACAGCAATAGTCTTATCTATCTTAGAAGAAATAGTATGAAACTCAGACAATTGGGCTACTGTCATTTGACTGTTATTTCAACTAATCTCACAAGCTAGGATGATGTTTATTTAAAAGGAGATTAGTAGACAAAGAGAATGATTATGCTTATACTTGTATTGTTTTGTATTTGAAACTCTTCAACTATTCTACAGATTATTACTGTTACTATTACCTAGCTCAATAGTAGAATCTCTAATTTACAGCCTGAGCCACAAAAATCATCTTTTTTATAAATAAGTTTTAACATTAACTTTTTTTTTTTTTGGTATTCTGTGTGAAAAAAAAAAAAGAAATGTGTGCTAATACAGCTAATAAGATACTTCATTCTATCCCTACACCTTAGTGACTGTGGAAACATCTGCCTTAATAAACTGTAATTCAAGATACACACCTGAGTTCAAAGGATCTATTTTTCTGACAAAGTCGATGTAGAAAAATAATATAATTTGACCTTATAAGATAATACAAAGTTTTATGAAAATGTCTCAGATAAAGCTCCTAATTTAGACATCTACATAGGGAATTACAAGCAGTTAAACATGTAAATATTTTCAGTCTCTTATTTATTTTTTTTGTTAAGGTTTACTGTATAATCATTGGATTGTTGATACTTTAATTAAGCTAAGTGAAATATAGCTCCACGCATAGTGTATATTTTGGCCTGGTATAGTTCCTCCTAAACACAAACCCAGAAGCAGTGGGTTTGGATCAACTCAGACTTACTATTCAGAGAAAAAAAAAATCAATACGAATAACTCTGGTGTGAAATATTTTATACGTTTATCTAGTTAACATGTCTTTCTATTTCAGAATCACCAAGAATTGTTCCAGTCTCTTCTTTTTTGCCTTTTTAAGCAGAATTCAGACAAAGATATCAAAAAAACTGACATGAATGGTGTTAATGGAGAATAACATAAAATCTTGTGATTTTATCATTAGTCTCTCTATATTAGGATGTATTTGTTTATGCTGAAATTGGAATATGGAGAATTTTTAGTTTTCATAGTTTTAGACAAAAATGTATGTACTGGATTTGGGACTCAGATGGCAGAGAGTGAACAAACCAAAACAAAATAAAGAAGTGGTATTTAGACAACAACAGCACAGTCTTTTTTTTCCTTTCTTTTTCATTTCTTTCTTCTTTTTCTTTTTTCTTCATCCACTCTTTGTGGTCTGAGCTTAATTTTTCAACTCTTCATGTTGGCAACTGGGACAAAGGTAAGAAAAATTTTCTAGATTGAAGAGGTTAATTTCTAATTCCCTTCCTTTTAACCGAATGGCTGGTTCAGTGCTGTAAACCTAAAATTACGATTGGAAAAGAGATGGAGAGGCATTATTTTGACCCGAGTGACTTTGGATGAAAACTTACCCGTGCTATGGACACATCACAGGAGGTAGAGAGGAATTCCTGGCTCATATTTCCATTCCAAAAAAAGTCATGAAGTGTAATGTTTCATTTTGAAGCAACAAAACATTTTGTTTAATTGCAGGTTCTTTTCTAATCGTTTTGGTTTGGTTATTCCTTTCATGAAATGGAGCATGATGTTGACGCTTTCCAAATCTTCTCCAGACCTGGGAGGAATCCTGAAGCAGCAGTGAGACTGTGCCTGGGTTAACATACTCTGTAGATTAACAGAAAATGCTGTCTTTGATAGGGCATCATGCTAGTGAGGAACACTGCTTCCTGACCATTATCAGAGCAGCACTACATTTTCCTGGCTAGACCTCATGGCTTGGATAGAAGTCAGCTTGTACTTGAATATATGGACTTTTGGATCTATGTCAGATGTCTCAACAGTGCATGGTACGGGCACATTTTTTTGACTGGTCCTTGAAAAATGCCTCTGTACATTTCCATTGTGTCTTTGCAGGAAGTCACTCAGGTGGACTTAGTGACTGCAGAGCAGTTCATAGACTGCACATCAGTTAGACTGCTCAAAGCCTATGCCAAAATCTGTGCTTATCTTATCCTGTAGATTTATGTGAAAGCTAAAAACACCCTTGCAGACTCTTCCAAAGAATCACAGAATCATAAATTGATTGTGGTTAGAAGGGACCTCTAGAGATCATCTAGTCCAACCTCCATGCTCAAGCAGGGACACCTAGATCTGTGGCACAGGGTCACCTTTCCTCTTTGGTTAGGTTTTAAATGAGATTAGTCATGCTAATTAACAGGAATTCAGAGCAAAGGGGCTGATAGCATCATTGTCCTGTTCCGATTACAGTAAGTCATAACTTCTTCAAGCCAAATCTACATTGCACGTGGCAGTATTAGCTGGCTGACACTGAGGGTATGTCAATGATAGGGCACAGGAAAACAGGGGTGTTAACTGCTGGGCTAAGTAAACTGGCTTCATCAGCAGGGCAGAATAGAAGGGATTAATGCAGCTACACTGTTTCTAGTGGCAGAGCTTGCTGGCTTGTGCCCAGCTTGCACAGTTCTGCCACACCGTGTCATGCACTGTGTTCACACGAGTACAGCCTGCGCATTCCCACCTGAGTGGGAGAGGTGCAAGCCACAGGCTTGTTGCTGGGCTGTGTGCCATCAGCATTATCTTCTCTTAAGAGCCTTAACTGGCCTTAAGAGAAGGCCAGTTTGGTAAGGGGCCTTATCTTTCCATCTCCGCGTTTACTGGCCTCTGCCTTTCCTCAGAGAGAGAAAACAAGAGCAAGAAGCCTGTTTCTGACAAGTGTTCTATAATAAGAGTTCTTAGTATTAATATTAAAGCACATTAGTGTAGAGGAACATTCATCATATAAAAATATACATGTAGAGCTTCTAAGAGCTTCTAAACAGAAAAATAGGTCAGTTGTCACTTTGCCAAAACTCTCTCAAATGAGTAGGAATCAAGTGTTATGCTTCAGAGGAGATGACTGTGATATAATTTGGTCTCAGTTTGATCCCTTGCTCTTCTCCTCGTGAAGTGTTTCCATTTGCTGGCTGCAGTGTTAGGGGCCAGAACTAAGGCGGCCTTTACCCAAGAGAGGGCAGCTGCCCCATGGGAGCCCCACACAAACATATACATTCATAGCCACACGCAAGGGTGTGCAATCAGAGCTAGGAAACAAAGGCAAGTTTATGCCTTTCTTTGTTTATTGTAGGTGTTGAGGTGATTCGGAATCTCTAAGGATTTTCAGGATTATTTCTCTAAATTCTTTTGAAAATAGGAAATCAAACAAAATGTAATAAATACTATAGCAATGAAGTTAGTGCACATGCGTATATAGACTATGCATATTTTCAAATAGGTACATTAAATACATAAAAGAAACTGTGGATTGTCACATATAGTTTACAGTTCTTCCAGGTGCTCTGGACAATCACAACAAACTTTCTGTCATGATTGACAAAAGGGCAAAATCATTATGGTTTTATAATTAAAAATACCAAATGTTTTTTCTTCTATGTCAGATTATATCTCTATGATTTGTAATCCATAGAACTATCAATTTTTTATTGTTTTAGAGTATAGCATACCAGGAAATACTTTAAGTTAATACTGAAAGATTTTTAGTATTTTAGTATTTTATACTAAAAATAGTGTAGTTTGCTGAAAAGAGAATATATATTTAGAAAGATAGATGAAAGTCTTAGAATGGAAGATTATCTATTTTTTCAAAGAGTGTCAATTTAGTAATTGAATAAAATGTGTGCCAGATAAAGACATTTTTCCCTACAGCAGGCAAGAGAAGAGGAGGAGAAAGAAAGAGAACATTGCTATTGATTTTTGTTTTTGTTAATACAAAACTCCTATTGACTTCTTGTAAGAGTTTAATACAAATATGATGATATTCAACTAGACTAATCAAGGCCATTAAAGAAGGATGTCCAATCTTCTCACTCCTAGGCGTTACACACCAGCATTTTCTCATGCTTCAGAGCCAGAAGACCTCACACTCTAGAGATGTGAGAAACTGATGAATTCTCAGGGTAGTTCTTGAACGTAAAGTAACAGTAGCTTGTCCTTGGGCTGATGGATCACCTATATTTGGGCAATGATGGGTATAGAAACTCCAGCTGACTCGCTTCCTCCTCAAACGAATGAGATTTTTGGCTTACCTAGCATTTCCACCATGATGGGACGTGATGCAGACGTACAGAGAGGTGTGTGAATGGCTTCAGAGCTATATACAACACAGGGCATCTCCCTTGTTATATAGCTAGAGCTATATACAATGCAGGGCATCTCCCTTGCTAACATCCTTTGAGCTTAATAACAAGCCATGAAGAAAAGGTTGTATCAACTGTTCAAGCAATTCCAAACTGAACCCATGCTGTGCACAACTTTCCCCCTTTCCACTCTGCAGGCTAAGCCTCTCCAAAGCTTAGCTCCAAAGAGCTGTCTTGTTCTTAGTGTGACCTACGAATCTGTTTAACATCTTGAAAAATTTTTTGGGGAAAGGCTACACTAAGGCTTCTATCAGAAAATAATCTTTTGGCTTGCATTTTATCATTGTCAACCTTTATATGGTTATTTCTTTTGCCTCAGCTTCCCAACTTCATTTCTTCTTAGCATCATTTTGATGTCAGTGTCCTTTATAAAATGTTATTTATGTACATGATATAAGAATATTATATTAAGAAATTATAATTTTTCAAATTTTTGCCACTAGAAAGCCTTTTTGTGTTGTTCTTGGTAAACTTTGTGCAATTTTCCTTGCACAAAAAGTGCAAGAATCTGGGCATTCTGCCCATTTAGTAGCTGCCATTCCTGATGTACAGACCATGGGGAAACTATCAGAGAATGTAGGGAAGGAGGAAGAACTGTTTACAGATAAATTATCAGTAGAAGCAGAGATTTGCTGAAAATGGTTTTAATGATCAGTTCAGAAACTGACTATGACTTTTATAGCTCCTTCTGCCAAGTCAAACTGAACTGCTGCTCAGCTTGGCTTTTTATTTGAGATAAATTTATTTGAGACTAAAAATCTGAAAGTTAAAAGTAGTAACAATCTTTTTCCATGCAGCTATGCTTTCACATCTAATAAATGAAACTTAAGACAAACATTTTCCATCTTAAGAGAACATGATGACTGAACCTTACATTATCATGGGTAGCTAATGTAAGAGATATACATTTTTCCATATCTAACAAAGTCTGTCATAAGAAATAAACTTATGGAGCAAGAAGGTTTTAAAAATGTGTGTATAAAAGGCTAAGTCCCCAGAGGAAGCAAAATCAAGGAAAAAAGGATAAAAGTCTTTTACCAAGTAAAAGACTATGGTATGCAAAAGGAGCTGGAATGAAATACAGCCACACACAGTTATAAAGGATTTGGAAGTTTTCACTGGATTTGCTGGAAAATATACATAGCTTCTTTGAGAAGATTTCGTTTATTAGTAAAAGTCTGGGTAAAATTTCAGGATTTAAGAGAATACCAATAAAGTGAAGACTGACATTAACCAGACCATGCTATAAATACCACACAAAGAGACCAAACAAGCCCACTACTGAGAGAAATGCTTGACATTCTGCTTCACGGCTAGCTGATAACAATAGGAAGAAACCTGTTGTCTCGGTCAAATTAGTCCAGTTAAATAAACTGCTCAGAATGCTCTTGTTTAGGTCTGATAGCGGCTGGTTACTGTGTTTTCTGTTCATGTGGTCGGCTGGCATAACTTGGTCTGTTGCAGCGTGCCCATAGCGCACATGTTCCAAACTGTGCCCTGCGGTGCATGCGAACCATCTCTTCTGCTTTCCAGAAATGCCTCCTGCTTTCATTCTGATCAAGTGTGAAATAAGGTCTCAGAATTCTTTGGAGCACATGATTTTTCTTCTAGGGGGATATTTGTAGAAATTTACTTCACTTATGCACAGGTGATTGGCTTCTAGCAATTCACAGTTCTGCAGTTTTGTTGCAGGTAGCACAATGAGCAATTACACTCTTCATTCTCCACTGCAAATACAAATCTGAATTCCAACTGTGGCATAAAATTAATTGCTAAAAAAATGAAAAACAATCTTTTTTTTTCAATATCATTTGGAAAGCATGCTTTTCTGCATGTTAGACAAACAAATGTTGGTGCAAAATTCAAAAGAAAGATGGTAGTACTTCTGCATGAAGTTATCTAATGGAAAATATGTTTCTGGCTATTAACCTTCTAAAAGTGCATTTTTTTGGGACTAGCAGGAGAGGCTAGACTTCTAAAAGCTCCCTCCTCTAGGCATTGAAAAGTCCAGGCACAAACAACTGCTTCAGTTAGTTAACACTTGTTTTGGCTTTTGCTACCATAGTGGTGGATATGCAAGTCAGGAGAATAATGCAGCTAACATTAAGTATATTTGTTATACCATTTGAGTGAAGCCACTCTGGCTTTTTAAGACTGCGACCTATGATATTTTCTAATACAAACTTTATTCTATCTGGTAAGCATAAGACAATAATTCACCGAACAACTAGTAGACAGCAGAGGTTCTACACAGAGACATATGTCAGAAACAGATTACAGGGTAAGAGGGATAGAAAATTAAATTTTAACTCCCTCCTCTCATACAGAAGGGGGAGTCAAAAGACTCTCCAAAACAAACAAACTTAGCAGCAGCTGAGAGGAGGAATGGTAGAAATCACTACTGAAAATTAGATTAGAAGGTTGGTTTTTTAGGGATAATAGGGAATGGAAAGCAAACTTTTTGTTATCAGCTGAATCTCACTGAAAGCACGATCTTTTGGCTCAATGCAGAAGCAGCTTCTATTGAAGTCAACAGGGCTGGACAATTTAAAGTTCTTGAAGAGTTCACAATTCACATTAATTGAATAACTGAAAATTAATACCAGTACTTAGACTGTACTCCAGCATTTATTTACTCCCTAGTACAAAAGAAACAAAGTGTGAGACCATATTCACAGAGATCTTTATTTCTTCCAAATTATGCTAAGAAATGGAAATTTGTCTTCTTAAGTCTAACATATATTTATGACTTTGGTTGCAAAGAATTACAATAAATGTCAAATTATTATGCAGAATGTATTTGCAGCTCATTCCTATGATTATAGTAAATTTGAGGCACAAGAATCAGGATTTAAGCAGCAGTAGTTTTTATGAAACTGCTGGATCGTGTTCTAAACTATAGAAACAGACATAAAATGAAAAATTTTTTGGGGGTAAGTTTTCAGAATAGTTGAATATGTTCACAAACTGGGAGTGTATAAATTATCTTGTAGAATACCATATGTCCATGTTTCCTGCTTAGATTAACAA
This sequence comes from Tinamus guttatus, assembly GCF_000705375.1. The sequence goes on along the minus strand of NW_010584381.1, from coordinate 63,780 downwards.
AAATATCTTTGAAGGTGCCACAAGTCCTTTGCGACCTTTTACAGTAGTAACAGTGACTGACAAACAAAAAGATATATCAAGCAATATCATTTTTGGAGATAGAAGGATCTGAAGATGAATGCCAGATTTGGTGATATGAAATGTAATAATAGGAAATAATATATGCATTTATTAAATTCATAGAATAATCCATAATCTTCATCTGACAATGTCATATTCTCTTATACATTAAGTTTACATCAGCATGCAATTCAGTAACACTGGATAGTCAGAATAATTTTTTGAGTGTGACAGGACTATTAACATTCTGAACATGACATTTACTTGAATTTAAGTTAATTAAAACAAAATTAAAAGGGCCCAGAGTTGGAATATCAAATCAAGAAAATTTAATAGCATGATATTGTTTGCATTCTTCTCTGAGAGATGATTGCATATCTCTGATGTTTTCTTCAATGAGAATATTTACACATATAAATCAGAATATCAATTAGAACTATAAACCAGAATATTGCTCAGAACTGCCACCATGCACTTTTAGAAACAATAGATCTCAAAGGCTTTTTTTAAAGAATAGTTCACCATCATATAATAATCTACAGTAAAAGAGATTCACCCCATGTCATCAGATAATTGAGCTGTACCTGCAGGATATAATATATCTTCCCGTAGTCCAGTCTGGTGCCAGAATACACAGAACATTTCTTCCTTTCTTCTCCTTCTGGAGTGAATTCAGGCCAAAATAAGGCCAGGTTCTTATAATGATAATCCTTATGAGCTTAGAGCAAGGAGTTTTTGGCCTAAGTTTAATTAAAGCTGTATTATAGTACTCAGACATGTGTTACATTTCTGCCTTTTGGGTCCAGGGCTAATCTCAATCTTCTCTTCTGACTGAGATTTGCGTTGTTACCTTTGAGTCTTGGATTGCCTTTTTTTTTTTTTTTGAATTAGTTTTGTTAGTTAACATATCACTTCCATGCCCTGGACAATTTTCCGCAGCAGGGAAAGGGATGTGGTTTTGGTTTGTTCCCTATTTTCTAGCATTTTGAGGCTTGCAGAAGAATATTTTTAAAAGAAACCTCCTGAAAGGCCTCCATATTCCAACAAACTGCACTCTAAAACTGTAATGGCTGTGACTGCAAACACCCTCTTTAAGTGAAATACACCTCAAACAATAAGGTCTGTATCTAAGCATTGCATTTAGCTGCTTCACTGCATCATCTCTAATTGGACACTTGCAAACGGTACTTTTCTTCTATCTGCTACTCTTTGCTATTCCTTCCTATTCCTCAAATCCCTGGTGTAACAAATTTAGCTTTCTTCATGGATGCTTTTAGTTATAATAAATGAGATTAATTGCATGACTAAAGATTTGGACACGTTTACTTAACAAGTAGTTACGACAGTTTCAGATTGCCCTCTTTCTCTCTCTTAAATGCCTTCTATCACATCTCTGTGGACAGAAGAGAGTATCTGATCTTTCTGCAATCACACCAGTGAGAAATCCTGCAGTTTATAGAGAAACTTTTCACTTTGGATCTATATATTAAATCTTCTGCTGTATTTGAGATGTTCAGTTAAATTAGCTCTTCCCCAGCAAATTTACCAGGGCTTCCATGACTGAATCTCTTTCATTCCTTCCTCACCTTCCATTAAGTGGACTAGACTGCCTTGAACAGCTGTGGGAATGTCTAAGAAAAGACTCAATCTTTGTACTTTCACTGTCCACAAATGGGCTAGCTATCCTTCCAGAAAGGAGCCTCTTGACCCTAGACAGCGCTTTGAAGCTGGATAGCTATGAGAAAGTACAAGCATGCCAAAGCTCAAGGTATTTCCCTGGCTGGATCCCAAAATTAGCATAAGGACATCCTTATTACTTATAATGTCTCATGTCATTAGCAGTGGGAATTCTGTGCTATTAGTGCTTTTTTAAATAAAAGAATTATAGATATGTATATGATAGGCACTAGGCTACATTGTGTAAACACAAATTTAGACCTGGTCAATCTTTTCCAGAGTTTGAAAGTTAGAGATGTTTTTTTTTTCTTTGCAAATGCATTAGTGAAACCAGTTTTCCGGCACATATATGAAGTTCAATTGATCAACTGATCAGGTGATCAGACAGTCCATTTTGATACTTGTGTTTGTATTGCCCCATAGAAAAAAGGATATACTTCCAATCCAGAAAATACTTCACCAGAAAATACTGTCCAGAAAATACTTCACCTATAGTAAATTATTCTTCAAAATAGCTAATAGCCAAGGAAAAATTATGTACATGAATAACTTTATTCTATAAGTAACTTGTTCTGCTATAATTAGGAACTGTGAACTGTTCTTCAGAAGGATCACATAGTCTACATCGTGGATAGCTTCTTACATTAGTAGCTTCTTACCATGATTTTAGGAAGGTGATATACTCTGGTTCAGCAAAGACAAAATCTGAAAATTTCATAGTTTCAGGAGTTATATTGTAGAAGCAAAAAGAAAAAGATATATAACCTAATCAGTTTGCTGAACAGCAAGTGTATTTCTTTCAAAGTAAATAGCTTCTGCAAAACATTATTTATAGAGTTCTTTCGAATTGGTTTGAAGCATTGTTTGGACAATCTTATTATGTATAAAGATAAAAACTTCCATCAAGAAATTATGCAAAAGAAAATGGACACACCAGCTGGATAAATCTATCATACATTGGCAAAAAGCAACAAGCACTTTTAATTAGCTGAGTGAATGTAGTTTGCTGAATGCTGAAAGCACAGACTCACTCATATTAAAATGTGCCTAATTTTCTGTGAAAAAGTCCCATCTGAACAGCCCTGACCATAGTCAATCATACTAAAAGCCACTGGTGCTTAATTTGATTTACCAATATAAAATGCAAATGAGGTGATTAAGTGGAGTGGTAGACATAGTAGGGCCTCTTTCAAACCATCAAGTTAAATGCAAGCAGACAGCAAACTGGCTGTGCAAAGAAAATTTTAGCATATTCGTTTGATTAGTGCTACAAAAATTTAATTAGGTTGGCTAATTACTTGACAAATTGCTCTACACTAGAGAAAAGACAGAGCATGTTTTATTCCTGCAAAAACCCTATGTGTATTTTAGCCCAAATGCTATCTGCCAATTTGCAAAAGCATTATTAAATGAATGAAAGATGGTACAACAGTCTCCAACAATGGCAAATTGTATAATGCATATAATTAGACAAGGCACACACCACTATATCCATATGTCCATGATCCCTCATGTCTAAAAATATTTAACACAATATTTCTAGGAAAATACTGTCAAAACAGATTATTACAATGCTGTCAGTTCTTCATAAGAAGCAATATATAGAAAATACTCATTAGTGGAATACACAGCTCATCCAAAGCAGAGCCTCTTCACCCAAATGAACTCCATCGAACACAGTAATAGGGATGCACTTCATCTGTACCTTGCTAAAAGGAAATAACATACACCATTCTGTTAAACGCTGTATCTCTGTCTATTATTGTTCAGCAATACCAAGAACATTAGTTATTTGCTAAGAGAAGAAAGGCAAACTTGGATGAATTTCCATTTTACAATTTTACTGGTATAAATAGGTTACACAGAAGAATGCCAGGACTTTATTGTAGAAGAGCACTTTTTTTTTTTTTTTTTTTTTTTTTTTTTTTTTTTTTTGCATTTACATGCCACAAAAGCTGCCAATTTTTATTCAGGCGATTGTATTTGCTTTTGCTGGTTTTCAGTGTAACTAATCAGCCTCTACTGACTCAAACATCGTGATAATATAAATAGATACCCACTTTATCTACTCAAGTGGAAAAAATAAGTATCATATTATATAAACATAATGCATTGCAATTGGCAATTAGATACTGCATTTAATTCAGGCTAAAACAATATCTTACGAAACAAAGGTATATGTGAGATCTCTGAACAATCATCATATAAGTGCATGCAGGCATAAAATATTATTTCTTGCAAGCAGCAATTCTCAACTTCTGTTCCATCATGCCAATATATTTTTAAATGTACAACTTAAGAGAGATGTCAAAAACCCTAAATCAAGCATAATTTCTTGTTATTGTGGCATAATTATTACTGTGTGTGATCAGGTTTGTTTCTGTTATTTTGCCTGTTAAAACAAATTTCAGGTCCTTAGCAGTTTGTTTGAATAATTGCTAAGCTCCCATTATATAAGAAGCTAAATCGCCTTCCTGGTGATTTTTAAAGGAAAATAGCCATTTTGGGTACTTCAATCTTTAATTGCTTATATTCAGATATTTGAAAATTCCTAATTTTCAGAGGATGATGCTCATTATTGTATTTCCACCCTGAGAAAAAATACAGACGCATACTTGTAAGTAAGGGTAGGACATACAAGAAACACTTTTTAAACTGTTTAGCTAAGGCATCTACCTTGATATATACATAAGAACAAAAAGCGTTGCAGATTTAGCCCGAAGACAAGGAGCAAATACTTAGGAAGGAGTATAAAACATAAAATATGTAAAAAAGTTAATAACGCAGAAAAATGAACATGTCCAATCCAAGCCTAATGTGTTTTTTTTTATAGTTAGAGATAAGGCGTAAAGAGATTAATCTTAATAATCCAGTGATGCAATACTTTAAAAAAAATAGTCCTTTAATACATTGATGGTGTTTTACAAGAGCTGTAAGGCATAAATACATTTACAAGCTATGCCATTTCCATATAGACTAAAGATTTTGTTGATCTAATTAGCACCTGTTCCAGAACTAAGCAATGGAGCAACTGCAAATTGTTCCAAATATTACTTTATCAAGCAGTACCAAAAACAAACAGGTATTTTGTCTTGAGTAGGGTCCATCTTCTAACTGTCTCAATTAAATAATGATTGCCACTTTGGTTTTCCATTTCTGTGACTTAGTTCAAATATTAACTGCTTCCTTTTCTGTTCTCCTACAACAAATGTCTTTTCAAAAATTTGGGCTAATTTCTTTGTTTGTTTGCTCCTCTAGCTCACAAAGAGAAAGATGGAGATGAAAAGTAAATCTAGAAGTCAAGCAACTGTTTTTACCAAAATTTCAGTTTGCCTTGGCACATTCATCTTTTTAGGATAAACTAGTATCACCCAAAGCAAGAACATGAAAATGTAATATTTCTTCATGCGCAGCCACACCTGAGCTCCTTCTGCTAGATGCACCATGGGCTTCTCAGTGTGCGACTTTGGTACTGTAGCCCAAAGGATCTAGAAGGCATTGTGCTGGGCCTGAAGAATGGACCATGTATCGCCAGAAGTGAGACTAGGCCCAACAAATCCCTTCGGACCTTTGTTTCTATTGCATCAGTTCCTGTATAGGAGATGCATCATTTATATTTGTTCAATGGGCATAGTTGAGTCAAGAGGCTGCCACAGCTGTCAGAGAGAAGGACTTTTGCATATAGAAAGGAGCTGGGAGGACAAAATGTTGCACTCTGTGGAAGCTAGAGGTGAGAATTTGAAATTTAGAGATTTGGAGCAGCCTGGAGATTGCTATTAGGAGACCTAAATTATGATGAAAAACAAATTTCTGCAAAGGCTGAGAATCTCTTTGTAAATGTCATTAGTATCATGTATATTGCATCCTGAAAATAGATTTTACTATAAGTATCTCAAAAAAAATCCAGATGACTTCACGATAATTCTTACTTTCATTTATCTATATTAAAATTCACCAAGATCGATCTTTTGGTTATCTCATTGTGTATCATTCCATAGAAAAGTTGATATCCGTGAACAGGAAAATGTAGAAATCTGATGATTAGTGTTAAATTAACAAAGTTTATCTGTCCTTAGACACTTTTCAATCTTTTTTTCCTTGCTTCACTCTTGTATTTATATAATATAATATTGAAATATCTTATGTATATAAATACACAATCTTGAAAAGATGTTTCGGCAACCTGTGAATTCACAGCAGCAAAATCTGGTTCTAGACATATTGGCTTTAGTAGATGCTACCTCTCTTACTACTGAAGAGTTAACCCATTTGGAATGGGCTGTGCTAACCAAAGGCCGCTTGCACTGAGAATCTGAAGGGAAAGATGCAGCTAAGTTTAATGCTATCATCACAAATAGCATACTCTAATCAGTCTCTCCTTTTATGTGAATTTGAAAATCCTTCTTCCCTCGAAGTACTAGCTAAAGACAATTATGCAAGACTACAGCCACAGTTTTGCTGCTGAAAATTGCCAATAGATTCTCAAGTGTTTCGAACAAGGATGTATTAGATTGCCCATGTTCTTGCAAATTATAACAAGAAAGGACAGCAGGCTAATGAGAATAAACAAAAAGCTTCCCATGCTATGCACCCAATAAAACACAATCATAAGTTAATTTTTCAGTGATGGCCCACAGCCTATGTTTATGCCTAAGAAAATGCTTGCCTTTTGTTATTCCTCTATACCTGAAGTATTAGTTACAGACTTCTATACAAAATTCAGAGTTTTTCATGATAATAGAAGGATACAATTTTACCTCATGAATATATTTTAGCTTCTTGAATGAATATGTATGATGTTTGGAGTGACCATTTGTCCACCTTTGTAACAACAAATAATTCTACTTTATGTGTGAACAAAAGTAGACTGTATTCCATTAGATTCTCTGGTTTTATATTGTAATATCAGGCAGAAGCATCTGAACAAGTTTTGAACACTAAATTACAAAATGCATTTTGTTCCCTCTGTAAGTTAATACAGATCTTAGTATTTTTGATGAATATAATTGATTTATTCTTGATTCTGATTACTGTACCTGAAAACAGAATTTTGGCTTGTCAACTATCTTTTTACTACGTTATGATACTGTATAAATTTGGCACATAATTTTAATGTGCATGTGCTAGATGATATAGCAAACACAGGTGACTTGCTTTCCTTTGTAGGAATTGATAGAGTCCTCACAAATTCTTAATGTATTTGACTATGACAAGCTTAATCTTCATTCAACATTCTTGCTAATACTTCAATGAAAATCTTTCTCATCTTCAAACCAAGACCAAGCTTCTGGACTGAACATGCCACACCAGAACCATAACTGTGGTCAAGAAGAGTATGTTCTCCATTCTGAACTCCTTTCAAAATGATAGAAGATTCTAGTTATCTAATGTGTGGGGCATACGCCCTGATTTGATAGTGATTGCTAGCAGACTTCAAACAAATTCACTATCAAAAGTCATTATTTTCCTTGAGAATCATCTCAACCTGGTCTTCTCAATCAACATGTTTGCCATGGAAAAGAAGTAGTTTCTTATTTATTTATTTATTTATTTTAATATTACCATAGAATCATTAAGTTTGGAAGTGGCCTCTAGAGGTCATCTAGTCCAACCTCCCTGCACACGCAGGTTCACCTAGAGCACATGGCACAGGACTGCGTCCAAGCGGGTTTGGAAGATCTCCAGAGAAGGAGACTCCACAGCCTCTCTGGGCAGCCTGTTCCAGTGCTCTGTCACCCTCACTGTTAAGAAATTTTTCCTTAAGTTCCTGTGGAACTTTTGGTGTTTCAATTTGTGGCCACCACTGAAAGAGGCTGGCCTCATCCTAGAGGACACACAGCACACAAGATAGATATAAAGATAAAGATAGATATAAACCTTGAGTTTTCTAAACATTTTTTTAAAATATATTTATGGCTGAATTGAGGATCAGATTTTTGAAAAGGATGTGGATGCCTGAATAGTCTTAAGAGGAATGCAGTCCATGACTGGTACACTAAAATCACCTGCAAATTGCTTCCTAACCATTCATACGCACAAACTTTAGAGATCCTTGCAGCTTCCAAATGTCATAAAGTTATGCTTTTGTACAGACTGAAATATCTGAGTTATGACAGTGCTGAGAAGACAAAGAATGAGCTGGAGTGATACATAGCTACCCGAAATCCTGAATCATTTAATGTAAATGTATTCATAATACCAAATTACTATGAGACATGAGTGTTCTTTGTTTTGAAGGAACACATGGGATATATGATCTGTGCAAGGTACTGAAGTGCAGGAACAAGTGATAAAAATATCATTTGAAAAAATGTTGAGCATACCTTAAAGAGGATATGTACATACCTGTGCATGCATGTATATATGCTTGTGAGTCTTTTTTTCCTGCCAAAGTAAGAAAGTGATAGAATGAAATGTGTTAATTTAGTACATCAGTGTGATGTTTGTTTCTTTTTTTTCTGAAAGATGCTCTGAATGTTGAGGAACTCATACATGTTCTCTCATTTAATAGAAGATGAGGGATGAAAGACTGCAAAAGAGCGATGTAGTGAAACAAACTTAAAATTAAATTAAAATTAATGCTTTGTTTGAGAGAAAAAAATAGCCACCAACAGACCATAGACAAGAGACAAGTTAGGAGACAATGATGATCACAAGCATCAATTGCTTCCGAAATTGAGAGAGGAATTTTTTTGAAATAATAGCATTCTTAGATCACTTGGTTTGTTCCTTTGTTTTCTTGCAAAGTTTCTATTCTTCCTTAGGCCCCTTTTGCCTGACTTAGTGAAATGCTTTAAGAGAAAAGTGGGCCAGCTTAAAGAGTAAAGCCAAGGAGTTCATCCTGCATATATAACAGTCTGCTGGTGAAGTGTGAGGATGGTGGAGTGGTGAAGACACTATCTGCAGTATCTTGAGAAGTAGGAGGTAGAAGTGTAAGCCTGGACAATAATAGTACTGCTTCTGGGAAATTAACTCTAGCATATTTAGTTGAAACCAATAAGGCCTCAGCAAGGCCAAGTGCAAGGTCTGGCAGCTGGGGAGGAATAACCCCAGACAACCAGTACAGGCTGGGGACTGACCTTCTGGAGGGCAGCTCTGCAGAGAGGGACCTCTCCCCGCCCCCCACCATGGGTGTCATGGTGGTTGACAAGGCGACCATGAGGCAGCAGTGTGCCCTCATGGCCAAGAAGGCCAATGGGATCCTGGGCTGCATTAAGAAGAGCATCTCCAGCAGGTCGAGGGAGGTGAGCGCAGGGCTACAAGGATGATCAGGGGCCTGGAACATCTGCCCTATGAGGAGAGGCTGAGGGAGCTGGGCCTGTTCAGCCTGGAGAAGAGAAGGCTGAGAGGGGATCTGATCAGTGTCTATAAGTACCTCAAGGGAGGCAGTGAGGAGGATGGTGCTGGCCTCTTTTCACTGGTGGCCACCAACAGAACTAGAGGAAATGGCCACAAATTGAAACACCAAAAGTTCCACAGGAACTTAAGGAAAAATTTCTTAACAGGGAGGGTGACAGAGCACTGGAACAGGCTGCCCAGAGAGGTTGTGGAGTCTCCTTGTCTGGAGATCTTCCAAACCCGCTTGGATGCAGGCCTGTGCCACGTGCTCTAGGTGACCCTGCTTGTGCAGGGGGGTTGGACTAGATGATCTCTAGAGGTCCCTTCCAACCTTAAGCATTCTATGATTCTATGATTCTGTGAAAATCTACATGAGTTTAGCAAGGCCTAAATATAATGCTTTTGGTATAATTTGATCAGCTTGGCAAACCATGCTCAGTAGCAAAAGTTAAAGCTGCAAAGAAACATTGGTACCTGTAAAAATAAGGTCAGAATTTTCCAGAGTTTGGACTTCTAAATTCTGCTTCTGTGACAGCTAAATAGTGTGGTGGATGCCTGCCCTCAAACCCTGTGCATTCCATATGGCACTGATGATGTTGATTAAAAGGGTGCTGGGCTGCGACAAGGAGAGGAGAAGAGACGCAGGAAGCACTGCAGCTCTCTGGAGGTCTCAGGCGTATTAACCCCAGTGGCTGCACTCTGGCTCTGATACTCCCCTGCCCTTTCCCACGTGGATATCTAGCCTGAGGAGCAGTGGTGTTATGGATAGTGCCAATCCCTTTACCCTGGAGGCTGTTGCACAGATAGCTGGAATTAGCCCGTGAAATGGTGTGTTGTATCTTTTATTTTCTCTGGCTAAATCCCTAATCTGTCTTCCTCTCTTGGTAATCAGCTGAAAGACACATAGTGTCTGAGCTGTCATGATTTTACACTGTAAAAAACTTGGTCAAGTGCCAGACATTTTATTGTATTTCCCTGTACCTTGTTTTCCTGGGGGGACCCAGATCCCTGCAACTCTAGTGCCTTTGATACAAAAAGAAAGCTCATTTCTTGTCTTTTCTTCTCTGCCAGTGAAAGATCACATGATATTGGGTGATACTTTGCATTAAAAATGCTAACTGATACTAAGTAAATTCTGTAATGAAAGCTGCAAATTGAAAAATAATGTCCTGAGGAATTTTTCTATTCGGGAATAATAGCTGAGATATCTGCTGAAGAGCTAAAAAAAAGTTTGTATTTGCCTTATCCATCTATTTAAGTGATGCTTAATGATTAGTGATTATAGATTCTACCTCTTAAATTATAGTTTAAAAATGAACAGATGAAAATGTAGATGAGGTTACTCATATATTACTTTTATAGCTGTATTGCATAATTGCATAAATCTGCTGTAAAGCTTAGTTTACTTCACCTGGGTAATCTATGTGAAAGTATCCTCCATATAATCACGACATTCAGAATGGATGATTATAATTCTACCCAAGACCACCAGAAGAACACAAAGGTATAGCATCCTTAGCTTTGAACACGCTTGTAATTACTGAATTGCTCATGACTGAATACTTCAAAAAAGATAACAATATACTTATGTATTAGAAAACTGAGGCTGACTTCCTGTGTAACTGCTGGAAAAGTATTACGACTGCAAGATCACTGTGGGACTGCCCACAAGATACAGGGCTGACAGCTAAAGAAATAAGCAGAAGTGGAATCCCAGCTTCTCATCATGAAGCTTGCAGTTTGGAGGGAGAAAGCAACAGGCCTCGTTCTTACTTGAGCCACTTCAAGAACAGCCAGGGAGAGCTGGACCTCCTGGGTGGTTTTTTATTCTGAGTTCCAGGGACAAAAGCATTACCAGAAAAGACATGAGAAGTCAGCTTCATCTTCTCTGATCACTGGAGTGGGAATGATCTCTGGAGCCAGAACAACACTCCTGAAGGACATATGATAGTGGACATATGTTCCTGGAAGACCAAAAACACAGTTCAGCTGTTGAGTGTTCAGCACTGCAGAAAATCAGATATCTTTTCTGATGCTGAACCAGGATTTTCAAAACCAAGCTTTTGACATTTATTTACACACCACCACCTTCTTGGATCTTGTCAGAATGATCAAGTAGACAAGATTTTTATGAATGTAGGAATAAATTAGGAAAGGCGATTTGGATCATTTAATGCAACTATTTCTTCTGAGAGGCCTGGATTAGTGTAGGCTCTGTGTGATATAATCTGAATGAGAAACTCCCACACTGTATCACAAAAATTAAAAGAAATAAAGAAAAATTATAATGGGAGATATAATCTACCCAAAAATCAAACCTATGAAAATAACCCAGTTATAGTTCTTTGATAGTCAAGGAGATCAAGTTATAGTTGAACTGAATTTAAAACTGACTATTTATATTTTGACAAACTCAGATGTATCGCAGTGGCTTGTTCAAAGTTATACACGAACACTATCATTTTCAGCCAGTTGACAAAAATATTACTTTTTCTTTTGGAAAATTTCCATTCTGCAGAAAAGTCATTTTCCGATGAAGTGAATACTGGAAATAAACTGGGAGTTGTATTTTCCAACAGTTATCTATCCTATGTCCACACAAAGAAATCTTGAAATTCTTCACAGACACTGCATTGACCTCTGAGCTCCCTATATCCTACGAGGACACATGCAGTCTCCCCAGGTGATGAGGAAAGCCAGGTACCCTTAAAAGACGACTCTAATTTTAGGTGAATTAGATGGTCTCTAG
>NW_010584381.1:12000-51352 GCF_000705375.1 Tinamus guttatus | reverse complement strand
TTTACATCTTTAGAACAAAGAAACAAATGAAAATGTGACTATTGTCTTTATCATCACTGTTATTGTATGCAGTATCCTTCTATAATCTTTTCTTGTAATGATACTTAATAGCTGCCTTCGAGATATTAATGGAAATTGTCACAGGCAAGGAAGATATTACTGCATCTAATGAACAAAAGTAGAACTAAAAGGGGGAAAAAAAGAACAATAAGTAAAATCTGAACAAATAAAAGAATTTAACATATTTCTGGAATTTAACCCTATACATGGTTGATTGTCATAAAATCGAAATAGGTGAACTAAGTTAATAATTTTCACTCTTCAAGAAAGCTTACAGAGCAGTAATTGTGTGTAGATTTTAGAGGCAAAAACTGAAGAATATCTGATTTACCAGAGCAATATAATAATATTAATGCATACTATACCCAATTTGTTCACGAGCTTTATCAAGGGAATGCCTGCTGACTAAAGGTTATGAAAGCTTAAAGTCTCCCACAACTATGAAGATAAATAAAAACAATATTTTACAAGGTTAATTTTTAATTTAAAATGTCCAGTAACATTTCAACTTTCTATTTTTAATTAAAAAATAAAATAAAAATATAAATACATAAAATAAAAAATAATTAAATCTTTTATTTAAATTACATTTTTAAAACAAATATACATACTTTTAGATAACAAAAGAAAATTGTATTAAATCTACAAGAAGCTGTATATTTCTTATAATTGACTTGAATAATTTCAATAAGCTGAAAAATTTACCGAACGGTATATGTATATATAACTAATCTGATGGCAGTTACTGACTAAATCCATGAGCACATTTGTTGGAATGATAAATCAACTTTTGGAAACAACAGCCTTCTCTGCAGCTAAAGACAAGATCTTTTTGGTTAAATTTCAGTTATTCTTTGTTTGCAATTAAATAGTTTAGGAGGTCAAAGAAGAACAATTAAAATCCCAAACCAAGGAAGACTTCTTTTCTTTTTCCTCTCCTCTCCTCTCCTCTCCTCTCCTCTCCTCTCCTTCAAACTGAATCTGTAAGGATGAGATCTATTATTTCTACAATTTTGAATGATAATAACAATAATTGCAACTCCACTAAAGCTAGTGCCTTTGTTTTATATGTAAATGGGAAAATATATGGTTGCAAAAATGTGTTTTTGTGTATTTTAATTGCATTCTAATATTTATCCAACAAGAATTTGAAAATATCTGAAGTTGGCGATAAAAACCAGTAAAAAAATCACTCACTCAACATATCATCTACACTTTCTTAGATGATATAAATCAATTTATTATTTTTTTCTGGATTTTGACAACTATTCAAATGCACGCACTTTGACATAAAGTATCCATCAAAATTTAAAGAAATGACAAACTTGGTGTAAAAGTTGTAATCATGAAATTTAGTAATTTTCTGACACAAAGAAGTAGACTAAAACCCAAAGAATGCAGGATCTAATACCACATAATGGATAGCATATCAACATATGCCTGCTGAAGCTTTATATAGACATACAACACATGCAACTTTCAGAAGCAGATGAGATATAGTTAGTCATGAATGATCAAAACCAAACATTTAATAAAATAAATCAAAGTAAGAAAGACTAAAAAACATATTTCTTAAGATTTCCTTGCTTGGTTGTCCAATATAATATTGTTAACAATACTGCTTAAAAACACTTTGATTGAAATATGCTCTCAGCAATTCAGGCATAGGAGTACTTTTACTGATTGCTCTTGAAGGTGATCTGGGTTTGAAGTGAATAGAAAAGTAGTGCATTTTCTCTTATGCTATATCTGCTTATTGATATTTTCCCTGAGTAGAGTATAGAGTTTGATCATTCATCTGAAGTGTTCTCAGATAAAATGGCCCATATATTGCTGCTCATCAGTTTCAGACTTCTGTGAGAAATTTTAAGAGAAAAAAAATCTTACTCTAAAGAAGTAATGCTTATGAATAGGAAGTCTTTGAGAATATTTGATATTTTTAAAGTGTTCTTAACCTGGATTTGGATGAAGAGTGAAAAATTCAAGCTTTTATGAACCAAAATCTGAAAAACAATTTCCTATATAATGTTTCAAATTTGGTATATTTTGAAATATAAATATACTGAAAACCTCTATTTAGAAAAATTTAAGCCATTTTAATAAGTGCATTATAATTTATACATGAAATTGCAGCAAGCAAACACATTCTCTGCATGAATAATTGGGAACTAAGCAATATTGAAATAAGAGTTCTATTTAAATAATCTACGTTACTTCAAAATAAAAGCAAAAATATACTTCTTCCAAAGCTTTTGGGGTGTTTCCTGGTTTTAAAATAGTCTGGAGCACATTGCCCTCATTTTTAGACTGTTAATACTTATCCACGGCTTAAAATAAAAATACTTCTTTTTTCTCCAATTGTGCACATTAAAAACAGAGATTAGTGGCCTTTCACTGCAGAGCTGTCAGACTTAAAGTGACATAAATTTATTAACATTCTGCTATAAGTGGATAGAAGCTTCCTTTGGCTTTTTCATCAAAAGGCCACTAAAACCCTTAGTCTGCACTATTTCCATGAAGATCATCTGCTCCCTTTTCATTTGTTTGGACTGTAGCACAGAATATGTTGAAATTATTAGTGCTCCTTTGCAACTTTCAACTGTCCAACCCTCCAAAAAGCCAGGTTGTCTCAACTAAGCTATTCCATTATATTAGATGTGGAAGATCTACAGATCAGCTCTATGTGATAAACAGATAGGACGGGAGTGAGTTTTCCCTACCCACCCTTCCTAATAGATTTGTCTTTTATTACTGCAACAGTACAGAAAAGAATATGTAGAAACATAGTTCTAACTAGCAAACATAATTCAGGACACTGAAAGGAAAAACAAACAACAAAACACATGCTGTATTTTTATTATTTATTACTTTTTAGCCCCTCACTACTATATGGTCTTGTACTTGGTGTTCTGATCCCTCAGAAAATGCAGACATTTTTCATTTATGGATTTTTCTGGGACAGCCTCCAGAATCTCTAACAATTACCTCAGTGAATGTCAAAAACAGATGGAATTTGCCCTGCCACAGAATTTACCTATCTCATAGACTTAGGTGAGCACAAGCAAATATTCATATATTAGAGATACCAAGAAGTAGAGCAAACATCCCCTGAGATGTCTGCAACGGAAACATCTAACTCCAAGGTGCGTTGACTTTGCGGTGCAAATGTGAGGTGAAACTCCTGGTTAGCTGTGAGGACAGTGAGAATTTTGACACCGAATTCAAACAGCACCTCACCTAAAATTCATGCCATTTCACAAGGACATTACATATAGTTTGATCTAAACATATTCAAATGACCTTATCCATATACAAATCATTTTCCGCTCTTTTTCTCCCCATCTTTCACTTATTTCACTCAACTCTTTCTTTCTTTAAATCTGTTTTCTTTACTTCTTTAAATCTGTATTTTTCCCTTCTTTTCAGTTCAATAACATTTCAAAGTTGCTCCATTTTCTAACAGTTCATATAAAGCTGCTTTAAAAGGCTTAAAATGTGAAAGAGAGTGTTGCTTCATGTATTGGCTTGTATTGACCCTCGTAGAAATATCTTCACTGGCAGTACTTTTCTATGAACTCTCAAGATATATTTATAGAGCACAAATAAGCACAAAAGCAGAATTTCCTTTCTAAAACTGAGAACTCTCTAAATGCAAAGACCTTGGCTGTTATTTGTGGAAATAACAATCATGATCATTGCCTTTCATGCTTACATGGTACTTTACATTTTTAAAGTGATGTAAAAATCAATTATCAATTAATGGGGGTATACAAACCTATTCTATATAGTTAAATTCATATAAACCTCTGTGAAGATGTTATCGCACTTACTTTACAAATGAGGAGTCAGAGATAGAGATGAAAGCTCAGCAGACAACTTCTGATTAAAATTCAGCTGTTAACATGAATAGACCACACCGATGAATTGACTTGGATGTTGCAAAGTAATTCCTTGACATATTCTTAAATTATTTTAAAAGGTAGCCAAAATCAGACTTACAAAGAAAAAAAATCTGTCATTTTACTGAGGAATATATAGAATTTATCCTTAAAAATGATAAATCTTCCTTTTTTTTTTTTTTTTTTGTATCTCCAGGAATGACTTTTATAAAAGCTTTTTATCCACTGGGATAAAATTTTAAGATAATTTAAAGTCATTTCAAAGACATACTGGACTTAAAAGTGCTTTAAAGTAAAAAATAGAGTCAGAAGTCTAGAACCTGAAAAAGAAATCCCTCCCACAAACCTCTTGACTAAGTTTAAAAACTTATCTTGACTTAGCTAAAGCTGGACACACAACCAGGTATCAACAACAACCAGTAGTGTGGTTCACACAACACCTGAAGAGTCAGAGTCAGAATAGTCTCTGCTTGTAAAAGTGTAGGAAAAAAAAAAAAAACAACCCTCTCCTTAAATTATCATCTCTGACTACCTTAAAAAAAATAAAAGTAAGGGAAAAGCATGGAGTATTTTGCAAAGAACTGAGCACTTCCTGGAAGCTACCCTTCCCCACACACGGCCTCATTCTGTGCATAGTGAAATCAGTGACAAGAGTTCTTCTTGACTTGAGTGGATTCAAGATTGAGCATATTGGCACCATGCCCAACAGGCATCATTGAAACTGTAAGAGCAAGGCCAGAGACTCCAGTGGGAATCCGTGCATCAACTGAAGCATGTCCTTAAGCAGATATTTAAGTCCCATAAAGTCAACAGATTTAAATATGTACTTTAAGCTGAAAACAGGCTTTGTTGAATCTTGGCCTTTGGCAATAAACTGAGATGTCAGGTTTTACTCACTTTGTGACTAAGCTGCTGTAATATTAAGAAAAAAATACATTTATTAATGCCAGGGATCATTTTTTCTTGATGTTTTTACATGAAAAGAGAATTCCTTAAAGTATCATTAATTAATAAAATGACAATGGTATACTTAGTTCCATTTAACTATGGATTTGTTCTTGTTATTCTTAGAAATACTGCAGTGTGAAATCAATTCAAAATTGCTATTTTTTAAAAAAAGCCACAGCAAACAAGTTTCATAGATGTAAATTGCCGTTGATTAGAAAATTATAGTTCTAAAGATGCTTGTTTTGAGATACATGAAGAGGGTCCCTGTGGACACTTGCAGAAACCTGTATAGTTAAGGACTTTGATTTTGAGAGACTGAAGAAAAGAAGGTTTCTATAAAGGCTGGTGCAACTATGAAATTAATTCTGTGAAAGAATTTGAAGAAATAAAACACTTAGCAAATAATCTAAAGTTAACTGGATTTGCTAGGGGACATATGTACCATGTTTACGTTTAACAAATACATATATATTAGAAAACCATGACTAGTCATGAAAAACCATGACTATTATGAGGATAAGAGGTATTGAGGGCTTCTTTTTAGATACCTATTTTTGAAGGACTTATACATACTATTCCTACAAACATTTTATGCCCTATATTGCAAAGCTTATGTAGCTTATGTAGCTGTAGATATGTAATGATTTGTATCAGTGTACATATAGATTTTTATTTTAAGTATACAATATATTATATTGCAGTCCTGTACATTGGTAAAACTGGTTGAATTATTCATTCTCAGTATATTAATTGATAGATTTATCTGCTTATTCTGTTCATATTATTCCAAACATCTTCAGTTCTATTAATACATTTGCTAAATGTAAACACTGAATAAACTATCTTGCTAAAATATATTTTTAGAATTAACAAGACTTTTAACAAAATCTGATTATTAAAGGCAACTTGCAATTACACGCAAGATTCACGTAAGTGGCTTTGATGAGATGTGTAAATATGGATATAGATATTATGTTGTTCTTATTTTTGAAAGAATTTAACAAATACTTTCCAATTTTCCACCTGATTCTTGAAATACAGAGTTTCTTAAGTTACAGAAATTACTTCTGTTTTTCATTTTTTAAGTAACATGCATTTTTTAAATTTCAAAGATATTTCTAGGAATGAAACTTAATTGTTAGCATGAAAGTGAAAGCATATTTATTTTTCTTTGTTTCAGTGTTCTGTTTCAGTGTTCAGCAAAACTGCTTATTGTCCCCCAAAAGGGACATAATGATTTGCTTAGAACAGAGAATACACTAATCCTTTTTTTTTTTTCCTGCAATATTCTTAAGTAATTTATAAGTGCTTATTTCAAACTGAGGAGTTTGACAGTGCCCCTAGTGAATCTTGATATACATGTCTTACAATTCATACACAAATGATACTACATGAAATATTCATTAGGAATACTCTAAATTATGTACCAAACAACGAGGGTACTGTCGTTGTCACACTTTTCATCTGGTAAATATCCCAGTGGGGTAAATGAATTCACTTATATCTCACAAAGAGTTTTCCAACATGTTTCAATTATTTATCTTATGGCTACAATCCTCCATGTGTGCATGTATGTTTTTGTTTTTTATTTCTTTCTGTAACAAGTTTACATTTTCAGCACTACTATGGAATAGGTAAAATCAAAGGTATTAATGTATTTTGCCTTAATTAAGTTTATTTCATAGCAGTCTCTGTGTTTAGACTGCATTGAGAAAATCCAGTTACAGAATAAACAGCTTACGCTTAAAGTGGAGATTGTTAAGTGTTTTTAAAAACTCCAAATTTTTCTCATTGAAAACTGTATCCCATCATATAGGGAATACAGAAAAAATAAATCCCTACCGTATTTAGAGGCAGTATGCATTTTATAATGACAAGATGCAACAAGTCTATAATGTGATGAGATGAATGGTGTCATTTGTAACTTCTTAAAAGGCATATAAGGAATACATGGTACTTCCTTGACACATGATGCCGAATGACATTTATCACTTAAAAAAAGTGACTAAAAATCACAGACATAATAGATCCTTTTGGGAAGTGCACAGCACAATGTTAACTTCTTACAAATCTTTAATGTTTTCTGACATGTCACATTCCATTATTCAATAACATATACTAACATAATCTTGTTTTTATTTTATTTAAGGAAACTTCATCTAATAGGAACTTAAACTTCCCTACCCATCATTTTCAGTACCTTAAGTTATCTCTCAGGCTTGTATTTAAATGACAGGAGCAGTGAAGATTTCCTATATTGGAGGAGAGAAGAGCTAAACTGCGTAGTCATGGCAAGAAGTAGTTTTGTTAAGGTGTGCTTTTCATAGCCTGATTGTAGGCATGTAATGCCCAGGCCAGTAGATAGGAGGCTACCTTTGAACCTAGCTGGGCTGATGACCTTCTGAAGAGAGAATGAAGCCTGAGACAAATCAGAAAATATTGTTTGACTCTTCTGGAGGCTGGGATTTACCAAAGGTTTCAGATGAGATGCCAGCTCAAATGGTCCCCCTCTGCTCCAGCTGTTACCACAGTTGGCAGTCTGCTCCATCGGCTCATAGAATTGCTAGGATGCTGTGCACTAGATATTCAGAGTTTTAAAAATATTTCCAGTGAAGAAGCAGGGCATGTCTAACCAGGATCATCCTCTTGACCCAAGTCCCAGAACAATTATCTGGGCACCGTTCTGTTGTGAAGAAGCATGACTGAAGAGCCTGAGGCAGGAAACTGGGAGGTGGGGATTACTGCTCACACTGAGAGCACATACAGAGCACACAAGTTCCCTACCTGTTCCCTATTTAGAGCCACTGTGTCTGGGTAGGCAACAGCAACATAATTCTGAAAGACTATATTCCAGAGTTTAATTATCCACCGATATTAGTGATAAATTTTGACAAATTTGGAGAAGTACATAGCTTTGAAATATTGAAGATGATGAGAATAAACATTACCTGTAGCATTTATCCTTTCATAATTCCGTAAGTACAGCAGGATGGAAGTGCCTTGGTATATAAGGATTTCCTTCATGTAGAAAAACGGAATTCCTGAGGTTTTATGAATAACATTCTTATTTTTCTTATTGTGATTACACTACATGGAGCACAGAAAGTCATTATTTTACATCATTATTTGATTATAACTGCACTGTACAGACCTTTGAACTCTTATCAGAAATTGTATGGCTTCATTGTATTACTATTGCTAACTACTGAGATAGCTAGTTTTAAAAGCATAAATAGGATGTTACATGTTGGGTATTGCACAAAGATGTAAAAAAAAGGTTTTTAACATAAAAGGTGAAAAAACACATACAGATTCTACTGAACATCATCTTTATTAAAAAAAATGAATATGCTTGTGTAATAGCTAATTTTTTTTTTGATTTGTAAATTCTTGAACAAAAGTTCCTTAAAAAAAGTCATTTATACAAGACTGTTTTTTCAGTCACTTTTTGTCTACACTTAAAATAAATATGCTAATAGAGCATAAGTTGAAAATCTGTGAACTTAGCAGTGCTTTTTTTTTCCCCAAGAATTTTAATATTGAATAAAACATATGCTTAGCAGCATATGTATGCAGCAAAAAATGTATGCTTCCGACCTTTCTGCTATGGAGGACAAGTAATACACAATTTATTTCTAAGATACAGTTAGAACAATAAACTGTTTTAACAACAAACAGTTCCGACTCACAGAATTTCTCTTTCAAATGCTACTTTTACTCTCACACTTCATCCTCATTTGGAAGATGAGACTTCTTAGGGTGACGGATATATAAAAAGGTTTTGCTATCTCTTTCACTCTCACCCTTTTTAAAACTAAGTAATTACTCACTCTGACTGAATCCCGAGCAAAGCACCTTAGCATTGTATGTTTACTAGAAAGGGAGGAGAAAATGCAACAACTATCAATACATGCTATTAAATTTCAAGTGGGCTAGAAGGTTCCCTTTTATGTGACACTTTGCTGCCTAGCAGATGTTATGGCTATTGACCAGTTTGTTTAAGATTAAGGCAAAGCTATGCTAGAATATGACACTTTTCTTCTTATAAATCTATTATCTAGGATAATGAAATCTGTAAAAATAAGAGCACTGTGCAGCTGGTATATGTTTCTCTCCAAGCAATGGAAAGAATAAAATTGTGTGTTTTTATTTTTGCAAAGAAATAACTTATTCATGAATATTGCATAGCTTTGTGGGCATGTGCATATAAAATTGCTCATAGATTCTCTGAATGCCTAGCAGCAGATGACAAGGAACTCAGACCTGAGGAATCTGTAGCCATTTCTGTTACTGGTTCCTTTGGAAACTTTGAGAAAATGAACAGTTTGACATCTAAAGTGATTACAAGAGCATTAAGTCAGAAAGGAATCCAAAAAGCCTTTGCTCCAGGGGCCCTGTAGCCCAGACGGTTCCTCCACATGCTTTGTTCTGTGGCCTGATGTGGAGCATCACCTCCACTACTCTATTTTGGTGGCAGCATCAGCTTGAACAGTCTCTGCCACCATTCATTTCAACTCCCATTTTCCCTCATTTCAATAGGACAAGTAGCTGAGAAGCTGCACAGCAAATCAGATCAGCAACTTGATCCATTTTTTTGGCTTTGATTGACATCTTCCTGGTGTCTGAGTGTGCTCCACTGAGCACACCACCAAACACATTAGCTGACTGAACAGAGGCCCGACAGGCACAGGGAAAGTGCAGCTCGAGAAAGATTAAGAATTCCCTCAATTTGAGGATCTCTTAGTAATTGTGGAGGATTATTTTGACTGGTGAAGGAGAGGTATAACATGAAGATGTTTACGTTTTATATCTTTGAATTCACATTGATTCACATTTAGAATATTATTTAGTTTCCTCAATGGCCAGTTTCTACATGAACATATTTTGGAAATTAGCACTCTTTGGGGTTTAATACTTTGTGGAAAACTCATTTTACAATTTTCTTTGTGAATAAAGATGCTTAAGAACTACAAAAATAGCCACAAGCAAAGACTCATGAAAAAAAAAAAAAAGATTTACTTCTTTCAGACATACTTGGACTCAGTTTTGCAGTTCTTACTTGAATGAAATTCCCAGGCATGTAGGATGAACTTCTTCAATGTCAATAAAATTAACCCATCCAGTATTTTTCAGACAAAATGCCTGGCTTCTCAAAATCAATAATTTCAGTTCTTAAGCAAAACAACTGCTTCCTTCACCAGATTTCAAGAGGAATTCTGCCAGCAAAAAACCTGCAAAAGTGGCCCCATTGTGTCTACTAGCCCTTGAGTGATTGCTGCTTGGTAGTTCCTCTTAAGAAAACTGTGCATAATCAAAGTTAGACAATAGGAAAAACAATGCATATGAATGACTCTGGAATTACTGTGCTCCTTTGTTATATAGCCACCAACATGCACAAAAAAGAAGCTATATATGGGACCATATGAGGTGATCAAAACATTAACCAGACATTCTAACTGTTTTTCAATATTCTCAGCCGAGAGTGTGTGTTTGAAAGAAATGTGCGACTTGGAACACAGCCATTTTTTTTAGTGTGCGCTGCCTGTATCTTTGCTTACTCATGATACTGGTGGTGACAGAAGTGCTGATGCCGGTCCCAGAAGCAGTGTTAGAAATACCTCCCTCTCCCTTCCTTATATTCAAAACTAATCCGGAGTTCTGCACAAGAAAGATGTGTAACTTTATAGCAGCTTGTCCAGAGACTCGATGTGAAATGTATAACTTTACGGTCAGTTTTCCTAAAAGTACACTTTCAATGATAATTAAGCCATAAATATTGGAGGGGGGACCACGGCACAGCTCAGCTGAGACCTGATGGCCTTTGTGGAGGGGTACACGGACTTGGCGGGGACCTGCTAGCACTGCCATCATGTCCCTGCAACGTCCCCCATAAAGTGCTGTAGGTCCCTGCAGGAAGGAAGCGGGTGGACTTGCACTATCCGTATAATATGCTACAAAAGCATTCTCCTGCCTTGTGCTGCAGACTGCTCGCAGAGTGGGTACGGCTCAAAACTTTTTCATTTTAAACAGAATTAAAGCTTAAGTGTCTGGGCCCATCTCAGTGCCACATGTTTCGCTGCCTCCACTGGAAGGCTTATCATTATCTAAGTACCTTAAAATCCCACTTACTATTAGCCACTTTATTTACGGGGTGATATTTGTTTCCAGCCGTTTCATAAACTATAATACACTATAAATTGCAGCTATATTTGTGTACGTAGGTGTGCCTATGTATACACACCAATCAAAATATCAAACCTGGATCTGGCAAATATATGAGATTATTTCAAATCCATTAAGAAACTGAAGTATGTTTAAAAATAAGTAACATTTTTCTATGAGAAAAATTACTAAGTGGGAAATTATTGAAGGCATACTACTGGGTGTACTTTGTGATATCTGAGTCAAGATTTGTTATTACGAATGCTATTTGTTAGACAGTCTTTGTAAACACAGTATGCTTTAGTTGCTGACCTGTTAATTAGGTCAGGGCAGTTTTCTTTCAGGTGATCTGTATAAAATAGCCTTTTGCAAGATGAAGCAAGATCAGAGCACATTGTGGAAGGACTTTAAGTCAAGAAAGGTGTATATTTATATTAGTGTGATATACGGCTTTGAAGTTTTTTTTTTAATATGGTCAAATCACTAAATGATAATAGTATAATACTACTTTACTGTGTACCTCAGTAAGCATATACACAGTAGCTTTCACAGTCTCATTTATAGAGATATAACTTGACATAATTGGGCAAAAATTAGAACATAAATCCAACAATAATTTCTAATTCAAGGATCATGTCAAAACTGAATGCAGATCTACTTCTTATTGAATTCTGAACAAAAGTTTCTATAAGTCATGCAGCTCTCCCTGAGATGAGAATGAGAATAAACAACTTGTAGCAGCATGGTAGCAGTAATTTCAGATGTGAAATGTATATTTCATTATCAAAAATGAAACTACTCCTCACTGTAACTAGAGGTTGTGATATAATGATATAAAGAAGACACACTTGGTAAAATCCTTAAATTCATTTTACCTCAAAAATTTTACTATACAAATACTATAGTATTATGATATATCAGTTGATATGTTTTTCAGGTAAAGAAGCCTTGGTTACAATATCCATTATATAAAATTGTAATAATTATTTCATACATGTGATAGAAACAGACAATCGAACCTAAGGATTCATGATTACTGTCAAGCCTTACTAAAATAACAAGATGATTTTTCATTGAATTTCTGCCTTATTCAATATTAAGGAAACTGCAGAAATGTATGGTTTTGAATGAATCCAGTCATTTTTGTGGCCCTTATCACATAATATCTAAGAACTTCTCACTGTAATACTATGCCTCAATTTATTTTTAATTCATAGCACTCTTATGGTATTAATTTTTAGAGGAACAACAGAACATAATGAGACCAAGGTGGTGTACAGAAACGTAGAGCCTTTTTGGTAGCTTTTCAATAATGACAGAGCTCTCTGACCCAAGTTAGACACCAGGTATTCTACACAGTGTGCAGAAAAAGTGTGACATCTCAGAACAGTGGCAATTAATCTTCCCTTTCTCACTCTTCTAACTCAAGGCAGGATCTTAGATCCTGGTCCAACACCGCATTTGATGAAGAGACTTTCCTTTTTTAAATTGGGAGTGCATGTGAAGCAGGGAGAGACTGGTAGCCAAAATGTGGGAAAGAAAATAGGCATTAGGGTTGCAAAATGATTCCTTTCTTGAAAAAGACAGCTACAAACGACGGAGTAAAATTAGTAAAATTACACAAAATATCAGCTTAATTGATTGTATAAAATTTTCATTCACATTATTCAGATAGGATGACAATTATCTAATATGACAACTCTACAGAGTTTAGATCATACTTTTCTAGTCTGGTTGTATCAGTAAGCCAGGTGTGCATCAACACCACATAGCAACATGCTGGTACTGGAAGGAAAACACCATTTTGTTTTAGATTGTCAAAATGCCAAGAGAGAAAATACTGGTGTAAATCCACATATAAATAGAAAGGAGCATTGTTCAGGATTTCCAGCTAAAAATCTTGCAGACCATACGATGTAAAATTTAGTTATAATACTATTTCACGAGTGATGTACGTATCAAGACAAACACAGTTCTAAAAGCTACTACCTAATCCCTAATACAGCCAGAGATGTTGGCATTTTATAGCAGTTACTACATGGTATTATTGGCAGCAGTTCTACAAGCAGCACATATTAGTCTAATTACCATTAAACTATATTACTTTCTGTTGATTTCCTGGCTAAAAGTTCAGAAGATCTTACCTTTTCCTGTGCGATGTTCTTGCCAGGTTTTGCAGAGTTCTCAGGACTTCATAAGTAATATAACACCTTGTGCAAAGTCATTTCAATACAGCAATTGTTTTATCACAGAAATGATCCTCGACCCAGCTCTGATCTGAGAAACAGTTGCGAATGCCACTTTGCCCTTGCCCACCTGTTTTATGTTTCTCCTCCTCCCCCTATCTACCTTTTCCACACAACAAGACGATCCAAAGTGTGGGCCATTTAAGTGTCACCAGGTCTGCAAGGCTTGAAAAGCTCTGCCAGTTAACATAAAACAAAATCACTGTCGGTTCCATGGAATCACATTTCTCTGCTGCAAAGAAAGCTGAGAGAAAAGGTAGCTTTAGAATGGGAGTTTGAATGAGGACACTTTGTCTATGAATGGAAACTCTACATTCTTTGTTATTTTAACAGGCTATGTCTGTTCTCCTTGAAAGAAATTGTATGAGAGAAGATTGGATTAAGTAGTTTTTATTTTGTTTCAATGCACTTGTGCACTTTTACAAAGATCAACTTACTTAGCCATGTAATAAAGTCTTGTTTTACAATAGTACTAGTGCATATTATACCACTGTAGGTATCTGCAAAGTACAGAATTAGAGTAGGGAAACAAAACATTTGTTTCTCTGCTGAATGAAGCATATATCATTACCTTCATTCACCATGTCAGATATAACTTGAACCTTTGGAAATCAGTCAAAGCAATACCCAAGCCACCAGGTAATCAGCTTTGAACAGTTTATAGCTATTCACATCACTTTCTAACTCTGCAATTTGCCATTTGATAGATTTGTTTTTATTCTTTCTATTCTGTCATTCCTGAAGTAAATATAGGATAAAAATCCTGCAACTTTCTTAAAGCCAAGAACACTTTAGTCAAACTAATCCGTAGCAGAATCCGCCTTTTAGCAATCCAATTGCTCTTCAACACATGCACTGGTGATTTTGTGCATCTGCAATCTGCAGAAACAAGTAAAAGTGCCTAAAAAAGGTGATAATCAAACAGCATTGTTACTAAATTATGGAAAATTATGTCCTATTAAAAACTCATTTAAGCTTTCACCCAAATTCTAAGACCTATAATAAGGTTTTTATTCAGACCTTTTTTTTTTCCTCTGCATGTCTTGTATTTCTTGCATGTCTCCGTCTGTTCTGTTTCTAATCAAAGTTATTGTATTAAATAAGTTACAAGTGAATGTTAGCAATATAATGCATAGGCAGAGTTTAATGGAAGAAGGGAGCTGAAAAACATCATAATTGACAGTGTTATAAAGAGGCTAGCAAAATAAAGGGGCATCTGAAGGAAAGAAGATATTTTCTGTGGGGAATATATTTGTCTAGAAAAGATGAGCATGAAAAATGACCCTGAAGTGAGCCTTATAAATGCTCAGTTATAAAAGAATAAACAAGTTTTTCTGTGCTACACAGACATTTTTTTTCTGGCCTTTTCTGTCCCCTGTGAATAAACTTCTCTCCTAAGGAATCAGAAAAATCTGTAGAACTTTTTTAGTGGTCTCTGAATCAAACCTAATACTGTTTAATGTTTGGCTTTTACAACACAGAAAATTTTATATTAAATTTTGTCTCATTGCAAATCTACTGATCCAAAGGAATCACTAGCATACAAGAAGTTTCAGAATCAAATGAGACTGTGAGAAATGCATGGAAAAAAAGCTTAAAAATTGTTGTTATGCTAAGGATACTGATGTTGTTGTGGTAAAAGAATAAAACAATAGGAAAAACTTGCATGTCACAGGAAAGAAAATTAGGTGAGATTCACTTGGGCTTCCAGTAGTCTTCTGGAGTCAAAATAAGATGGCAATATAGACACTGGAAGGAAACAAACTTTTAATATGAAATCACAGAAGAAATGAATTTATAGGACCAAGTAAGACAATTTATAACAAAAAGATTACAGAAAAAGAAAGTAATACTTTCTATTAGAAGAGCTGTTCTCACTGTGTGCCAGAAACATAAAGCCTCTATAAGGATAACCTTATAAATATATCTATTCCTAAGATTGCTCCAACCCAACTCAGAATATTTTGAGGTTTTCATATATTGGGAGAAGCACAGGTACAGAGTTCTTTAGTTTAAGACAGATAAAACAATGTGAAACAATGTGAAAGAAAAAGAACATCTTTCTTTGCTTCCAGAAAGAAGCAGCATAGAAAGCAGAAGACTGCTCTACACTTCCCCGGGCATTTACTATGGCTCAGTATGGTGGCTGGCAGAAACAACAAAACTCTAATCAGGACATGACTGCATATAAGCTCATCACAGAAGCAGCTGGTGATTTCATAGGACACAAGTTTAGGTGCTAAAGAATCTCACTTAATGCTAGCATATTGGGTTAGGTCTGTGTTTGTACATATATTGTATCTGAAATTTGAAATTATGCTATGTTTTCTGATGTTTTTTAAAAAATCACATATACAGCTTAGATTTTTCATTCTTTAAAAATTATTTTGTATACTTATGATATATTTTGAAGATAGCACTGGTAGAAGATTTGTAAAAGCAATTAAGATACAGATTATTTTTTCTCAATTACTTGCCATAAATCTTTTTCTTCTGTTTCATAGAATCACAGAATGCTTAAGGTTGGAAGGGACCTCCAGAGGTCATCTACTCCAACCCCCCTGCACACGCAGGGTCACCTAGAGCACGTGGCACAGGACTGCATCCAAGTGGGTTTGGAAGATCTCCGGAGAAGGAGACTCCACAATCTCTCTGGGCAGCCTGTTCCAGGGCTCTGTCACCCTCTCTGTTAAGAAATTTTTCCTTAAGTTCATGTGGAACTTTTGGTGTTTCAATTTGTGGCCATTTCCTCTAGTTCTGTTGGTGGCCACCAGTGAAAAGAGGCCAGCACCATCCTCCTCACTGCCTCCCTCGAGGTACTTATAGACACTGATCAGGTCCCCTCTCAGTCGTCTCTTCTCCAGGCTGAACAGGCCCAGCTCCCTCAGTCTCTCCTCATAGGGCAGATGTTCCAGGCCCCTGATCATCCTTGTGGCCCTGCGCTGGACTCTCTCCAGCAGCTCCACATCCCTCTTGTACTGTGGAGCCCAGAACTGGACACAATACTCCAGATGCGGCCTCACCAGGGCTGAGTAGAGGGGCAGGATCACCTCCCTCGACCTGCTAGAGATGCTCTTCTTAATGCAGCCCAGGATCCCATTGGCCTTCTTGGCCACGAGGGCACACGGCTGCCTCATGGTCAACTTATCATCCACCATGACACCCAGGTCTTTCTCCGCAGAGCTGCTCTCCAGAAGGTCAGTCCCCAGCCTGTACTGGTGTCTGGGGTTATTCCTCCCCAGGTGCAGAACCTTGCACTTGGCCTTGTTGAATTTCATGAGGTTTTTCACCGCCCAGTTGTCCAGTCTGTCCAGGTCCCTCTGGATGGCAGCGCAGCCCTCTGGGGTATCAGCTGCTCCTCCCAGTTTGGTATCATCAGCAAACTTGCTGAGGGAGCACTCTGTGCCTTCATCCAGGTCATTGATGAATAAATTGAACAGGACTGGACCAAGGACTGACCCCTGGGGCACACTGCTAGCCACAGGCCTCCAACTAGACTCTGCACCGCTGATCACCACCCTCTGAGCTCTGCCATCCAGCCAGTTCCTAATCCACCTCACTGTGCACTCATCTATCCCACACTTCCAGAGCCTGCCCAGGAGGATGTTGTGAGGATGGTGTCAAAAGCCTTGCTGAAGTCGAGATAGACGACATCCACCGCTCTCCCCTCATCTATCCGGCTGGTCATTCCATCATAGAAGCCTATGAAGTTAGTCAAGCATGATTTCCCCCTGGTGAATCCATGCTGACTACTCTTGAGCACCTTCTTGTCCTCCCAATGCCTGGAGATAACGGTCAGCATGAGCCGTTCCATCACTTTTCCAGGGACAGAGGTGAGGCTCACTGGCCTGTAGTTGCCTTCTTGCCTTTTTTGAAGACTGGTGTGACATTGGCTTTCTTCCAGTCCTTTTGTGATTCCCTACTTCTATATGCTGACTTTGGGAACTTATATCCATGCCTTTTTGAATAAGACAAATTAGCATTGTTCTATACAGAAACTACAGAGACAGCAGATGTTCGGGTGTCTTGAAGAAAGGGGCAGAACTGTCTGCAATGATGTTAGCAATGAAGTCAAGATAGTAAAAACCAATAAATGCCATCATCTTGCACCAAGAACTGGAGTACAGAGCAGTACTCCAGGAGTACAGGAGGAGTACAGTTCTGGCACAGTCTGCAGTAAACATTGTGACTGAAAACAAAAATAAGAAGGAGAGACAAGCTATGCCTTGCAGTGTAAGGAAGTGTGTAATAGGTGCCTAGTATTCTGCGGGGACTGCTGACTAGCATGCTACTGTTGTTCAGAAATTATTCTTTTAGTATTGACAAGGTCATTGTGTCCTTGGGTTCTGTGTTCCCCATCAGCCTTAAGTTACATATCCGATTTAGTACTTTCTAGTCATGAAATGGTGTTTTTGTCTGTCTGGTTTATGAGTATCACAGCAGCATCAGTGATTTACAATGAGTCAACCATGTTGCATAAACAGATCATGATCATGCCATTTAAAAAATAATATTTTGGTTAGCCTAGCAAAAATGAACCAATGTTGGAATCAGTGGGTGAAAATCTAGCTCTGTGGGACAACAGCCCTGCTGTTTGCTTTATTTGCTGTCTACAAGAAGAATCTATTATCTTCATTGTTTTCTTACCACTATCAAACCATTGTATATGAACAACTTGATACTGCCTCTTAAAACAGCTAATATTATCTATTTTTGGATTAAAAAACAAAGAAAGAAACAAATCAGCAAGCTGATATTCCTTGTTCAGATATTCCTAGGTTAAGTAGTCAGATTAATAGACAGAGAGGAATTTGTTTTCATGGTCTCCTCCTCAACATGAAGCTAGTACGGTCTGAAGTTTAGCATTAGATTTATCTCCCTCCTTTCTAGCATAGTGTGGCCCCCTTCCTAAGATTATCTGCATATTTCTGTTAGCAAATTCCTTGCTATAGCAAGAACCCAAGACTGGCACTGGCAATGCACTTTGCCATCCTTCTTGCAACACACCATCATTTGTGTTGCTTTTGATCTTTTTTTTTTTTTTTCCTGTGGGTCTTAACTTTTATTTTAATATGTTCAGAAGGGTTTGCAGGGATGACTTATGGACACTTCTACCTTGAACATTTATTAATCACAAGGCTGCCTGTGCTGTGGAGGATTATATTTAATGGCTACCATTGTTCTTTGGACTTTTATGTTTCTAAGTTATGTTAGAAACCATTCTCACATATATGTACACCAAATGTAAACTTGCATCATTTCACTACTGAAAGCTAAATCAATAAACTACTCATGCACATAATGATTTGAAAGCAGCACAGTAAAACAGTTGTTTTAAAGTAACGATACAGAAGAAAGTTTTTATGCTATGCATTTAAGCATCCTATGCCTGCATGAAATATTTGCTCAACTTCCACTTAAAAGCTGCCATTCTTTTGCATTAACTGTCAAAGTGATAATGTTTTTTTGTAATTAGGATTAATACAATTGCAATATGTAATCTTAAAAATTAAAAATTTTAAACACTTCTTAAGATAATTTTTAAAGCAATATCTAATGACATTCTACTGTCAGAGAATCACTTGTACAAATTTCTTGTTGCTTTCAGTGGGAAATCTAGCAGAATATACCTATCTGGCATCTCCTAATTCATTCAACAGTGTCCTGAAAATTAATTCAAAACAGTGTATTTTTCAATAAGTTTCTTCATGGAAAGCAGACTAACTGGAGTTGATCTATCAGTTTATAGCCTATTCAGATGGCAATTAAATTTCTATAAATTCTGGATAGGCACTCTTAAGAACCTGAACTTTCAAGTGAAGGTAAAACGCTTACTTTTTTACCTATACATATGCTGATTTTCATGAGAATGATGCTACAAAGTCTATCAAGTGGCTGATTGCGGCAGCTCACAGTATTCACAACTCTGCTTTGCTGATGATCCAAAACCAACTCACATACACCTTAGAATGTAGTGGATTGAACCTTTTTTCACATTTTTTTTTCCTATTTCACACATACGCAGTGTGTGTTGCCTGAATATGTGATTCAGAATTAACCCTAATGTTAAGAATCTACATAATGAAATGTCACAAAGAAATGCTGGATTTGTCAACCTTGCACAGCTGCACTTAACATCAGTCAAAAAATAAAACAGTCTCTGCTGCCTAGTATTTATGTGCTGTGTGATATATACCTGCCAATTATGGTACTTGCACAAAATACATATAAGTGAGTGATGTGGTTATAAAAGGCTACTACAACTGGTGGAACAGAGTCCTACGAAAGAAAAACAAGCAAACAAAAAAAGCAAAACAACAACAACAAAACAAATCAAACCAAAAAAAACACAAAGTGGTCTCAATGCATTGATAACATTTTATCTTTGAAGCAGACTGATCTGTGGGCAGGTAACCCTTTTCTAAAATAAAACTTGATATATATATCATGTTTTTAGCATGTTATTTTGTACTCTCCAGTCTCTAGTGTCTTGTGTTTTAAGGAAAATAAAGCTAAGAGGTGGAGAGAATTCAAAATTGAAGTAGATATTATGTTATTCTTCACTGTATTTTCTGGGTCAAAGGGTCCATAAATTCAGAGGAGATTTGACTAGGCAAGTTTTTAGAAATATACCCAAATTTTATGGCATGGGAACCTGGGATGCAAGGACAAGACTTTCTACCTTTCCTTTATATCCTTGGTCTCCTAGAAGGTTTGTGGCACTGACTGTAAAAGACCCGTGTTACTGACAAAAAGAGAAGTGTAAACCCCATAATTCTGTGTTGCATGTAGTGCAATGTGGTTTGCTGAGTGACTTTTACCACTGAATATAAAAATATTTGCCCAACCGTCATTACTCAGGGGAGAAAAAAGGACTTTTAAGTTCACGTACTGTTTCTTTGTCCTGGTTCATTTCATTAAAGTGCAGAAGTAGGCTCCGGTTCTCAGCTGGTTTCTGAACAGTCAAGGAAGCCTTGCCTTAGAAAAATGTAAAATGTTTCACGACTTGACATTAAATGAGATAAAAAATTAAAAATTACTTCTCTCAGTTATTGCTAGCTTTTTATTATTGCTTGCTTCTCTATTGTACAGGTGCTTCACTGTGCACAGCTGGTTTACAGGCGCTGCCAAGACTTATTGCAGAAAATAAAAATATTTGTCAGCTACACTTTAACAATAACAACAACAATAACAAAAGCATTTATTTCTTTGTGCTCTATGTACACGGAAAGTAACAAGCCCACACTGCCCACATCACAGGAGTCTGGCAAGAGAAAACTGCTTCCGGCTAGCAGCCAAGCGTTTTGTGTAGACTACTAGTGGTAACAGTTTTCATTGGCAGAGGATTTGTGTTCAGTTCAGCCCTAAGCTAGAAATAGACTTCAGTGGTTTTTCAAGTCTACCACTCTTTTCTTTATCTGGTGTTCCAGTATTCCTAAACTAAAACTACCAGCTCTTCTCAATTAAGGTAGTATACCAGCTCAGAAAACTAACAGTTTCCATTTGCAACAGTTCAGCTCAAAGTTTTTTTTTATTATTATTTACAAAAAAAGAAAAAAAAAAGCCTATGTTCTAGAACTTCAGAGTTTTTGTGTTTGTTATTTTTGTTTTCTGCCCCTGATTTTTTTCTGAAAAGAAACCAAGGGTTTTCTGCCCTTGCACATCCTCTCTAGTTCTAATGTGAATATCACTGGTCCAGATTTGCTCAGCTAAAAACTTATCCACAAGGTGTCTAATCCACACAAGACTAGGTGAGGGAAAATCAAATGATCAAATTATTTTTTGGGGAAAAGAACATCTTCAGACTAGGTTGGTTCACTTTTGAAAAATAAAAGAAATAACACTGTATTATTTTGAGACTCCTTTCTCCCTTTAGTGTCAAGCTTGTAACTTAGGTCTTCAATTTGCAGTAAACTGTGGATGGCTTTACTCTTTGACATCCCCAGCCCTGTGGAGGTGAGCAGCACAAAGTTTGCAATATGAGGAACACCTTTTAATTCTAGAAGTAAATTTCCCCCTATTCACCCAAATGAATGCTACATATTTTTTTACAGTCCTTCATGTACATGCTGTGGTTGAAAGTCCATTTTTTTAAATAGCATTTGGCCAAGGTCTTAACACAAAGTGGGATAAGTCAGAGAGATGTTCATGCCATCTGTTTTTTTTGTTTTGTTTTGTTTTTTGATTTTTTTGTGTGTGTTTTGAATATTTCCTTCTCCAAAACTCTATGGCATTTCAATATATCTGAAAATCTTGAGATTAAGAGCTCAGGACCGTTGTGAAGAAGAGAACTGGAAAATACATAGCTGTAAAAATTAATGGCAAACAGTCTGTTGGATTTATATTGCCCTCTTTTCTGTATCCAGGACTTCATTCCAAATTATTAGTTTAATTCCTCACACAGACCTCAGGATACAAAACAAATTATTTGGAGATATGCTGCTTTTCTCCCTAAAAAATCAGAGCTCCCTTCACACAGCATAGATGAGGCTTCTTCAGCTGAAGCACTTTGGCTTTATATCTCATTTCTCAGACATTTGCAACTGATAGTTTTATATCTATTTCTCAGCAACTCCTTCTTCACTCTTATCTCCTAGCTAAGGAGAGACATCCATGAACTTCTCTAACATGTCAGGTCTTGACATCAGTGGATGTCAGCAATACCAAAAGAAAAAAACAAGTTGGAGACATAAAAACTGTATGACAATTCTTTGTGAATAATTTACTTACTTAATTGTCTATGCTCACCTAAGCAGAGAATTTCTAGTTTCCCTCTCCTGTGAAGATTTGCTCCTTCATTGTCTATGACACCAGGGCGCTGAGTGATTTTTTGAAGGGCTAGCTCATTTTTATCTCTCCTTCTCTCATTTTCCCACCCCCTCAATTAGCAAGTCCAGTATAATTATGTATTGGACATCTTTATGTCTGCGTTCAGATGTCTTTAAGTCCTGCCATCCCTGTATGGCACAGCTATGATTCACAATTACATGTGGAATTTAGTAAGATAACTCAAATTGGCTCATTCTTAGTAGTTTAGACAGTATCCAAAACTAAAACAAATGTTGTAACAGAGAATTACTATGTTCCTGCTTCAGAAATTACTTTCTGAAGACCCTGTCAGAGTAAACAACTTACGAACTATAAGCATAGAGACATCTGGCAGAGTTAAATGGATATTTGACGATAACTTTTGGTCTTGTGCGATTTTACAACTCATTACTGAATGCATTAATATGAGAATTTTCACCTCTAAAAACTCATTAGTTCCCTGGTAGGGTTAGTGGCCTAGAGGCAGCTGCTATATTGTTAATAAATGCAGTAAATATTGAGTATGATATACTACAACTTGGGTGCTGACTGGAAAGGTCATTATAAAAGTGACCTCTCTACATTACTCCTCACAGCTCAAGAAACCTGATTGCTGAGATACCACGCAAATCTGCACATCAAACAGTGATTAGGGACCTTTACTACCTGCTTCAAAATGATGAAACACAGGCCCAGGATTTTGTTACATGGAATTAGGTAATCCAGTTACAAAAATGAACCTTACTTTAAACTGAGTTTATATAGTAATTTATACCTTGAATAACATAATCATTTTACAGCATTTACCCATTTACTATAATAATGTATTTCTTCCTATTGAAAATACACATATATCTCAAATACACATATGTCTTCATCTAAAAACAATGGGAGTTGTCTCGATTTTTCAACTAATGTTTGGAAATTAGAGACTAACATAACTGTTTTGTGTCTACAGACTCTAAACAATGCTAAACTCAGACTCTGCATTCACAGTCTAAACATATGTCATGAAAGTTTTTCCCTATGGCAGGACATAAATTGCTAAGAAAATAAATGATTTTTATCTTCAAATCAGAAGAGTTAATTAGGAATGAATATTCAAAACAGATCGTTTTCTCTTTCATACCTTAAAAAAACACATTCAAGTGAATAGTGACAGGAATTTACAGGAAAAAATGAGCCAAGAAATTTGAAATATCCTTTTCCATTTCAATTTCCTTGTACCTGATTGTGCATGAGGAAACAGCTACAGTTTGAAATTCAGAAGCAAAATTTTAACTTTTTTTTTTTAATCACCATAGGATGAACAAGTTGAATTTTTTCACATCAGGAAAATTTCCAAAACCGTACTTGTTAAAGAAATATATATTTTTCTTCTAGAGGAAGTGTCAGATGTTTCAAAAAATAAAAGATTTCATTAACATTTCTTGAATCAATCCAAAATGTTAAATTTGCCTATGACGCATTGCCTAAGTGATTTGGGCATTTGGATCCGGTCCTCAGCGCTGCATCATATTCTCAAAGATAGTTATATTTCCCATAATCTACTATACTTGTACCACCAGGCTATTATACGTTTGACATTATAGAATATAAGACTGTGCCATTCTATCATTTTTCTGCCAATATGTAGGTAAAGAAAAATACTAATTTTTACCGCTTATTAGTTGATTGTGTGAGTTCTTTGTTTTATGGGAGAATGGGGAACTGCAGAAGATAGGTCACATTATGAAGAATATCAAAATATTTTATAGTGCACAAGATTGCAACTAAGGTTTTTGGAAATCTGCTTACAAAATTTGAACATGGTATAATTAATGTAGCTGGATCTTTTCACTTGGTGTTTTATTCAGTAACAACATAGATGACCGTATTTAAAACAGTGTTAATTAGGAACAAACATTTCCTACATAACAACTATATAAATCTATCACAAAACAAAATTACATGTATATGTCCTTAACTTCAACATTAACCTGAGGAAGTGGCTCCCAGTAAAGCGACATCTTTGTATTCTCTTTTTTTTTTTTTTAATGCCCCAGTACAGGTGCCTTATCCAAACCTGATTTCTCTGGAGTTGTATTTATATGCAGGAAACAGTTTAGGAAGATGAAATACAGACCTCCATACACCAGTTCCTAGGATAAGAACTTTGGATATGGTAGAATATCTGATTCGTGTTCTAGTGATTCCTATAATTCAAGTGAAACACTGAATAAACAAAACAAAAAAACAAAAACAATCAAACAAAACCAACCAAACAACAACAAACAAAAACACCCCAAACGCAAAGAGTCCTCCTGTCTCCGTTCCACCGATTAAGTACGCTATCCACTAGAACTGAAAACTTTGTTTCCTATTTCTGACTTTCTGTGAACAGCAGAGTGCTAATACAAGAG
The DNA here is from genome assembly GCF_000705375.1 of Tinamus guttatus. Next base: position 26,827 of record NW_010584381.1, on the reverse strand, counting down.
GTGAAAAGTGTACTGACCACATGACTTTCTCTTCCACAGTAGTTCACAGGCTCACAGAACAATTTAGGTCGGCATTTGGATGAAGAGACCTCAGTCGGTTTTCCAGACCATTCTCATGCAGCTGAACATTTAGTGAGAATTTTCCATGTGAAAAATCTCAAAGCTGCTGATTAACTTGGCTATAACTCATACAGACTGTGCAAGTACTTACTTTCCAAAAGCTCTTAAAATACTCAATATGACAAAGATGCCATGCTTTTGCTTTGAATCCCAAAAACATTAGAAAAGAAGTCAAAGGCTTTTGCTTTGCGCTTGTTAAATATAACAATGTATGTAGTATATATATTACATAGGATTATGTATGCACTGGAGTTATAAAAGAGATCATTTGCATACTAAATGTCACTAATAATTGAAATCCACCTTTAGAAAATAATGGTGCTTGATATTACTTATATGTCGTGTATTTATATTAGGAAGTTGGCCTTAATATAAACATATAATAGGCCACAAATTCAACAGTCAATTCTACTATTTGGTAGCAGTTGTAAATAACAAATAATATTCAATACATGTGAAGTCTTTAGTGCACTAAGAATCAATAGGAGAATTTCCTATGTTTACGTATCTTTCCTGATCTGCAGACTGGTATTGCTGGAGTTGGAAATTTGTCTCCCCTTCTCCTCTGATTTCCAATTTATTCATGCTCTATTGAATTAAGTAGAATAATTTCAGTTGCCTGTACAATTTCATATTGCCTGTAGAGTAGCAAATTTTGGACATTTTCCTTTAAAATTTATTTACAGAATGGCATAAATAATTTTCAGTATCAAAATGGACATTACAAATTATTTGGTTTGATCATGCACTGTTTACATCTATTGTATGTTCTCTGCCAGAAGATCCCTCTATGGCTGTGAGCAAGTGATATATGTTTTTCAATAGGTGAGTTCTGAATAAACTTTGTTCAGTTTTGCCACTATTAATACTGTTAGGATGACAACCACTAATTCTTCATGAATATTAAATGTCTTCACTCAGTTTTTCTGTCCCAATTTATTTTAGAATATTTCTAGATGTTTTTATCGGAACAGATGAGAATACTTAAATTCTTTCACTGACAATTTAGAAATATCCAAAAGCTGCTTTTTATCCGACGAATCTATACTAGAACATTTCCTATTGTTACACGCAGGAATCATTTCATTTCTACAAAGCTGAAGCACTTAGTTTTGATAATTTTCAGTTAAATCCTGGCTATTTTTTATGCTGACAGCCTCTAATATGCAACAGCATTTACTCTTTCTCCTCTCAACAAAATCCCTCCTGCCCCAATATTGGAAATAAAACCACTAAAACCTTTTCCTGCCTAAGTTGTCAAAATGTTATTTTTCTTCCAGTGGGCAGCAGTTGTTTTCCATTTTTTTTTTCTTAATTTCTCTGAATGTGCAAGGAAAACTGGCTGGATTTTGTGCAGCATTTCTGTCTATATGGCACTATACTGTCAAATGAGACAAAATTCTGCCAACCTTGCTCTGACCAGAATTATTTGCTGGGGAAAATCTTTGCCATACATATCTGCCATTCCTGTCTGAAACATCTGGAGTTCTGTTTGAGTGAAAACTAACAGAAATCAGCATTCTTGGTTTCTTTAGTGTATCTGCTGTCAGTAGAATAGAATACTATTTGATAGCTCAGCTTTGTTTAGAGCAATCATTGTGAAATCACAGATGTTTTTATCAATAATTCTGACTATTCCTGAGTATATACAAAGGTGAGACATATCTAAAAATCTAGGAAAATTTATTAGCAAAGAGAAGAGCTACTCTGAGAGGATAAAAAAAAATAGAAATGTAATTTAATTTGGAGGAAAATAAAGCAAAATTCAGTGTCTTACAGTTGTAATTATTTTATTGTAGGAAATTATTGTGAAAAAAATAATTGGGTGAAAGAATGCATTCTTCAGTGATAGTATTTGCTATGAAATAGAGTTCAGGGGAAAGACAAGATTAGTTTTAAGTGGACCTTTTTACATTTCACAGGCTCACAGGACTGTGAGATACTTTAAGTGGTAGATGAAATACATTGCAAAGAAAAGGTGGGCACTTATAGGCTGATGGGGAAGATACCCTTATAAGTTATTCTATCTGTTTTAGAAGTATTGGACAAGGTTATTAAAATTATTTGGAAAAAAAAGTTTAAGAGCAGTTAACAAATTACATTTTGGGATACACAAAATACGTTATTTTGGCAGCTATCTAATAACACCTGCTATACTTAGATCTGTAAAAAAGTTTCCATTAAAACTCCCTCTTTTCTTACCACTTTTCTAAAACTTCAACCTTTTGGGTTGAATTTACTTTTTTGACCCTTTCTAAAAGCCTCTTTTTCCAGCATCAATGGTTTCTTGATAGGGGTCATCCCTGTTTCTATATCCCTACATTTTTTTTTTTTTTCTTTCTTTTAAACTTCATTATTTACTCTCATCCAAATTGCCTTCTGACTTGAAATTCTTGTCCAGGCCTTGCCTGCTAACTACAAAAGAATTTAAAGTAACTATTCATAGAAGCCTTGAAGAAATAAATGAAATCATGGCTTGGGTGAAGACTCTCATACTCCAGATATGATCATAATGAAAAGCTTAAGATACATCGTAAGTAACATATGCAAACGAGACTACAACAAAATACTGACCATTTTTTTGTTTACCGAGGATCTTCTGTCCTTCACTATAGATTGCCTCTATAGTTCTTAGGAAAAAAAATCACAATGTGATGATGAAATTAGAAACATCGTTATAATGCATAAGCCCTAGGAGATTCACTAAAGGTCTCACGACTAGAAAATTCTGGCTTCTCCTACCTTTCAGTAATTGTTATCGTTTCATTAATTTTTTTACATATACTTAATGTGTACTAGAATTTATATTGGAAGGAAGGTTAACAAGGTGACATCAAAGTCTTCTGTCCAGAGAGAGGGAAACAAAGGGCAATAGGCACAAGACATAGAAGAGTCAGAAAGTAAATGCTTTGGGTGTAATTTCTTTGCACAAGGGCCCATTAATCCCTGTAGTAAATTCCCAAGGTCAACAACAGGAGAAGTTTGTACAAACAGGCTTAAAAGGGAGGTACGCAAGAGCTTCCAGGGAGACAATATTGTCATTTTTATTAGGAAAAGCACAGAAGAGATCATAATATTTTCTTCCATTAGAGAAGCCCTGCTCAGGATGCACTTTTTCTTTAACTCGCTACACTACAAATGGGTTTCCTCCAACAATATTAAAAATAAATACAACGCTAATTCCAAATACCGAATATAGAAGATTAGTAATTTCCTAGCTATAGTATTTTGTACAGAAAAAGGAGCTTTCCTATACAGATATAAAAACAGAACAGGTTTGCATAATGCCAGGTTGTTGTTCATCACTGTTAAACAAATGGGGACAAATTCCAGCTTTGTCACTTCTCCCATTACTGTGAGATGGGAAGTGTTCATATGGGTTAACTGCCACCACAAAGCTACTGGTATATACAGGTAGGTGATTTTCTTCCCTTTGGGATTTAAGGTTTTACTTAGACTATCACTTATTTAGAGTCTTATTATTCATTATCCTTATTATAGTTTTAGGTTAGAACTGAGCTGTAATTATAATTGGAAAAGAGATTGTACACATGAGGAAAAGTCCTTGTAAGGCACAGTGTCTTTTCCCCAGATGCTTGCAGTCTACCTGAACAGGACAGAAAAAGGATGAAAAGACTTTCTCAAAGTTATACATCAGGTGAGTGGCAAACTAAGAACTTTAAATATATATATATTTTTTTTTCCACTGCAGAAATTAAGATTTTTGTTAAGAACTCTTCAGTTTGTGTCAGGGAATAAACTTCTAGTGCGCACTACTGAAGAATCTAGTTTCAGAGATTTTGTAAGTTTAAAGCATAATTTTCTTTCAAACACAAGCGGCATTGGTCAAAAGTCTGTGTTCAACTAACTCTAAAATATCTCAGGCAAGGAGAAAGAGGTTGGAAGAAAAAATATTTAAAACAGAAAGGACTTAATTATATGCAATGGAGGGGGACATGAGACACATTCAAAGCGAGTATATTCTTCCTGGGATGTGTAGGTGTAACTCCCTCGTGTATATTAAAAATGATCACTTACAAAATGATTTTAGATATATTAATGGACTTACTTCCAATCTATTTCTGCTTGTCAGATGTGTCACCTCATATCCTTAGAGTACAAGAATGGCAACATTCTCTATGCTTTTGACAAGTGAACTAAAATGGAAATCAAGGTATTTCTATACAGACTTTTCAAAATGAATTTACCTTTTTCCCTGGAACAGAGACAATTTCTGATATTCACAAAGATCCCTTCTAAGCAGGAGACTATTAGTAATCCGTAGTAGACATGCTAAATTAATGATAAGGCCAAAAGCATTGCCAGTATTTAACAGATGCTGATTTTCTTTTGTGATGAGAACTTTATTTGGCTTTTTTTTTTTTTAATATTTCCCCAAATTATAATGACACAAGCAAAAATTTTTGTACGCAGAAAATAAAAAAAAATCTTTTAATCTCTATTTTACTCTGTCCTTATTTTCCTGGTTAAAATGCTGTGATTTGCCTTCTTGAAAGCTCACTTTACACCTATTTCAATTTTTTTTTGTTGCTAAAAATGAGAAGAAAAGGTGGTATTAAGCTGGAGTTGCACCTAGCACTTACAACAGGTGCATTAACAGGACATTAACTAGTGAAAGGTTTCTTCTTGCCTGACTCAAAGTAGTAACTGAAGAACCCAAGGAATGTGTCTGACTGCCTAAAAATACTACTGACACAGTGACCACAAATTTCATTTCAGCATGACATTGGGCTATGGTGTTTTAAACATTTATGCTGCTACTGTACTAAGTGTTTTGGTTATAATATCACCTGACTGATAACATGATTCTCGTCTTCTGGAGACTCGCACTGATTCTGTGTACGGATATTTGATGTGAAATATTCTTATTCCTTTGAAGTAGATGCATAACTCTCATGTCTCTAATGCATTTTTTGAATAGTAGAGACTTTTATACTTTGTCAACAAAAGACTTATAATATGTGAACAAATATGTGCATGGAACAGTATTTCAGAATGCATTGAAAATAAGCATGTATCTGTTTTGTATTTGATTTTTGCATTAATATCTACTTGTATGATATTCATATTAGAGTAACCTGCCTAATGGTAATGATAATACATAAGGCTTATCATTATTCTAGATACTTAAAATGCACAGAGTACACAGCCTATGCCCTAAAAATTAGATTTAAGTAAAACACAAACACCTCTGATTACACATGCAAAGTTATAAAAGCTGAGGATATGAATTTTTGTATGTTTGCTGTTTCAGATCTTGGCTGGTGACCTACTTGATTAGTACTTGATATGAGATCATATTCTGTGATACAGTCAATAACTGAACTTTTATCTTTATAACTGTGGTCAATTGCTATAAAAACAAGATTTTCCTAGTTCTAAAGAGTGAGAGTAATGCCTGAAGTAAAGAAGAAAATACAATTCCCCCCTTATGGTCTAGTTGCACAAAAGGCAAAATGTTAACCTGAATCATACCAGCAGGAAGCAATGCAACAAGAATTACAATTTTTAAATTTTTGCAACTAATAAACAAAAATATTGAAAAACAGAAGCCTATTTAAAAGATATTTTGGAAGAGGTATTTGGCAAAGAATTTTAAAAAGGAAGAAGCATATGTAAAGGAACTATTTCAGAAATCAGAGCAAAGATGTCCGTGCTTGGAATGAAGTCAGGTCTTGTCGTGATGCTCTGAATGCTAAACTGGGAGGACTGTGCAGGCTGCAAAACAGACCTGGGACTACAATCAAGGAGTCCAAAGATCTTCGAACCATAACAGTCCATGAAACCAAAAATCGCAAGAAGTGTATTTACATCTAGAATAGAATCCTTCTTTTTGAGAAAGGAATGACAACAACAGAAATATGCGTATATTTAGAAGGTTTCACTTTATGCAAAACCCAGTCCCCAGAAGACAACCGTTAACCAGGATACTGCTATTGCAAACACTTAAATTAGCTGATGGACTCTGACCTAAGACTTCAGCTTAAGGTTTCAGATATCTGGAACCTTCCTGAGTCAGAAAAATTGAATAATTCCTCTACCAAAAATGGAACAAAATAAGAGCAATAGTTACCATATAAAAAGAAATGTTGTTAATATCCTGTAAGTACATATGAAAGCACATTTAATTAACATGTATAATATTACTAGGTTGGAGGTAAAAGCTGCACATTCCATGAGAATTCCTTGCATAAAGAAGAAAAAAATTCATCCATAACCTTTTGGGAGATCTGTGCACTAGTTCTGGTAGTGACTTTTTTGGATGTGAAAAATATGTAAATTTTTAAGATATCTTCCCTTTAAAACATGATATGCTTATTCAATGTGAGTCATACATTTCTTTTTCTGGCTGTTATTTATTTTGCATTACTGAGTAAGTGCTCCTGTAAGAAGCCATTTAACAGTGGATTAGGATTAGGTATTCCATATGGATTAGGTATTCCTATGGATTAGGATTCCTATGGATTAGGTATTCATAACTGAAATATGCAAAAAATAGCCAACAGAGTTCAACCATTTAGGTTGGACATCATGAACAACACAGATCTCAGGAGACTGTATCAGAAAACAAGTGACTTCCAATAGGAAGTGGTTTAGAAGATTAACTACAATTTTAGAAGATTGACTATGGTGTGCTTTCCAAAAGAGGTCTTTTTGGTGGAAGAAATAAAGTAAATAAATGATTGGCTTTTTCTGTTGAAACCTGGTCAAGTTGCTCTCTGCCTTTGGAATACATCATTAATTTACAGTGTATTCAGCAACTTGAGCTACAAACTTAGAATAATTTAATGAAGAACATCCTGTTAATTCTCATTAAAAATTACATTTTTATCTCATAGCTATTAATTTTCATACTTGTCCAAAATCTTAATTTTCCTAACTTTTCACACCTAGTCTATTTTCATTTGGAAATGAATTTATGGAATAGAAAACAGTCGTCTACTGCTCTATCAAATACTGCAGTTACAGCAGAGAAAAGAAACAATTTCTGGTGCCTACAGGTGTTTTCATATATCAATTACCTAAATAACGCATGGTCACAAATAATATACTGTTCTCTTTAACAGACTAAGGAGAATGTAAGCAAATATAGCAACAATTTTGAAAATAATTTATATTCAGGAGCAAAGATTTAATTTCATACCTCCCTTTTTAAAATTATCCAGAGATGGCTATAATGACTGATCGGTGTAGAGATCTAAATAAGACTGATGGTAACTATACGCGTTTCCTAATTATTCCTTTACATGATTACCATAGTAATACCTATGATCTTAAATATCTATAGATAGCATTAACTTTCTAATGAGCAGTCAAAACTCAAGACAAATGAGATTAATCTGAAAGGTCCAAATACCTTCAGATAAGATTTTCATGCACTTTTTCAAGTGCAGAAACAAGAATCAGAAACTAAAGACCAACCATGAACCCTCAGGAGGAGACGGTTGCTTAGCTTTTGAGATGTTTTGCCAAACTGGAAAGCTTCAGATTATTTTGCACTGAAATTAATCCTTTTATTTTCTTTTTCTTTTTTTATTTCCTTTTTAAACTTCATCTTGTAACTGTGTCATTTGGCTGTTCTGAAAACATAACAATCTTTTGAGCCATGGACTTCTGTTTATTTTTTGGTTTGTTTTTGTGTGGGAAATGTGGACTCAGAGCATTCATGTGCAGCCCTATCCCCAGAGAAAGAAACTTGGAATGTCACTAGTTTAAGTTTACTGACTATATGTAGCTATATACTGCCTCCAAGCTGCAAAAGCTTTTCTACTATGTCTATAGGTGATATACAGAAAAATCAAACAGAATGTAGGACACAAGTGCCCAGAGATCCAGTGACCTTTTCCCATTTAATTTTTCCCTCCTCTTCTCTAAAAGGGTAAAGTGTGGTCTGCAAGTCACTTTTCAAAGATAAGCATGTGTGAATCTGACAGTATAATTTTGCCCTTAATAAACAGAATTTATAGCCTAAGCTGTTCCAGAAGCCATGATAAACGAGATAATTGGACATTATTCCATATTGTAACACAGACGGCCAAAATTATACCATTTAAAACACTTAAGAGGATCTGTTTGACTTTTTAAAAATATACTTTTACAGTAATGAAATTCAGTAAAAGTATATACTTTTCTTCAATGACAAAAGTATTTTGAGAAATCTATTAATTATCATTCTGCATGTGCCTTTGTAAGCCAGTTTATATTGACAAAGGCACTGAAATATAATTCAAAGCTTAATCCAACTTGTAATGGTATTGAGAATTCTCATTTAAAACCCAAACTTATTCTGTGTTTACCAACACTCTATGTCATAAGTGTTCAATCATGTAATATTCAATATATTGCATAATTATTATTTTGCCAATATGCAGGGAAGACACATAAATGGAACATAAAATATTAATATAAGCATTTGCAGAAGGCTGTGAATTCTGATGTGTTTTGTAGTGGAATAAAATGCACAATTATAAATAAAAGCAGAGAAACTGCTGTATTATAAGTCAAGATTAAGAAATACTCCCCTTTTTACTATACTTCTACTTTCCTGGTATTTTAAAAGCCTGATGATCTAAGAGCACACACATTTACTTATCTTTCAAAGACATAATCACACTGTCATCCATTTCAGTACCACAAAAGATGGATAGCATAACATGTACTTAAAATGGGTTCATTAATTATCAAAAAGATAAGTGTTTCATCAGGTATATACAGCAGATAATATTTATCTTTTCTCATAGGGAAAAAAGATTAAAGTAATTCTTACACACATACTGGAAAAGAAAAAGGCTATACCACTGAAAGTTTCATAAAGTGACACTAGATAATACACTCTGCCACTAAAGACAACCTTACACAAACATAACCGCAGATGCCTTCCATCACATTCAACTTTGGCAGCTAAATACCAGAATGAAATCATATATTCCAACTTTAACTATTTCATAAACTTCCTTTTGTGACTTAGCAATTACACACACACGCTTCTTTTCAAAAGGTTGTGTTTCTGCTGCAGTATTTGATGACTACTTGATAGCTATAAAGTAAAAAATTTCATCAATTGTATAACGCAGTGATTCTTGAAAATGCATACAATGATTGTGATAGTCTCTGAAAAGAAATATCAAGTGCATATAGGTATTAGTAGTGAAACTGCTATCTGATGTGGAAAAATAGAACTATATCCCTGCCAGAAGTGAAAATTTGAGGGAAAAAAAGCAAAACTTGGGATTCTTCTGATTTATATTACCAAGAATGTGATCCAAAACAACATAAACAACAAGGCAAAGAAAAAAAATCACCCAACACATTAGTAGCAACTGCTTAAAATATAATTTCATAAACTAGAGGATTAAAATCACTTTCTTAATTCTCTTTTTCAAAACCAATATTTCATATTAAATATTTCCTCTGCACAGTGTTCACAAAGTTGAGACTTTGAACTGCAACTGTAATGAGAATTGCAAATCAGAAATGCCAATAAATAAGAGATAATATTCCTCAGCTACAATTCCCCAAAGACTATGTGCTATGTTTATTCTTTCACATATTCTTTCACAAACCACATTACCCTTTATTTTTAATGGAAGCAGATTTGGAAGAAATAGCAAGTTGTCCAGATAGAAAAAATACAACATACTTTGTAGAATTTATATACAAGTGACATTTTGCTGAGAGTTTTTAGCCTTAGTGATACGGATACCTAATTTACACATTGTACCTGTCTGTCACAACCCTCTTTTCAATTAGAAGTTTGCAGCAAGGATAGAAACATTCTTTAAAAAAAATATCCTAGACCAAAATAGAAAAAAACAAAAACAAAAATAAAAATAATAATAATAATAAAAAAAAACAAAAACAAACAACAACAAAAAAACTCAAACCCTCTCTCTTTCAAAATACAACTCTGGAGCAACGAAGAAAAGCAGTACGTAGAAACCATATTTGGCCTGAAGATTTGGGCTTGATCCAAAACACACTGAAATCATCGGAGAGGCTCCGCTTAGTTTTACTTCTAAAAACTGGATCATATTCTTAATTTCAGTCACTAAATGGGCTTTCTTTTAACATAACATTGCATATGATTTACCTCACACTGTGAAACTAAATTGCTACCTAATTTTCTTTAAGGGGAAAGTGAAACTGAAAAAAACAGTTGATTTATACATTAGTTACAAATACATGCCCTTTTTGAATATTTGCTAAGATCTGTTCCAGCATATTTGATTTATTGCTCTAACAGTTGAAGAAATAGATTTGGTTAAGAAAATGCCCTGAAAAATGGATTTGTAATAAGCATTAATAAAAAGACATGTTTTGTAGTCAGGAGAAGATTTAGTTGTTCTGAGTAATACATCCTCCTGTACATTTAGCAGGATTATACTTCAGGAAATTAGAACACAGAAAAATACATCAAATTGTTAGCAAGTTATCTAAGGGCATTTCATTAACTAAGGTGAAAACACAAACCATTAGAATATTAAAAGGAAAGCTATAAAGAAGTTTTACCAATTTCGTATGTAGTTATATTTTAGCAGTGTGTTTTCTCTGGAATTACAGCTTGTTTTTCATCATCATTATTGATTCATTCAAGTGCCTCATGAACATTGATGAAAAGATTTAGTGAATCTTAATGGCAAAAATGCTAGGAAAGGTATTGAAACTTGCACAGGTCAGTGATTTTTAGTTACAGAGCCTCCCTGAAAATGTTGTTCTGACATAGCTTCAGAATGTTTTAATGACACATAAAATCTTAAGATGTTATAAACACATCAAAAAAAGGAAACATACTTTTGTTCAGTCTTATTTTTAACAAAGCATTAAAAATGACCTTATTTCAAGTTAAAATGAAAAGATCATTCCCTCTGAATGTTTAAAGAGGTACATAATAATAATTATAATAATAACAACAACAACAATGGAAAAACACAGCCAAAATGAACAAGGTTATTTAATTCTAAATGCTGATATTTTCCCATTAAAGGATTAAGTTATTAAACACATGAAGAATTACAAGTCAATAAGTGCTTAATTCCTGAGCAACTAAAAGGAATTTTCATTATTTAACTTGTACTCTGTATACATTCCTTCAAATATAAGACATGCACAGAATAAAGAGTTCAAAATGTAAATGTTTGATATTGCCTAAACATTGGCTTCAAAAATACCACAGAAAATATAACCAGTTAAGTATGTACTGGTCTGAGCATGTCGCGGAAAATATTTTAACTGGTTTTTTTTCATGATAATTTGTTATTTACTAGTCAATTTATTTTAGGTAAGAATTTTTATGTTTAGTTACGGTTAAATTCAAATCAGATGTAAAAACAGAAACATGAATCTTTCAGACTGAAACATTATTATGTTTAAAATGACACATCTTTTCTATAGCACATATCCACACATCTATATTCAAATGCTATAACATTTCAATACTGTGAATATTTAATGAATCATACGGTGCCAGTCAGGGAAAAAAAAAAAACTATGACATTCTCACACACTGAATGCATCCCTGCATCCCAAACACACAAAATTCACATAAAAATCCAAACGGGATTCAGCAAGCATATGCTATGAAGAATTTAGCTCAGGGATTGCAGAGTGAGTGACAGCCTATTTTCTGAACCTAGCTCAAGATTAGAATTGGCACCTACCCTTATGTTAATGAATACCTAATTAGAGACACCTCCTATTCAATAAACTGCTCTCTCATCATCAGTTAGATTACCTGACAAGCCCTTTCACTCCAGTTCTGGCCCACCAAGAATCTTCATTCTTTTTCTCGTCTTCTTTTCTGTAAGAGGACTGATCCCGCTTAATCCCTGGAATAATGTAGCTTCTCTTGTGGAAGAGCTGGTTTCCCTCGTCCCCTTTTTACATCAAGCTAATGGAGCCAGTAGGTATTCTATTGATCTTTTTCTATGTGGTTTCCTCAAGGATTTGACAGACTTCCTTACAGGTTAAACATCCAGGCTTTCTGAAGTGGCTATAAAGCTTTGTTTTTGATTTTTCAAACTTTTTTTTTCCTCAAACCCTTGCTCATCCATAATCTTTAAAAGCTCTGATGATGCCATGCAGAGTACAGGCTTATTTCTTTGCTGAACTAATCTAGACACTGTCTAGTGTTGAGTACAGTTGTCTGATTCAAATTTTCTGTTACAAAGCATATGACATCTAGCTAGATGTCATGAGAAGAGACTAACAATGACAATTCACTTATCCCTTAGAAAGGATCAATTCTCCCACAATGCCTCTGTCAGAGAACTCTCACTCAGTAAAAGCAATTTTTCTAGCTGTCTGACACTGTAATTGCTCTTAAATTTTCAATGAGCGTTTTACAAGAACTCCCCTGAACCATGATGAAAAACTTAACTTTTTCTAAAAATGAGAGGCTGACAGGATGAAAGAGGTCTTTCTCTTTAAAGCTTTGCTTGCCTGAGTAGGAATTCTTTCATATCATCAACAAGCTGTTGAATAGAGGATAGATTACTTTCCATTTATTTCATCAATCAGATTAAAGGCTCTCCTTCACAATGCCCTTTAAACAAGAGCTGTTTATGATGTCCTCCCAGGTTCTACTTTAATGTAGTATTAAATCACCCTGGGCAGAGAGGCAGGCAAAGCATATAAATTTGATGAATATCTGACAGCATTTAAGCATTGCATACATTCAGGTCATTTCCCTATTTCTTGTCACACTGCAAAAATTGTGAAACTCCCCCCACTCCATCCTCCAAAACAGTTTTTAATGATAATGTGTCACGGTGATTTGCTCATCCTCAAAAAAAAAAAGGGTGGAGAAAAAAGCCAGAAAAAAGTTGATATAAAGAAAACACACAGAACTGGATGTCCACACATTTCTTTAATCAAGATTTAATCTGAATGAGGGATTCACTTCACAGGTGCAGTCCTAATCTATTTTTAGCAAACATCAATATTACGCAGAAAAAAAAAATAAACTGCTTCTTTCATTTTGTACACAGTAGAATGGTTTTATTAGTATGAGAAATATGTACAGGCTGCAGCTGATTGTTCAACAAAAATCAATATGACTTTTGGTGTTATTATTGACTACTACATTAAAGGCACTGTTCCTTATTATCTGGGTAATTCCCCAATATCAATATTATTAAGTATACTAAAACTAATATTGTGATATTTGTAACAAAGCTCACCTGTGATACTCAGAGATCTCCTTCCACAAATGCAAGATTTCTGTATCTAATAGGCACTGATGCTTCCCTTTCCCCTGAGTATAACAGATATCCAAACTCATTTTAAACCAGTCACCACTTCCATATTCCTGCATTCTCACTCAATTAGGGCCTCCCAGTGACTGCTTTTTATATTTGCATTTTCTCTTTCTCTTCACACAATAAAATGGTAAGAATTGCAGGTCTATTGAAGTCCTATTTAAGTCAACAAGAAGCCTGTTAATATAGATAAGTATTCTTAAATATCTTGAAGAAATCTGTAAGTTGGTTCCCTGCCACTTTGCAGTTACTTACTTCCATAATGCTAGTGTAAACATTCCTCTCTGCACACAGAACACAAGATAAACAGGTTTACCTATTTTTATTCAATAAAAAAGCAGATCTCTCATGTTCTGACTTTTTTGGGATTGTTTTATATTCTAAATCCTCCTTAATAGCTTCAACATGCTGATCTCATATCACAGTAGGAAGTGCTGAGCACAAAAGATGAGAAAAAAAGTTAATTAAAAGTTTTTTCATTAGAAAATGAAAACTGAAATAAACAAACACTATGCATAAAAGTTGCTAATTATTAGTTATGATAAACACACTTGCAATAAACATACTTTGAGATAAAAATATTTGCACTAATGTATTCATCTGGAGAAAACAGGCAATATGGACCATCATTTTTGGTGTTCAGTAGCAGTTGCAACATGTACCATTGGAGGGGAAAATTCTGGACGTAAATCACCTTTTTCTGTCCAGAAGCCTGTTTTCTTTGATGACAGGAAAAAACCCAATAATTCTGTCCTCACCAGGCAACTTTATAGAATCATAGATTGCTTAAGGTTGGAAGGGACCTCTAGAGGTCATCTAGTCCAACACTCCTGCATACGCAGGGTCACCTAGAGCACGTGGCACAGGACTGCGTCCAAGCAGGTTTTAAAGATCTTCAGAGAAGGAGTCTTCTATACAAGAAGTGCTATAGCACTGAAAATATTTCCATTCTCCCCTTATTTGGATAAAGCAAGTGCATTTATTTTCGCTGTGGCACTGCCAGCTAATACACCTGCTTCTGCTCTCCCTGGAATCAGTAGGGTAATTCCAATGGGAGCAGTATTCAAGGAAGGGTCTATGAAGGTGCCCATCTTTAAGAACATTAATGCTTTCTGTTATCTTCATTTGGAAAAAACACAGATTTCAGGTTTTCAATACGTGCTTCAAGGCACACATTGAACCAGGGCCTGAAAATTATATATTTTTTACAATTCCCATAGCAACATCTCGGTAGAGCATCAGTAATTGGTTAGAAGCATTAACGTGCTAACATATCATAGGTTGCTAAGCCGTATCCAAGCGCCTAACCACAAGATTTAAAAACAGCATCTCAGTCCTAGGAACTTCCTCAAGTACAGGAGACACTTCCTTAAAAGTTGTTTACCGAAATTCAGTGATTCTGCACGTCAGCCTTTTCAGTCCAAGTTAAG
>NW_010584380.1:73036-84014 GCF_000705375.1 Tinamus guttatus | reverse complement strand
ACAGAGGCAGTTTCTTCTGTCAAGAGGAAAGAGAAATGAAAAAAGAAAATGAAATGAAAAAAGAAAAAATGAAAAAAGAAAAAGAAATGAAAAAGAGAATCCCTGCTCCAGTAAACATTCTGACCACGGTGGTATTTGGGATTTCTACAGATTTTTTCTGCTGGATGTTGAGGAGAGCTGAGTTTCACAGAGATTCTCCTGAGGGAGGGGAGAAAAAATAAAGATTGTTGCATATCCGTGAGGATTACTACAAGGTGGATGTGGAAGTGCTTTACCTTTTTAGCTTTGTTGCTTCTCTGTCCTCATCTTTATATTGGCTATTTCTTCACCGTGACAATATCATAAATGAAGAAGAGTTATTTATTTGAAGTAGGACACACTTTGGTATTGGTTGAGCTTTTTTTCCTTACTTCAGTAATGCATCAGAAGTTTTATTACTGCCACTGATGAGCTTCTGGTTAAACAGAAGTGGAGGTGCAGCACGTTGGTGTCTTTCAATATGAGTGAAGCTCGGAGAATAAGTTGTTCAAACATATGAATTATTTATATTGACAAATAGTAATAAAAAAAGTAACGATCAATTTTTGTGCAGCTCCTCTGATATGACCACCGATTGCTGCCAGTGGGTTAGGTTGACTGTACTCCTAAGTCATCCTTACAATATAGTGGAGTGTACACCTAAGGATTTCTGAATGCTGAAAATCTGTCCTTTTAAGATCAAAATAATGTTGCAAAACTAACAGCAGCCATTGGTAACAAAAACATAGGAGCATTGAAAAAGAAATACTGGAAAGCTCCGCTTTTATTTCTACTGCCTTTTTTTTTTTTACTTTTAAAACCCAACTAATGTGTTTTTAAAAGTTAGAATTAACTTTTGCAGGGTTGTCTTGCTGGATTTCACTAGCAATACAAAAAAAAAGAGGATTATACCTTTCAAATAATTATTACTTTAGTTATGTTTGGTTCTTTGCTTTACAATATGGGCATGTCTGCACTTCTCCTTCCTTCTGATGGCTTTTGGATCGTAGTTATTCCATGAATCATAGTTGAGGTCCAGCGTACTCTATTATATAAATGACTATTTTGGACTGTCAAAATAAATTGTTAGTAAGGTATACAATTGTAGTTCCAGTATGTCCTGTTATGGAAAGCCTTGATATCTGTGTGAACGAGGCATTGTATTCACCATGTTTTATTGCTTTTAGTTACATTTTCTTAGGTTTTAATGTTCGGTAGAGAACTACACCTTACAAAAATGTTTAGAAATTTGTATGGTATTCATAAAAAGTGCAACAAATGCAGATTACATTGAAAATATATTCTCAGACTTCATAAAGGGAAAGATCAAAAAATCTTTATAAACTTCTGGACAGGGAAAACATGAGGAAATTCATTTTTTAAAATATTTTTGACATTAAAAAGGAAGAAGAATGTAATCAAATTTCCAAAATACTAGATTACACAATGAACATTTAAAGTGGTTTCAAATGAAAATGATGCATAACATTAACTTTCCAACCACTAAAAGACTAAAAAGTATAGAACTGGCTGAATTATTCACTTACTTAAAAATAAATCAGCTGAAATGTTAGAATGCAACACCTGTTCTGTGCATGTCTCCTGGTGTGTCCAAACATAAATTCACCTGTTCTACACATGTCTCCTGATGTGTCCAAATGCAAATCTTATTCCAGTTGTCTATATGAATAAATGTCAAAGTCATCTGAAGTAATAGAATATTATACATTAAACAAGGTATGTTGTCAAGAGACTTCTTTACAGCATAGTGAAGCGGATCTAATTTACTCTTGATTAACAAGAAAAGATGAGCCACATTTTATCCTTGTTTTCAAAGATAACAAATTGCATGACTTCCTCTAATGCAAAGATCTAAGTTATAGGTTTTCTTGATTTATAAGCAATCACTGTCTTTTCCGAAGGTTTTATCTATCTTCTCTTTGCTGCACCACTTAAATTTGTAAGATACTAGTTAACAAATTTCTCTCTTCTGTAATCTAAATTCTAGCTCCCCTTGCAACTTCTTCCTTACAAGACCCAGCTTGTGCTGTGAGTGCTGTGATTAATATGCCAGTGGTGCCTGTTCTTTTACAGGATGCGGTTGCACTAGGACATGTGGCATGAGAGGTCAGCAATACCTGAACCGTCGCGTTGATTAAAGTGCTGAAAATCATCTCTGGACAGAGATGTTTCCTCTTAAGACCAAGAGAACAGGGTGCCATTAAGCTGTGCTCTTTTATTCTTGTCATTGAACTATTTGTTAACCTCTTAGCACTTAAAGTGGCTTTTTTTTAGTTTGAAACTTAGATTAAAAACAAACAAAAAACAAACGAACCACAAACCACAAACAGAATGTTAATCTAGTGAGATTTTGTCTGCTCTCTAATCTATTTCCTATGTTTGGATAAACTAGAATTACATGATTTATGTTTAGCTAGCATAAATATCTGGATTAGTATTTTTATACTAGCCTGTATTGCATTCTGGGCCATTTATGTCCTGTAGAAATGTGCCCTTTACCATAGTAGTAAATGCAGTCACTTCATTTCTCCTAGGGATTCTGGGAAGACCATCATAAGATCACTGATCACATAATCACACACTTTACTTTTCCAGAAGAAAAGTAACCAGTAAATAGATTCAAATCAAAATTCAATATATGGCCGAAAAATCAAGGCTGTGTGGATATCAAGAGACACATTTTTTCCTATGAGACAAAAATTGTTGGTTGGGGGAATTATTTTACCATCTTCCAAATTCTTTGCTAGATGAAAGTCAATATGTGGATGGTCATTTTATACCTTATTTTTACGTGTAGCACTTCTGTTTAGGATATAATAGCTTTATATGAAATCTCCTGAGTAACAGTATAATATTCCATAGAAGTAATTTTAGTTAAGACATTGCTTTTCTTAGTCATAGAGGTAATTTTAGTTAAGTTACAGAAATTCATCAAATTGTATTAGTTTTCTTGGGTCTGTTGGAACTAAAACTGAGCTCAAACTTTTTTTTTCTTTCCTTTTGACCACTGACCAAGCATTTCCTGCTTCCTGTGTTCCGTTTCTGTCCTGTGTCTTGAGCGCATGTTGTAGATGACAGTTTTGGAAGCCCAAAGAGACGTTCATCTAATTTTCTTCCTCACCATCTTGTTTCCATTTTATCTACTTCCTTTTCAGTAGCTGTCCTCTTCCATGACAAGCTCCAAGTGAATGTACAGTTCTTCTTTGGCTTCATGTGTACAATAGACTGAATTATTTTGATAGATATTTTTAAGCATAAAGTTCTTAAATTTATGTAAATTTAATTAAAGCTGAAAAGCTGACCTTGTGAGTGAGTTCTGAGGAAAAAAAAAAGTCCTTGTGCCCTTGAGGTCTCTTAAATGGCCACAGTCTCTTTCTCTGCCTGGCCTGAGTAATTCCAACTAGGAATTGCTTTATTATTCTAAGAGGCTGTTTGCCATTTTCCTCTTCTCCCATGATGCTTCTGTGAAGAGATCTTTAAAAAATTACAAGGAGAGAGAAAAAACCCTTCTCTTGAGCATCTTGGTGCGTACTGATGGCAATAGTGCGCGAGATCCGGGTACAGTCTGGTTAGCTGTACATATACAGAATTTAAAATATTTTTCCTGGAACAAGAAGGCTATTGCCTTAACTACTCGTTTCTCTTGGTTTCTTCCGTTTGTTTAAAAGTTTTACAAGCATCCACCTTCCTCAGAAATGTCATGCAAGTATCTTTTCAGTTACTGTTCTGAGTCACTGGCACCAAATATGCAATCAGGTTCATTTTCTTGACCCTATAGAACGCCAGTCATGAACAAACAGCGTAGCTGTTTTCAGTCTTGCCCTTCAAAAACAGTTTTGAAGCTAACCTTGATTTACCTTCGTGTGTGCTGGTGTGTCTGTCAGGAAGAAATAACCTGTGCTGGGTATCTGAGAGCTTAGCAGACAAAATAGTGCTGAACTCGCTGAAAACCAGCCTCGAAAATCCGCGCAGTCTTGGAGGGGCCAGTGGGAGCCGGCTCTGCTGTGGCACAGCCGGAGGGCCCGCGGGGAGACATGGGGCTGCGAAGCCTCCTAAGGTCATAGCAAATGGATTTTTAAACGGGAGGGACAGAAGGAAATATTTCTGATTCCGCTGCTCTGCGTGAAGGACACCCAGAATCAGTTACTGTTTCCAGCCAGGCACCAGCTCCAGTTCTGGGCGCTTCTCCACGGTGCTCGGAGGAGGCCTCCATGGCTAAGTGCAGCCCTTATGGAAACAACCTGTGCTGGATTTCTATGCTCAACTCTAGGTTCAACTAACATCAAGTCACTGGGTTTTTTTCTTTGTTTTAGTAACTCTACCATACTCTAAAACAAATACTCCTCTCTTGTCAAATAGAGACAGGAAAATTACAGTGATATTGGAGAATCACGTCAAATGTAAAGTGAACTGCAAATGAAATAACGAAGTCTGGTCCAGTAGAAAATCAAATAACATAGGTTTAAAATGATAATTTCCTCGCTAGATTTCTAGCCAGTGTCCTTTAAATACTCCAGCTATAAGTATGCCAATATTAAAGTAAGTGTTTAAAATATTTTAATGGAAAGGACAAAGGAGGGTTAAATCCCTATGCAAAATAACTGAAAATAAAACGGAAAACCGAAACAGACTTTGTTTTGCATTTTGGGGCATATAATTTTAGTTTTATCCTTAATTGCCACAGACAACATGCGTCAAAATTAACATGTAAAGATGGTATTTTTAAAAGAGACAATTACAGAGAGAAACTTCAGACTTGCAGCGTTTCTCTCTTCTGAAACATAGGCTTGAGTGTCTTAATATTAGCTTTGATGAGTTTGGATATAAACAGCTTTCATATTGCCTAATGAAACAAGCAGATTGGGAAGTTAGATCTTAACACAAAAATCTTCTTACAGCGTTTGAAATATTAGCAGTGTTTTATTTTCTTATCTGATGTAACTTACAGTTTCACATAAGGCTATTATAAAATCATAAAACCCGTGAAATGCTGTGTCAACCATGAAATTAATATTTTTGAATCTATTTTATGAGTGTAATACTCTAAAAGGTTTTCTGCAACAGAGACAAATAGTTTCAAAAAAGTAATTTTCATTAATTTTCTTTTACCATTTTGAGAATCATGCCCTATTCTAAAGCTGAGCCTACCTTGCAGTTCATTCCCCATGTATGTCCTCAATACGTTGCATTATTACATTGTTTTTTTATACTCTGTCTTTCACATTTTCCCAGTTACTTACAAAATTGTTTTCCTAACTGTGACGTTCCCTGTAGCCTCCCTGTAGTGCTGTCCTGTCGAAGCTTCTTGTAATCTTAAAATCACCACATCCTGGTTTACAGCACTTTCCTTAGTAACTCCAGCATCGGGCAGGTCCTCACGCATGAGCCAGAGACAGGTTTTTCAAGTATGAAATCAGAGGAGACAGGATGCATTCATTCCAGTCTCCTGCAGTTTTTAGTGTTCATACCACCCTGTTTATCATAGTCTTATCTGTTTATAGTCTTTAATGAATTCTTCCACACAACAAACCTCTGGGATACAGGGGAAGTATTGCTGGTTGTGTTGTACAGGTGGGAAAGGAAGCATAGCAAAAGAAGATGGAAAATGATTGAATGTTAGGGTGCTTTGTGTGTGTGTATTGCAAAGCCTGAATGATCCAAGTTCAGTGCACTGGGTGCATTATGTGACTTTAACCATTTAGCTCCCTGAAGTCAAATATCAAAGTAAATCTTCCTCATTCCCTGGGTCTCGTGTTTCCTTATGCCTGGCTCTGAAGTAGAGAAACTTAAAAACTGATAGAGTTGCTGGCCCCGTCTGCGCAGAGAACGGCTTCCACTGCCTCTCAGCGGAGCTCTCTCCTCGTTCGTCCGCACAGTCATTCCCTGCCTGGCAGGGAGTGAAAGCCATCCATGAACACAACTGCCTGCCTCCCAACAAAGTCAGGGTTGAGCTGCCTTGGCCAAGCGATTTAAATATTGGCTTTCCAGTCCAGGAGTTTCTCATTGCCTCCTCTTCAGGCTCCAGACATTTTCCTTCTAGGTGGACTGACATTTTCTGACTCTTTAATTGTGTACCGGACCTGAGCCAGACTCTCTTCTCCCTCTTCCCAAAGATTTTTCACATGGGATTTGGATGAATTTCTGGTCATTACTGTTTGGGCCCTTTGCCACAGATGACTGATAAGATATTTTACTAAATTTCTTAGGCCTTCCAGGGTTGGGCAGAATAATGTTTAGATACTCAAAACCTCCTGTAAACAAACATCTTCCCAAGATCTAAGCCTCGTGTTTCAGATGGGCCTCCTTGGAGCTTCTCTTTCTCTTTGTATGCGTCCCACACATTTTTATGTGTCGAATGCCATGTATGGATTCACAAACATCTATTATGGACTCATTTTTTTACTGTCACAGCAAAGTAGCTAATCTTAGACATGTAAACAGCTGCTAACTGAAAGCATGGGCTTAACAGCTTTGCTGAATTTGGACTTCAGAAGACAGAGCGAAGAGTGAAACAACTGTCTAACCCCTCGTCTTAGACAACATTAGTCTCCCATTGTTAAAAAACATTGTGGCAAGCGGCATCGTTTTTGTGGAAGATCCTAAAGCCAGCAAGACTCTAATGTCAGTATGGCCATAAGTGTCGTTTCAGGATTGGCAAAACTGTTGGCTTTCAGAACTGGGACGCAGAGCTGACCGTGTTTGTGTTCAGGAGCACAGGAGAGAGAGCTCTGCCAGGCATGGTTGCAGCAGAGAGAAAACATATTCCATTAGTATGCCAAGGCGAGAAGGAGAGACCCACACTGACAGCACAGCACAAAGCAGGGGACAACGTGAAAACTCAACACGGGAAAAGAAGAGTCTGCCTTTTTGAGGGCTACAGGATCCGAGTATGAAAAAGATAGATTGTAATGACTGAAGGGAAATGACTGAATGTCCAGTAATGACTAAAAAGGAAATTATCACTGAGTGTAAGGGAATAAGGGTGAGTGGAGGATAGTTTAAAAATGCAGGATCTGAAAGAAATTAGACATACCTAAATTTATCAGAATTTCTAAGGAAACTGAAATAGTAGAATGTGACATTGTGAAAAGGAAATAGGAAACGAAGATGAAGATGTTGGATTCTGTGACAGACATTAAGATATAGTAGAAAAAAGATTTTTTTAAAAAAAGAAAACTTCAACAGCTCGATAAGTAAGTGGAAAAATATTGTGGCAGGTAGTTACAAAGGAAAAATTAAACTTCTCTGAGGGAACCCCACACCATGCAGTGACAAAATGGTCAAAACAGATAATCAAAAAGACAAAAATATCCATGGAGCCCAGTTAATTTAAAGAGATGTTAAATAACCAAATTCTTTAAAGGCAAAGACTTTGCACAAGGTTATGATAAAACAAGCGTGCTGATGGTGAATTAATGCTAAAATTCCTCCAAACCGCAAAGGGTCTCTTAATGATTTTGAAAGCAAAACACAGCAGCAAAATGGAACATCTTCAAAACAGGGGATGGTCCCTCGTGCTGGAAACAGTTCAGGGGGATAATATCATCCTGTTGGAGGGCAGCGAGTGAGAGCCTCTTACCTCTGGAGGGCCCTTTCGTGAGGAGACTTAATGTGTTGCACTGCCCTTTCTCAAGGATACCATAGTATTGTAATTTCAGAAGCTCAGAGAGGTGATTACTGATGAAAGTTGGATTAGTCGTGGCTGACAACAGCCCACGTTTAGCCCAGTACCAGGAGTCAGGAAGGCTGCGTGGGCCGGGAGGTGAAGGCTGTGGAAGCGTTTGGGATGAGCGCGGTCTGCAAATGGCACCTGAGGGCATCTGTCAGACTGGGGCCAGAGGCTCAATAAGCCTCTACCCAAGTTACATATAAGTGCATTTTATCTTTTTCTGTGTACCTGTCTGCATCAACAATTGCTTTAAAGATACATGAAATGTTTTGATCTGACTTAACATCCGTATTAACTGACAGGGAATGTTTAAAGGTGTGTTCCCAGATGCTCACGTGAGAGGTGGTTTCTTATAAAGAGCAAAGTTATTGTTTATAGGTGAAATATTTGTCCCATTAGGAAGAATAGACAAAATGAAGGAAAGTAAAGTTTAGCAGAAGACTGGGGTGTTTAAATAGTATTAAAATTTGCATCTGCACAATATTTGAGATTTCACCTTTGTGTTCTATTCATTTTGTCTGTGTAGGTATATAAATTGACAGAAAGGGGGCTCACAGGCTAGCCTGCAGGAAAACATTTCCCTTTTTCTGGCTCTTTCACTGCTCTGGAGAAGACAGCCAGTAATACTGTGTTTTTATCTATCTGACAGCTCTGCTTTACTCTTCCGCCTAAAGCAAGAGAGAGAGAAGTGCAGGGGAGAAGGAGCTGTAGAATTTTCTACTAAATCCTGTCCCCCGCCCCCCAAAAAAGGAAATCTCCTGCTTCCTAAACTATTTTCCAAAGGTCCATTCATGATGTCTAGCTCAAGATTTAATACACATGACCGCAGTTAAATCTGAATCACCACTTTGCTAAGAGGGTTTTTTTTTTTTTTGCCTTGTTTAGATTTAGGAGATTTAATGGGGTAGAAACAGATCCCACTTCTTTAAAATGCAAAGATTTCATGCAGGTAAAAGGAGCTGCAACAACTCCAGCTTCCACAGAAAGACCATTTCAGTTCCTGTTTAAATGCATCAGTCATAAAACATTATTAGAACATTAAAGAATTTAGGAGAATTGCGCTGAAAACCCCTAGGTAACAATTCATAGGAGAACTTGAAATGTCTGATTACTTTTAGCTTTACAAAAGAGCTGTGTTAGTTCTTTCGAAAGATGCTAAGGACTTAGTGTGATCTGTACGGATAAAGTAGATATTCTGGGGGGATACCAAACAAGAGAACCATGGGCAGGAGGCAATAGCCTGTAACAGTAAGGCCAAAGTTTCTAAATTGCTTTGGTTATTGCTGTGTCTGGGAGTTTGCATTTCTGGCTTTTTGGGGCTATGCTGAACTTGATACAGGTTTGCAAGGAGGGGATTGGGAAAGATAGTGTATTATTTTTTCCTCAATTAAGATTATAACGTGTACACACACAAAAATGAACTGTTTTTGTTTAAGAGAACCAAGAGGGTATAATCTTATGTTTGACTTTATTTTTTCCGATCAGAGAATCTCCAAGGGCCTCACAAACTGCACCCCAAAGAGCCTGTTATATTAACTAATGTGGGCTCCTTCTGTATGGAAATGATACGGTTTTCTAGCACTCAGGACAGTCTGTCAAAAGCAATTTACCTATTTAAAGCAGTGAAAAGGATTTGAACTATAAATGAAAAGAGACGTAATTATCCCTGATGGAGTCCCTGAGACATTCTGGTTTATGTAACAATATTTTTTTTGTTGCATAGAAGTGGTAGAAGTATCTGAAGGATATTTGCACCAGTGTGTTTCTTCCCCACACTAAGCTCTGGGAACAGTTTGCAAGATGTTCTTTCTGCTGAATTACCAGCACAATTCTCTCAGTGCTCTTAGGATACTTTCCCCATTCAAGTATTTCCTCATCACTCTCTAGTACAAAATGTTTTGCCTGAAAGCAAAGACAGAAAGTGCACTGAAACATACAGATCCAGGAAGGACTGGATTCAGACTAAGGTCTGTATATATGCGATAAAAATCCAACACCTGAGGTAAAGAAGTAATTTGAAATATGTGCTTTTTTGGGACGCTAGGGGATACTACTCAGTATATTCAGCTTTAGTAGTATAGTGGTTTAGTAGTTATAGTAGTTTTCCAGTTTCTGATAAATTAAATAGACAACTACTTTTAGTACTGAGGTTTAGCATTTGTTTATTGGGTTCTGCTTCAGTAACTGGATGCAACTTATTTTCTTTTCCACACGGAGATATTTCACAGGAATATCATTTGGCTGAAATGAAAACGCCTGATAGAACTACCATTAGTCAGGCTATGACTTGTCTACATATGTGCATGTGCATATGTCTTTAGGCATAATATATTTATATATATGTGTGTGTGTCTATATATATAGTGTGCATATTTTTGCATGGTGTGCATATTTCAACATGTATTTTACAGTATGTCTCTATGTATTTGTGTGTACTACCTTCGAATACAGTGAATGTATGAATAGTGTGAGCAATTATGGATACAACTACAGAGCATTAGCTTGCATAAAAGTAGCTTTCTGGTATCTTCAAACTTGCAAAAATGCCTGTTCTCTTTTTCATGGTGGTGAGCCAGTTTCCTACCTCGGACAAAATTTAAAGACAACAATGTTCAGTTTTCAGTTCCATGCATGTAACAAATTTAAAGGTCAAAACGTTGTTATGCAGGACACGTGGAAATTTTCTGGACTTGAGTTTGAATGTTAAATTTCCCAGTTCTTTCTTTACATGTGTGGAGCTGTGAGCAGCACTTCCATCTACATAGTGTTTTGTCACTGGCTGGGGGGATGTGAGGGGGATATTGGGGAGGTTGGGTTCTCTGCACCTTGCCCCAGGGCTGTCGCACTGCCAAGAGCTGCAGGACGTAGTCCCTGCCTTGGAGGCAGGCAGAAAGGAGATCTGCAAGTGCTTCCGAGGAAGGCAGTGGTGGTGATGGCTTCCCAGGGCTCGCTCGGCACCGCTGAGGAACCGCATGTGGTTGGGTTGCGCTGGATGCGGGATGCAACCATGGGGCAGAGCCAGCGTTGAACTGGCAGCTCCCTTGTGCCAGTCTGAAAACTCTGTAGTCTGCCACGGTAGTCTTGGCATAGAAACCACAGTGGGGCTGTCTGAGCTGCTGCCAGGAGCCTCTGGCTGTTCACTGCTGGCCTTGGGTCAAAGGGAAAGAATCATCTGAAGCTCGAGCTCCTTTTCAGAGCAGCCGTGTCGGGCTGGACAAGTGCCCGTCCAGTGTGCTGCATGAAGTGGCATAGGGTCCTTCTGTTCAGCAG
>NW_010584380.1:61074-73013 GCF_000705375.1 Tinamus guttatus | reverse complement strand
AGCGATGCTGAGGATTTTAGAACTGTCAGAGGAAAGCACAAGAGGATCATTTAGGTGCTTCCAGTGCCCAGTATTTACGTTACTTTTTCTAAAAGCTACTTGATCACTAAATTTAGAAATGTGTTAGGTTGGATGCTCTGGGGCAACTGCTGACAAATACCATCCCAGATAACATATTAGTTTGTGGGAGTTTAATTCTTTTTAATAATATTTTAACATACCATTTATTATGAAAATATGAAAATTGCCTGGAAATAAGAAAAATAGCATGTTTCATTAGTCGTTATTCCAGGAGAATGGCAGTGTAGTAGAAAATAAAATCAGTGTATCGGCTAAATAATTTTGAAGTGCAAATTTTAACTAAATGGTCTGACTATGTATCAGAGTTTTGAAAATTGATTGAAGTTCCTCTTTGCCTGTTACTTTTCCATTTGGAGAAGAGTCAGAAAAATTGCTTTCCTTTTTCACTGGGATCTTGGGAGGAAAATGCAGGTTTCCTTAATAATCCTTTTACACGTTTGTCCTGTGCACTTGTGATATGGTGGTGGCAGTCCAGAACGCCTTTCTCATGCTTGTGACATATAGCATGCTGTGACACAAATCACAGCTTGTGGCATCTCTGACCCTGTAACTTCTTCGTAACTGTGATAGCTATTATAGTTAATCACCATATTCTATGTCCTAGGTCGAGACACTGCTCTGCTGTCTGAGTTCATCATAAAAATAAACAAAACAGTTTATTCAAAAGTTACTTTGAACTCTTTAAAAAATTACTGCAGCAGGTGCAGTGGCCAATGATCTTTAATAGTTATGATTAAATTACACTCTTTACAGTAATCATTAAATGCTGTGCTATGACAGTATCCAGTGCATTACTGTCATATAAAAAAGGCTTACCAGCCCTCTTTAAATATGCACCAAAAAATGAAGCAATTCTATGCTGAAAATTCTGGACTATTAATAGTTTGTGAATTAGTCAGTCCATGTGCATATTGTGTATGAGAATGTCTTTCTTTGTTATTTTTTGTACAATTTCTTGTTGTAGATACACCTCTCCACAGAGTTTATAGCACAGCTTGTAGGCCTCAGGATCCCTGATACCATTTTCAGAGATACTCCATAGGCAATGACAAGTGCTGCATTTAAAGTTTAGGAAAGAATGTACCATAACTGCATACATACTCAAATAAACATGGATTTTTTCCTACCCCAACCAGATTTACGCCACAGTTCTTTTCTCTCCTGCTCCAGTTCCCCAAAGCCTACTGTGGTCTTCAAGGCCTTCAGGGTCTCTGTCAGCCTTCGAGGTCCTTAAGGCTGATATGTTTTGGTCGCATCATTTCAAGTCGCAGTTGACTTGCTCACTCTGTCCCAGTTCCTGATACCCATCCTGTCATGCAGTCAGAGCCTTCTGGTCCACCAGTCAGCTCTAGTCTTGGTGTCCGTGCCATCCTGTAGATCCTTCCTTGTTTTAATGAAATACAGTTCTTCAAAGAATCCCCATGTTAGCAAGAGTAGCCATCTCCTGGGACAGCACAGATTGACATAAGACGCAAAGGCCAAGAGTCCCTAAAGCACTGTCCCTTATCTGTGCCTTAGAGCCCAAATATTCCAAGGATTGATTATACTGATGTTGTCAGCCCCGGGCTCCTGAGAGCATGAGATGAAAAACTATACATATCTTTATTTTGGAAGAGAAAACATAGAGTTTTTAGCAAACATTTTGACTGCTGCTGCACAATATTGGTGTAAGTTCCATATTATTTAGAGAGATTTTGTAATCAAAAGCTTGCTTGTGGAGAACTTAGCTGCATGTACTTGAAAGATGAGAAAAGTGCTGTAACTCTGCAGAGTATGTTTTGTTTGTCACTTAATGTACAATTCAGGTGCACTGTATGACCGAGTGCTTTTGCCACCTGAAATTTGTAATAATAGACTAATAAAACGTGCCCTGGAGTGTCTTGATACTGTTAGCATATGGCTCTTTAAGCATCAATTTATTTAAACTTTTAAAACGTTTTTTCTCTTAAGATAACTTTCCACTACATAAAATGAGATTCCTCTCAGTGGTAAGGGAATAGAGTGAGGAAAACTCTCTTTTACTGCAGTCGTAATTTTTTCACTGATTATATGTTATTCTTAAAATCTTTCTGTTTGGATTCTCTACCTTGTTTTATACTTTAATATTATTGTCTTTTACCCTTTCTTGCCGCTCCATTCTGCTTTCTTCTTTCATTGTTTTATGTATTCTTTGAACAGTCTTCATGAACTAAAGCAAAAGTGCTCCATCTGATGCATATATTTCCCATTTTGATCACCTACAATGGTCTTTGTTTTTATACCGCTTT
Source organism: Tinamus guttatus (assembly GCF_000705375.1). The sequence goes on along the minus strand of NW_010584380.1, from coordinate 70,665 downwards.
GATGACTGGATTTTGAACCGCTTTTTTTCCAATCTCCATCCTTGCAGATGTTTACACTGTAAGATGAAGATGGTACTTAAGGGATGTGTGTCATATGCACATGTGTTTTGTGCCAAGACGATGGTTTACAAGACCATGATTGTGCTAATTGGAGGAATGCAAGTCTCCGTCAAGAAGCTGATACCCAAGCTAGTCATTAATTTATTTTCTGAACACTCTCTTTAATTCCCCAGAGTGCTCCTTCTCAAAGCTTTTCTATAAGATGTCATGCTTACTGGAACCTGCAGGGCCTATTGGAGAGACAAAACAACAGTGATCACAATAATGTCCCCAAATTTAAGTAGCAGTTACATAAAAGGATGGTTACTCAATGATGAACCCTATATGGAGATTTTTTTTTCTTTACCTATTGGTTGTCAAACCCCGCACAGGTTGAAGAGATATGTCTGTTGTTTCATATGCCTGCAGACATTATAAGCTGCACCCTTTAAATTCTGTGAAACTCAGTCATAAGACAGTATGGTGCATCTAGGAGAAATACTCCACTAAGGAAATTTTTACACAGGACCATTCTAACGTGTTTAACCTTTTTGTAAGTTGCAAAGATGTCACCATACAGATATAATGAAGGCAATATGCTAACTACTGTAAACAAGGTAATGATATCCTTGACAATTTTTCATTCTTTTATGCTTCAAAAAAGTGTTGCTTTTTTCATCATCTCTGTAGGTAGCATTAAGAACTTCCTCATTTTTTCCAAATGTTATCTGATGCTTCTGTTAGACAGATGACTGTTACTTGTGTATGCCAATCCTATATAGAGATGCAAAAAACTCAGTGTGTCTACTGTATATCTCTAAAGTCTTCATGATGCCACGTTTGATTTTTAAAGCCTCTTAGATATTAACTATAACTTTAAGAGCTAAGTCTGGAACTTCCATTTAGCCTTCTACAAGAAATCCAAATGGAAATAAAAAAAAAATATATATTTTTTTCAACATGTCTGAAATGCTAATGAAGTGAGCAGCCAAACTTCAAAGAAGGTTGTCACATAATTCGAGAGTCCACCAGCTACATCATTTCTTAGGGACCTATGCTGCTGAGAGGCTCTGACTTTCACCAAAGAGGTAAATTATTTCTCTCTGAAGTGCTGCAGCCGGGTAGGGAGGGCAATTTCTCTTTGAAGTTTGGCCACTAGCAGATCTTTCCCAAGGAACAGAACTTCAAACAGAAATATTGTTTCTCTTCCTTTGAATGTGTTAGCCTGAGAGAGGCAGCTCTTCTAGCAGGGATTCTAGCAGGAAAACAGATTATTTTAGATAGTATCTCCACTCCTGCATATTAAATTGAAGTGTCAGATTAGCTTATTTGTGATAGGATAAACTGAATGTTGATTAGGAGGGACTACAGGTGGCCTTTGACTATTCAACTACGGAATTAGAAGGGCGAATTAGAAGGACAAATTAGAAAAGAAGGGCAGAAAAAGGATGAAACGGTGGCTTCCCTCACTACTTTTCCGATAGATTGACATGAAGCACCATCTCACAATGAAGAAAAAGAATGCCAAAGATTGGGCATCTAGTCTAAGATTCACATTTTATTCAATACCATTTTAGAGTGCATAATTGAAATGGTGGTTGGAAGGTATTTCTGGAGGCCATCTAGCCCAACCTCTTGCTCTCAGTTTCTAATGACAGTTTCTTCTGCCTGCCAAGGTGACCTGTTCCATATTGCCAGAATCTTACTGTGAACCAAATTTTTCCAAATGTCTTATTTGAAGCCCCCAAGTTACAAGTTTTAGCTCCATCCTTTTCACTCTGTTGGCTACCACTGCCAAGAAGTGTTTTTACTTTCATTATCGCTGTGATTTCTTTTCAGGTAGTTGTAGGTTGTCCCTAGATTGTTTCTCCCCTTCTTTGGGTTAAGCAGGCCCCCTCCCTCAACCTCTGTTGTAGGATGTTGGCTCTAGTCTGATACTTGGTAACCCTCCCCTGGGCCCTCCCTGGGGTGTGTGTCCTACAACTGGACACTGCTGGTCGAATGTGGCTGGTGAGGCTTCGTGGAATAAATGATCTGCAGGCCACAGTCTTCATAATGTACCCTAGTTTGCTTGGTGCTTCATTTGTGATGGGAGAACGCTTCTGAATTATATTCAGTTCCATGCGACAGTTTGAAGTATGGTATCTACTTCCTTTTCATTTGTTTTCTACTGTGTATGGATTTCTACCCTGTATGGATAGTTACATTTCTTGTGGAACTTTAGAGTGTTTCTGTTGGTTGAAAACCCTGAGCATAAGCTTTGTGTTTAAGCTTCAGCGTGTTAGCAATGATGTTAGCTGCTTTTCCTGTGCCAGTGTTATCCCCAGACTTGTTCTGTCTTCGCTCACGAAGCTTCTGAGTACTGGCTTGTGGGAGACCGAGCTCCTTACCATTCACCAGCCAGATAAAGAGCCACTGATAACACTCTTTGAATCTTGTGGTCCATCCAAATTTTATCCCAGTTCGTTCTTTCAACTCATACTCAGTTTCCAGTTGACAGTGATAGGAGAGATGTTAAAAAACTTTATGAAGTCAATACATATTACATTCATCACACTCTCCTGCCTGTGTGTCACTGCAGAAGGCAAGCAGACTGATAAAGCATGATGTGCACTTGATAATCTCTGCTGACCATTCTTGATTCCCTTTTTGTCCTATATCCATATAGAAATGGATTCCAAGACAATGTGCTACATGATCTTTCCAGGTAGTGAGGTGAGACTGCTTGGTCCATAGTTCCAAGCTCATCTTCCTTAAAGATGGATATGTGGTTGGCCTCTTCCCAGTCGTTGTGTCTGCCACAACTTTCACAGGTGATTGAAGCTTCAAAATCCCATCACCCGACTCCTGCAGTATCCTTAGGTGAATTTGCCTGGACTTGAGTATGTCCAGTCCCTAACCTATAGCTGCTCCGCAATGGGCTTAGTCTCTTTTCTCCCCTATCCCTGCTGCAGAGCATGGAGAGCAAGTTTTATCTGTGAAGAACAAGACAAAAAAGGCATTGGTTCTTTCAACTGTTTCAATATTCTCCATTCACTATTGAGCCTTCTTTTTCTTTGATTTTTTTTCTACGAATGTATTGTAGAATTCCTTCTTTTTCCTTGGTACATTCCTAGGTAGTTTTAGTTTCAACTGGGCACTGGATTTCCTGGTGTTTACCTTACCATCCTCTTGTACTTTTCCTTTGTCCTTGTTTCTACTTCTTGTATGGCTGCGTTTTGGCTTTCAGTTTGTTATGAAACTTCTGGCCTAGATTTCTGCTAAAATTCCCCCCGTTCCTCTACAGCGAAACAGTAAGTTTTCTTTAAAAGTCAACCAACCATCCTGGGCTCCCTTCTGCTTTCGTGGGTCCTTCCCTGGGCATTCTGCCTAACAGTTCCCCAAAACAGCCAAAGTCTGATTGTCTGAAGACCAGAGGCTTAAACCTGCTTCTTGTCTTTCCAAACTTCCTGCATGTTTGGAGTTTTGTCATCTTGGGGTCACTGCAGCCTCAGTGACCATTTAGGAGCACATTTGTCAGTAGATTTTCCCTCTTTGTGAGAACTGATTTCAGGTGTTCCAGAGTCCTGTATGTATTCCTTTTATGTATAGATATATGTATATATATATATAGATGTAATATATAAAAGTATCTGGACCAGTATATTTCATGAACTGGGATGCAGACAGTTTAATCGATTTTGAGATTGTTGGTTTCATGCAGTCCCTCAACTTGTCTTTCTTCAAGGCCCCTGGAATGTTATTAGCAGCCAGGCAAGCTGCTAGGCTTAGCTGCTTTTAAATCACTTCCATCTACCTTTTCCCCAGTAGCCTTATTGACTCCTGTTAGAGTAAGTGATTTTAAAATGCTTACATTTTGCATTTTTATGTTGCTACTAATTTCTGTACTTGTTGTTTTAATGCATCATATTATAGAAGCTTTAATCTTGTTATTTTAATTGCAGCGTTTTCATCATGTGGTCTTTACCTCAGATAATTAGCAACCTTGTAAGCATATTCCTTCAGAATGAGCTTGCAGACAACCTTGTTCTCAGATAGCTTTGCAGAAAGTCGAAGGGATAGGAAAATAAAAGCATTTTTGTATGGGGAAAATAACGGGGGAAGTCGTGAGAATGTTAGGGCAGAGTAGTTTCTGGGGACCGTTCTTCTGTATGGTTCTCAAGTGTGTAATGGACTCTCCTGACAAATTATATACATTTTTCACTTGCATTTTTACAGACAACTCGTGAATAATATATACATTATTGGCACAGTATGATGGACACCTATTCTTAATGGAATTAATGTTTTGTATGCAGATCGCTTGTTTTGCAAGGCAAAACAAAAATTACACAAAACACATAGCAATGGAAAAGATGGGTCTGAGGACACAATATTGTGTGTTCTGGGAACATTAAAGATACTACTAAGTAAGGTAATATAAAATATTAAATAAAAATACTACTAAATCAACTAAAAGTTGGTTTTATGTGGACAAAAGTTTTTTTTCACAAGTATAGAGAATTGAAAGTTTCACCCAGATCATATCTGTTAGAATTCACAAGTTGCAGGTTTATGCTTCTAAATCACTTATGATGACTCATTCCTTTACTAAGCTCACTCTAGACTTCTATTATGACAAAGTTTCTTCCTCAAAGTTTCTGTTTTAAGTAACAGACTTTTTTGTCATAAATTTTAGCTATTAATTTATCTGGTAGTAATATTTTTGCAAGCATATAGGAGCTTACATTTGCCTTCAAGTGTGAATTGTCGGTGGGAGTAGGTGTAGGTATAAAGTTTTGTGTTTGCGCAGTCATGTCTCTAGATTTCCCAACATTCATAATGTAGTATATTGGCTATTTTAGCATATAGTACTAAGCTAAAATTTTCCAACCAAGTTTTTAAAGAATCAGGCTCATTTAAATCAGTGAATATCTGTTTCATAGTCAGAATAAATACATTCTATTTAACGTAACTAAAGTCCAATATTACACGTAGCAAAAATTACACAAAGAAATACAGAGAATGTAGTAGAAGGTTGTACCTGAATTAAGATATCTGGGACTTTTTGGGGGCTTTCATATTTCCTAAGTATCCCACATGAGTTTGTTTGGTTTTACACTAAAACGCTGAGACCTTACATCATTGACAAAATTAATAATGGATAGGAGAAGCTATGATAATGTTGACAAAAATAGTAATGAGATCCATCTCAGTATGAATGTATGAATGAACTCAAGACAGTGGACAAGACAAACATGTTAAGAGCACAGAGGAAAGCCAGGAAATAACAGAAGTGATAATAATATCACTTGATAAGGTGATGACTTCAATAATAAGGTGGTGACTAACATCATAAAGGCGAATGACTGAAGAAGGGAAGAATAATAAACTGAAGAATATTGCAGATCTTCATCCTGGCTCCTTCTCTGAATATAAGCAGGGACGAATCAAATGAGAAATCTCTAGAGAAGAGGACATTCTGCAAACTTTTTGCAGAGATACTAAACAGAAGCCCACTGACATAGGACACAATGTGGCAACATCTGGTGCACGAACATTAGTGACCCGGTGTGCTGGTGGGATCCTTTTTGATGTGCATGTGCACTGTGTTTGTCCTCAGAGCCTTGCGATCACCTGGGGGCACTGGTGCTGCACCCGGACCCTCTTTCTGGCCCCCTGGGGGCGGCGCTTGCCCTCATGGGCGTAGTCTAGAGCAGGCCCCCAACCCCGGGGTTCTCCCCCTGGGCAGACGTAACGCACGCCCCGGCCTGGGGCACATCTCCATGCCCGTCAAGCCACGCTGTTGACGGCACCGTGTTGGATGGGCCACAGCGTATCCATCCCTAATGCAGGTCACTGGGGTGGGTGGACAGCTTCCCCGTTAGAGCTGGATCTGGAGCCAGTCCTTGGCGTTTATTCAGAATTGACCTCTCTTGCACCTCATGATTTTGTTGTGCATCTCAATGTTTCCTTATGGTCAAGAGGCTGGAGTGAAGCTCTTGATGGTAGTGATGATAGTTTCTAATCCAACTGCTGTAGTAGAGATGCCTCCCCTCCCACACAGACATATCATGTACATGTAAAATTAGCTTACTTCAAAAGCTAGAAATCAAGCAGAAAAAAAAAAAGACCCTATTTTCAAATTCTTTAGATGTAAGTAGCAATTCTTGTAAGGATTTGTTGTTGTTGTTGTTTTGTTTGTTTTTATAATTAGCTCAAAATGAAGAAACACATTCTAACTTTTTTCCTTGCTTCACTTGGCTGTTCTTTATATATAGGGTAAGAACAGAGTGCGGTGTTTTTTAAAATTACCTCGTAAGTTCACAAGTTGCCCTCAGTAGTTTTAACAAAAAAAGAATAATTATTGCACAAATGCAGAGCAGGTTTCCTGCATTCCATAAAACATTAAAGTTGTTATAATCGCAGCTGGTCCAGTTCATACTGAGGAACTCAAATCTACCCATCTTTTGCTGCAGTCAAAGACAGAGGAGTTTATCATTACTACAGCCAGAAGAAAAATGTATTTTTAAGCAGTGCTTAAGTGGCACTCATAAGTTTCATGCTTACTCTTTGCATAGAGTGTATCTTACCCATTAATAAAATCGTGGAATTCAGAAGACTGAACACAAACTGGAATGATGGAGGGAACACTAGCGGCTTCTAGACCTTTGCTTTACCTCGTGAATTATCTTCAGAACATTTTTCTCTTATGATTAAGCAATTACAACCTGCACTCTCGAGGAATACATTTACATCCTTTGAAATATTTAAGGATTTTGTATAAAGTAGATGAGCTGTAAAATTACATAAAATCTTTCACAATGAGCCATTTTCAATTAGCTTCCTGCAGAAGTGTTAGAAGAAACCTGAAACAGTAGCGCTTGCTGTAGCACTTTAGGTGGTCCACTCACTGAATTCAGTACGTTTGGAGTGAAACCTGAAGTACTGATTGCAGTACAATTGCAGGTGGAGATGAAGAAGGCTGAAGCCCCAGCACCCACCGCTTCTTTTTGCTCTAATACGGCCACAAAGCTATAGTGATAGCAGTACGCACCAAATCATTGAATAAAATATAGCTAATTTGGTTCCAAATAGTATCCCGGAGATTTTTTCATTGCTGTTTATTGTTTCAATTGTGTCATACGGTGGTAATATGACACTTACAGCTGGGTGCTGTTTTTGCAATAAGTTGTCTCTTTAATCTGATTTCTTCTTGTTCTTCCTTTTCATGGGTGACAAAACGGAAAAAAAAAAAAAAAAAAACCCACAGCACAGGACTGTCCTGTTGCATGGAGTTGAACAGCCACATCCCTACTGCTAACATTTTCTTAGCCTCCAAAACAGAGTAGCCACACACGTGCAAGCTGCTAGTGGAGATGCTCCCTGGCCAGAGTTAACTAGCAATTCAACAGTACAAACCATTAAACGTGGGAATATTTATTGGCCCCATTTAATTCAGTAGAATAGATGTACCTAACCTTTCCCAGAATAAATATTTATTTTTTGCTTTTTCTTGATTATATTAAGTCTACTTTACTAAAGTATCTAGATCCTGTTTGAAGTCCGTAGGGGCTAGCTACTTTCCAGTTAGTCGTTAGCTGGGCGGCATTCAGATGCAGGATCTTTTAGCCTCAGAATTACTCTGAAAATTTGTGTTAAAAAGAAAAAAAAAAAGCGTGTGAGATCCATATATAATCCTCTAGATCCTTTAATAACAATCCTATATATTTTTTTCATCTAAATTGGCCAGTGTTATGACTAAAGGAATCTAGACAAGAGAAGGATAGGTGTTTCATGCAACTTCTCATTTATCTACAGTTTCGAGTTAAATATTGCACTCTGTTTCCTTTCAACTTTCAGGTTTGTACCCAGTGTTTCATGACACAGCATGTTTTAGGTGAATATTTCATTATAGACCTACTCCTGTATCAGTGAGGTGCTGATATAGAGAGATTTAGGAATATTTTCCTGTAACAGAGTCCTGAAGTTTTTCTGAGCATCATCCTGTATAAGCAGAAGTGTACAATTTCCTGGGGAAGTGAGAAGTTCACCTAGTGAACTTAACAGTATCAATGAAGGAATTCTGTTTGTACAAAACAGCGATTAGTGCAGCAGTTAGTTTGCAGAAAACATTATTCATCAAATTGAAATATTAATGTTCCTTTAGCATGTGAAGGAAATACAGCTGTAAAGATAAATACAGAGGCATATACAAAGTTTATTTAGTTCTTGCTGATAAGAAGATCTTGATTAAGCAAAGAAAACGTGATCTTGACAATTCTTCAATCTAAATGTCATTACTTTTCTATTAAAAAAACTTGTAGTATTGCACTAGAGATGTTAATGAAGTACTTCAAGTTAAATATATATTTTTATTATTATTTGTGGAAATAGCCTTGTTCTTTTCCAAGGAGCTGTTTTCTAACCCCATGGTTGTATGACCAGTCCACACAGTGAATTTTCAGTAGAGATTTGACCTGGATTATCCATGAGCACAGTCACATTTCTCTTGAATTAGCCATAATACAAATTTCAGGTTTTATTTGATTTAACCTTTCATGTCAACAGTACAAGACAGATACTAAGTATCAAAATTATTTAAACATAGATTTTGTACCAAGTAAATCCTTTGTATAAAATGATTATAACATTTTTTTTTATTTCAAACTAGAGCTAAATAATAAGGAGCTACTGTCATGATTCTTCCAGAAACTACCTGACACTTGATCCCTCTATTATTGATCCCTCTACTGAAAAACAAACTATATATATGTATATATATGTTAGGCTAGTTATCTGATTTTAATAACACTTTTAAAATAGTATTTCAAAGTTCTTGTTCATTATTTCAACTTGATTACCATTTCTGGTGGATAGTGCCGGTCAGACACTAGGTAACTTACTCCAGGTTAGGTTAGGTTACTCTTGCCAGCATGTCAACATTTTATTACGGGTGTAGCAAATCGTACCACTTCATCAAGTGCCGTGCTGTGAAAAGCGGCAATGAAGTGAAGCAGAGATGTTGTTTCTGGCTAATCAGTGCTCTACAGTCCCACTCTGCAGTAGGTGGCTGGAGAAGTGTGCCAAGCAGCACTAAAAACACCGCAGAGCAAAACCAGGCTTCAGCAGCTTGTGCTTCCCTGGGTGAGCCCTAGCACTGGCACGTGGGGTTTCCGTTGTCGGTAGTAGGAGGCTGAAACAGTCTCTGCCTTGTGACACTGGAGTTGTTTTTCAGAAGTTCTTTCTCATTAATTCTTGCTTGAAGCCATATAATTAAAACCTCACAAGGTGTTCCTTGGTAAAATATGAGTGTTTTATACATGAAGATAGACTGCAAATCCTGCTCCTAATACAACGGACCTTCTAACCTGGCACTCTCAGAAAGCCAAGGTGCTGCCAAGTAAATTGGCTGCTAGCGCTATCAGCGCCCTGCAGTGCTTCTGTTAATTATCGTGCCATAGTGCCTAATGCAGATAGCAATCTTTCCAAAAGAGCAGACAGATTTAAAGAGGCAGAATTAATTAAAATTGATTTGGACAGTCTGTCATGTTGAGATCTGCTGGGAGACTG
>NW_010584380.1:47109-61052 GCF_000705375.1 Tinamus guttatus | reverse complement strand
GGTAGTCGCCTCACCTAGGAATGCTAATTATGGGGAAGGAATGGGATTTACCCGCTGTGATAGGTAGCTCATTGGATAGGAAGACATCAACATTTAGTTCATCTGAATCCTGTCCAGAGGGAATAATTCCTCCTTGAAACATTTTAGGATCGCAAGAAAGGGGACTAGAAAGCAAACTTCAAGGTCATAATTTTGCAAATGAGGGCATACTTTGATTTAATGCCTCTAAAGATATAGGGCTGTTAACCTTCATTGAAGATATGATAGAAAGTGGTGATGTAAAAGACCAGTACAGGAATGACAATACTGCAGGAAAGAACTGACATAGCCCAATGTAAGGCATGAGTTTATTTCCTAGTTATGAACCTCATGGTGCAGGAATACTACTCAAAATTCAGAGCTCCTTTATCTAACCTAGATTTTGTGTTGGATTCTTCTCATAGTGGAAACATCAAGTTTTATAACCAACATTGAAGAAGAATATCATCTTCTATAGAAATATGTTGGTGGTACTAGAAAATGATTTGCAAGAAAAGCCGAGTTAGTTAAAGCTGGATTTTCAAAGGCAAATACTCTTCTGAAAAATGACAAACACACCTTTTTCCAAAGACTGTGTAAATATGAAAGTAATTTCTATTTGAGGTGAATATTGGTACATTTGGTAGCTTTATTTTTAATCCTTTCCTATGGTTTCTGTGTTAGAAAACTTTGCCAGGGTTTCTGAGTGCTGAAGTTGCTACTCAGAAAGAGATCTTGGTCTAACTTTGGAGAAGGATGATAATTTGTGTTTAATGTGGGAATTTGCATACAGTGTTCTAAGCAGAAAATTGCTTCCATGCAGCACTACCTTGCTCAGAACTCGAAAAATAAATTTAAGGTGCACAGGACAGTCAAAAACTGAGGTAGCGAGAGATGAAATACTAGAAATCAAATGAAATATATCAGGCAAAATAACTTGACAATGGCGTATTGAATATATTTACATACTGAACTTATCATGCAGTGTCTTCTCATCACTGTTCACTTCTCTGGCTGCCTCTTTTCCTTTAATAGTAAAAGCGTAATTAAGCAGTAGATTATGCCACCTTTTTCCAGTGTAATTTCTACAAACATGATTCACTGCATCAGGTATATTTTGCCCTCTTACAGCTGTAATTTCAATGGGAATTGCATTTTTGCTAGACTTAAATATGGAAATAGACAAAATAATTGAGGCAATTTTAGACCTGATTCTTTTGTAGTTTTCTTCAGCTCAGGGGACAGTAAGAATGAAGTTACAAATTAAATTGGAATGTTATTATTCTGTATCAATTTTAAAAATTAAGTATGTAGTATTACATGGGCTACAAAGGAATAAAAACAGCTCACGATGCTTAAGAAAAACTGATTAAAGTAATTTGCTTAAATAGTAAAATAATGTATGTAAGAAATTCTGTGAATACAGAGAATAGAACAGTGCTGCTGGAATGATTTTGCTTCCATTTCCTAAGTGCACTTCCCAAAGTTTTCTTGGTTCTCCTACACCAGAAGTTAATCAGTTTGATTACAGAAGGTCTCCGTAGAGGAAGCTCTGCAGTACAGTGAATCCAGGCAGGCAGAGGCTGGATGTAATAAAATAAGAAGGGTACTGAAAATAATTCAGACCTACCTAATAGTGTTCCTTTATTTGTTTGTTTGTGTATTATTACAGTATTACAATTATGCCATACTGTAGATACATTATAAATTGCTTGATCATTCACTCAAGCTCAGTTTTTCTATCTCAGAGATAGGAGAGTAGTTTAGTTCCGAAAGGAGCAGGCTTGATAAATTTTTACAATGGAAAATGTATTATGAATCTTACCCAGGAATATTTTTGTTTTAGCCAGCAAATATCTGATAGAGTTCTGAACCTCTTAAACTTGTTTTTTCCTCTTCTGGATCCCCATCTTCAGCAAATGTGCACAAGAGGAGTGTAATGAACAGTAACAGTTAAAAATAAAGCTCTGCTTTCTTGTAGTTAATCTGGAGTCATTTACATAATATCTCCATCTTTTTTTTTTCTTTTTCCCTCTTAAACCTGCTCTTCTTGGAAAAAAACCAACTCTTAATAAGCAAAGGAAGTGTTCTCAGACTACTCCAAAAATATTTTATGTTCATATCAATTTTTGCTCTTTCTCAAAGTGTCTTATAAATTATCTGGCAATTTCTTTTTTTTTTTTTCAGCTGTAGCCCTGATCAATTTGAAAATAGAAAACCTCTCAGATATCATGAAAAAAAAATAGTTTAAATGCAATCTCCTGAGAGTGCTTCTGAAATGCCACTCTCCTTTCAGACCCAAATTTGTTTCCAGCTCACACAGAGCATGGCAATATGCTTTACTGCTGGTGCCTGTTCCCATAATAACAACAGCAGTGATACCCGGCTTTTATGTGGTGGATTTCTTTAGAAGATATCAAAACAATTTACAGAGACACTCAGTGAAGAGTTGCAGAGATGGTTTGCATTCTGGGAAACATGTTTGAGATGGGGGAAAAAGAGTTTTTTTTTTATCCCTAAGCAGAGACCATATCAGACTTTACCATGTCCTGTGATTTGAAGCTTAGGGAAAGGTGCATTTCACATACAGTTTTGTTCTCTTTGCATTTAGCGAAAAAAAGTAAAAATATATGGATTACAAAGATTCTGTAACCAAATTAGATTAAAATTAAGGTGTAAAATACTGAATTGAAGCTGTTTTCCTGCAAAGCTATTTATGTTGCAAATTTGCCCGGAGTTATGATGGTTTCTTTCTCACTTCAGCAAAACATAGATTTCCTCTTCACACTCTTACAGCTCAGGTAGAATTTATTTCCTTGGTGTCTGAAATTACTGTTTGGGGTTTTGATGCTCTAATCTAGTATCCAAGTAGAATCGTGGGATAATTTAGGCTAAAGGAGATCTCTGAAGTTCCTCCGATCCAGTCTGCTGCTTGAAGCTGGACCAGCTACCAGTGAAGGTAGAACGGGCTGAGTGTCTCCAAGAACAGAGATGGCACAATTTCCCCAAGCAAACTGACCCAGGGTTGAGCTGCCGCCTTTGTGATGATTTTTTTCTCCTTACATCTAATCAGAATTTCCCCTGCTGCAACTTGTGCCTCTTGCCGTTTTTGCTGTGGTTTTGCTGGGCACACCTGGGAAGAGTCTGGCCCCATCTTCTCTGTAAGGCACTCAGTCACTGAAAGCCGCAGCTGTGTCTCCTCAGAGCCTCCTGCCTAGCAAAGGGGGCCAGTGTTCAGTTGCCCCCCTTGCATGTTGCCCTCATCGCATGGGTGGCCTGCAGCTTAGCTTGCATCAGCATTGCAGCATCTTTCTTGGATGCTGAACATCCCACATTTGGACATCCCAAATTGGCACAATGCTCCGAGTATGGTCCCGCAAGTGCCTTTGGCAGGGAATAATCAGCTCTTCAGTCTGCTGGCTGCACTGGCTAACACAACCAGGGTGTTTTTGATGTGTTTCTTTGCTGCAAGGGCACATTCTTGGCCCATGCTCAATTTCCAAACACCAAATCTTGTTTCAGTCCCTGAGAAAAATCACTAATAATCAGCTGCCAGTTTGTCCTGAAAGGCTCAGAACCCAGTGACCCAGGTTCCTGATCTCTTCTTGTATGAATCAATACAAACTAAGTGTTATTACAGGGGATGATTTAGAGACTCAACCCTGGAAAAGGATCTAATTCACAGTGTATGTGAGACCAACTGGAAAACCCCAGTGCTTTTTGTAGGAAGGAAAAGTTGCCGATGAAACAAGAATAGCAAGGCAATAGTGGGTTATGAAGTGATGAGGCTGATAGGCTGAAAAGATTTTCACAACAGCATTTCACAGATTTTAATGTAGTTTAGAATGCAGGCTACCCCAGTTAGAGATAAGGCACTGAAGGTGAGAATGACCATAAACTCTAAAAATGCTAATAATGAAATTATATAGCTGTTGTAATGTTAGGTCATAGCAGCATTGCTTCTGGCTTTATTGAATTTGAAGAGGCAGCTACAGTTGTTTAGTGTGGGAGACTATTACTGCGTATCTTTGTTTCTAGTTGTGTCTTTTGTTAAATATCTGTGTGAATTTTCATCCACGTGAAGACGTACCTCAATGGTCAAAGAAGACCACTTGGCTACAAAATACCTATTTGTATTTATTATAAAATAATTATGTTATGTCTGTCTTTCTTTTATTTCCTTTACTTTTTCATTTTAACCATAATCTTTTCAGTTCTTAATGCAATATTTATGGAGATTTATTCACAAGTTGTAAACATAGTGAAACTGCAGACGTTGAAGGTAGAATCATTGTTTCAGATGTATAGTATCCTTAAAAAAGGGAAAGTAGTTTTGTTCTAAGCTAAATTGGTTTGGTATAGACATATTTTTTATTTTCAGAAAACAAAGTTTTCAGCTTTTAGAAAGAGTTCTAGTTATTCATTCTTTGGATTTTTTTTAATGTTTTACTCAAAAAGAGAAGACAAGTGTGGTAAAAATTATAAATGCCCTTTAGAATGTTTTTATTAGTTTACAACGATAGCTATCTATGCATTTTTAGTTATTTGCATTATCTAAGAAGCATTGATTATTGACAAAATATTTTGGTGAAGTTGTTGATTCCTGTAGCAAGCTCTTGCTCCATTTCAGGATCATAGGTACTAACAATATCTTAGGTGCTTGGCATGATATAATTTTTATAAAATGAGAAGTTTATAATATATATATAATTAGATATAACATATATAATTGATTTATCTGGAGAGTTTAGGAGTTGGAAGCAACATCTGGATATCATGTACTCTAACTGCCTAGCTCGGGCAGGGTCATGCACAGGAGGTCACTCAGAACAGTGCCCAGTTCGATTTTGAGTATCTTCAAGTACGGAGACTCTACAGCCTCTCTGGGCAACTGGTTCCAATTTTCAACCACCCCCCAAAAAAGCTTCTTTTTCTTAAATTTAAATGGAAATTTTTGCATTTCAATTTATGTCCATTGTGTCTTGTCCTGTCCCTGCGTAGCACCACAAAGAGCTGCATCTACCACCTTTTCTCCCTCGCTTCAGATATTTGTGCGCATTGATACGGTCTCCCTGAGCCTTCTCCAGGCTGACCAGTCCCCGCTCTCTCTGCTTCTTCTTGTGGTGCCACCTGTCCCTTAATCATCTTGGTGGCCCTTTGCTTCACTTGCTCCAGTACATCCATGTCTCTCTTGTCCTGGGGAGCCCAGCGTGTCAGTCAATGTGTTGTGGACCCCCAGATCCTTCTCTGAAAAGCTGCTTTGCAGCTGGTTGGGCGGAAGGGGCTATTCCCCTCCAGGAACAGACCTTGGCACTTCATGAGGTTCCCGCTGACCCCTTTCTGTGGCCTGTGGAGCTCCCTTCGATGGGCAGCACTCCCGTGTGCTGCATCAGCCGCTCCTCCCAGGTCAGCGTCACTCACAGACTTGCTGCGGGTGCACCCTGGCCCCTCATCCACGCTATTAATCGGGGTGATTAACAGTATTCGCCCCGATATCAATTCTTGGGCTGCTCCACTGCTGACTGGCCTCGAGCTGGGCTTCGTGCTGTGCATCACGGGCAGGAAGGCGCGAGCGCTCCTCACCGTGCAGACAGCCTGAGAGGGAATCACAGCGCTAACGCATTGGTAGCAGATCTGGTAGTAGATTTGTAGAGCTATACAGAAGCCAGCAATAGTTCCAAGCTGATGCAGTTACCCAGCTTCTCATTTTAACCAAGCCAAGCCTAAAAAAGAAAGATTTTAGATTTCCATGAAATCAGTGACAGAAAGAATAATAAGAACCCTTATAATCTGATATTAAGGTAGTCATAGTTAGCAGATACAAGTATCTTGGTATTAAATAACAGTTACTGATCTATTTAAATTGATTGACCTGATATTTAGCTGTTCAGAATATTTGTTTTGCTGATTTAAACTTATTTTTATGTAGAGATGAGAAAAAGAGGTTTCACAGGAAACCCATCTGATTGCAGCAACTTGAAAAGCAGTTTGAGTTTCAGCCAGTGGAGTGAGTAGGTGTTAACTTGCATCCAATACATGTGGTGTTTTCAGATGAAGGTGATTTCCAAGTTTCTGAATAGTCCTTCAGCTATTACTCTTTTGGGTTATAGCAAGCAGGTACAAGATAAAAACAATGAAAAAGAAATGGTATTTTTAATTAACTCAGCGTGAAGCTGCAAGCTCCTTGAAGGAGAGGGTTTAAGCTAGAAAATGAAAGCTGTACTATCTCTACAGTAATAGAATACTACAAACATCATGAACCAGATTTTTCTGAAGATAAAAATTAATATTGATCCTTCAAAATCAATGAAGTTACATTGACCTACCTCAGCTGAGAATTGGGACTTCTTTATTTTCAGACAAATACCACCGAAATGCCCTTATTTTAAATGGGCAGTACTTACCTAGAGGCAAGGTTATCAGCATTTTTGCAACTGTCCATTCAAACCTTTAACTGTAATAACGATGGTTAATCAGAATACTCAAAGAAGGGAGCAGAATGAAAAGATAAGGCAATTAAACCTTACATCCCTCCCGATGCTGACCTCTCGGTCAGCACACAGTACACTGCACAGATCCTGCCTCTGGTCACCGGTACTTTGATCTTTTGAACTCTTACTGGATTTTCTTGGAAGGAAAATCTGTTCTTCATTTTTGCTGTCAAGCAAAAGGATGATCACATGAGAACCTGCTGCTTCCCCTCGGGATGAAGACGGGACACTCAGATGCTGTAATCTCTAGTGCTGAGTGGGAGCTGCCCACGGGCTCCTCCTCGCAGCTGCCCCAGCCAGGCCATGCTGTGGCCAAGGGCTGCGTGCAGCACCCGCAGCCTTGGGCTGCCTCGGGTCTGGTCCTACGTGGATCCCCAGCTGCCCCGTGTTGCGTAGCCTTGCGGTTAGGCTCGCTGTAGCAACCGGCTTGATCCAGATCTTGGAGAAGCCACTTGTACTGTCTGCGCACGCTCCAGGTTTCCTTCCTGCCTCTTGGTCTGCTTGATGATTAACATTTATCTTGGCCAGAGGTGAATTGGCTCTGACAAGAAGTGAAAGTGGTTAACACATAGGCAGGGATTTGCAATTGCTGCCTTGTAAATAACTGACAGGGAACAGAGACCCTAGACCCCTTGGAGGGATCCTTGGGTGATCACGCCCAGTGATGGGGACAGCCTGTGCTCTGGGAATGGGCTGTCTGAGGTGAGAAGAGCAGTTTTAAAGGCCAAGTAATTTTGACTAAATTTATACATTTCTTTTTAAAAATATAGCCTCTTAAAATACAAAAACAAGAAAAAATGGATAAAAACTTAGTGGTTGTCATTTCTAACAACATTGACTCTCTTTAAAGTTTCCTTACTCTGCACCAAAGACATCAAGTTTAAAAATCTGTAGCAGTCATTTATTTAACTAAAAGCATTTTATTAATAAAGAAAAGAACAGCAAGGCACAACCAAGCAGTTAGCAATTGTTTCCACAATGTAATCTCTTCACCACATCTTTATTTGAATAGCTTCTACCTGGGGATAGAATTGAGAGTGGGATGTATTTTTCTA
This sequence comes from Tinamus guttatus, assembly GCF_000705375.1. The sequence goes on along the minus strand of NW_010584380.1, from coordinate 53,488 downwards.
AATAAATAAGTAAAATGCAATAAACAATTAAAAAACATATCATGTCAATAACTAAATTAATGCACTGTAAATAGTCAAGAATATTTTAAAGTGATTTCATTTTAGGATTAGTGAATCCTACTTTGTCTCTGTAAATGTATACAGTTGTGCAACCTTAACCACATCCTGTGAAAGCTGATTAAAAATCCATTGGTTCACTTTAAGAGTTACCTTAAACAAAAAACAAATCAGCAAGTATTAGTTCCTCTTCATTCCAAAATAAATCTCATTATTTCTTTTAGATAACCAAGTTTGAGTTTATAACACCCCTTCAGGATTATATAGTCATAACAAACTGATGCTCAACAGAAGCAGCTGCATTGTAAATACAAAGAAATTCAGAATTCTTAAAGGAACAATTTAAACTTAGTCTTTGACAATACTTTTACTTATATCCTTTCCTCAATTGTGGCAAAATGTTGGTGCTTTCTGTAAGGGATGCTTGAAGTAGAAGGCTACTGATTCTGGACTTTTCCGTAATATTGGTGAATTTTAAATTATGAGATTAAAATAATTAATTAATATGCTAATATGTTAATATTAATATGTTAATGTCTGTATGTTAGCAATATTTTTGGATAATGCAATAATTCAGAGAATTATGATGGAATAAAGGATATTTGCCATGAGCAATCTCAGGGCAAAATGATGACAAGCAGTTAATATGCAAGACAAGCATTTTTTCCACAACTGTGAAAAATGCATAATTTTATTTTCCAAGATCTGTTATTTGAGAATATACTCCTGTTGCTTTGTTCCCATTAGACAGACAGTTCCCACAGTTGCGAAGGGCAGTCGTTTGAAGCATAGCTCCCAATTAAGAGTTCCATCCAAATACTCTATGCAGTGGAAAAAATCACAAAACCTAACTTAACTTTTACATATAGTTTTATGACATCAAATAAAAATATATGAACCGTTAAAGCTGTATAGAAATCAAAAGCTGAGCTTCCAAGCCTATGCAATGGACCTCAAGGTGATAAGTGGCAGTTTATGACCCATCAAGAGGGTTCTATCTGGAAGCTTTTCATGCCTCTATTTATTGAAAGAGAACAGAGATTTACCTTAAAGCAGAGGCTTATTTAATTACCCTGAACTCTTTATTTAATAAATGAGCAACCAAAGTCATGAACATGTGGATTATTATTATATTCTTCCAGAATAATGTCTGAGAGAGTAAGTATATCTGCTGCAAATCAGTAAAGGCAGTTTTATAATTTCTCTCTTTTTTTCTTTTTTCCCTCTCTCTGTGTTAAGGTTTATAGCACAAAATTAGAAAAACTTCCATTATTACCCAAAGCTTTAGGTTTCTGGTATTAGACCTGTTCTGATAAGTTGTCTGTTCTATTTGTGTGTGTGTATTTTAACAAAATTAGGCAGTAGAGGGTTGTTGCTCATACTTTTAGATTCAGGTGGTTCAAATGCAATTCCTATTTATGAATATCCAGAATTATCATGATACAGATTTATCTGTGTGTTCATGTAATCTTACCCTGGACACTTATGGTTGAAGGCTTTTGTCTGAACTAAATGACCATGTCTATTATTATTTCATCCCCAAAAGCTGATTCAAAGCCCCATTATCAAGTTGTCTTACGGAAAATATGATTCGTGGAAACTAGGTGGATTCTTCCAGGCCTGTTCAGCTTCACGTTCACCTGAAGTACTGCTTTAGACTCTTGGTTGTTTGCACAAGGGCTTAAGCGGAGAGCTGCCAAAGCCCTGCGGTGGCTGAGGAGTGCAGGGCTTTGGAAAGGTGTTTTGGGAAGTCTTGGGAGCTGCACGCAGGCGGCTGCTGCACCAGCAGGTGGTAACTGCAGCTCATGCTTGGCAACTCTCGCTTATTCCACTTCTTGCTCTGCATTTCCCACAAATTGCTTTGTTTTATAATATGAACATAGGTCATGTTGTTCGTCCGTCTAAAGAGGAAAGCAAATTCCTCTGAGTGCTGTTTGCGTTTGTTGTTGTGCTCTATTCATCCACGTCACGGAATGGGTGGTTTCACTCCCCAGCCAAACGCAAGGTGCGCGCGCCCTCGCTCGCAGCCTTCGCTGAGGAGCTGCCGTTCGGCGCGGTGCTCTTACCCGCTCTGCGCGCTTCAGAGGGGGCCGCAGGGCGCCCTTCCTCTTTACCGTCCTGAGGCACGAGTGCGTTACCGAGAAGGTGGGTTTGAAGAGAGAAATCTTCCATGAGAATGGTATTCCATGAGAATTATTCCTCTTAAAAATGGCATGTTTTTAGTAGTAACAGGGCAAATCTGAAAAACAAACAGCTTATCTTTTAAAACAAAGCCAAACAGCTTAGAGTGCTCGATATGGATATTCACTCGACAATGGATATAAGGAGAACAGTATTTGAAACTGTATTATGGACAACCCTTAGAGTGCTCGATATGGATATTCACTTTTACGACAATGGATACAAGGAGTACAGTATTTGAAATTGTATTATGGACAACATTTTTACCCTCTAAGAATAAAAACTGCATTTCATTTTCTAAGAATTCATATTGATGACCTATATGGTCTCTGAATTTTTTTCTTTTCCTTTTTTTTTTCTTAAAATAAGTATTTATGGGACACTTTCTGTTACTTTTTAAATGACAAAACTTTGACACACTGAGTTGGCATTTGTGTCCTTTTCATGATCAAACAAAATATTTAGTGTAAAATGAATACTGCCTTGTAGTCCACAAAAGTGATGTTTTAACAGGTAAACAATTTTAATGCCTATTACAAAGTTGCTTCCATCCTCATCATGTATTTTGAAGTGCTTGCTAAAGACTTGCATTTCTCTTTCATAATTTGAATAGTTTGCAGCAGAGAATACAGCTGATTACTCATACTAAAAATTACCCCTAACTGGCTTGTAAAGCCATCTCCTCTGAAGGTGGTGGAGGTCTCAGCTGTTTCTCCCTGACACATCACTTGTTGCTTTATTTCCGTCATCCAGCCTCATCAAGCGGTTTGACATTTTACGGTGTGTCCTTTTCCACACATGCTAAAATGAAGAGTCATAGCCATATTCCAGGAAAAAGAAAAAAAACAAACATATTTAAGAAGGGGAGAAAAAATGATTGCCCTTTTCCTTTGATCAGATAATCTCTCAGCCACCTGCCTTGTTGGTACATGAGAAACTGCTGTGACTGTCGTGTCGTCCAAACACAGTGCCACAGGGACTTTTTTCCTCTAATGACACTTTATTGGTGCTCATTAATGAGGAGACAAGGTGACCTTATTATTTTCCCTCCCTTAATGCTGGTTGTTGTTTTTCTGGGACCCGGGCTGGAGGTGGTTCCTAATCGCCGTCCTTCCCAACGGCCTCCAGCCGCCGAGCGCGCGGGCCTGCAGCCTGCTCGCCACAAGGAGGCTCCCTGCGCCACAGACGGCCCCGAGCTCCGGCAGTTGATACGTTTTTATGGCTTTTAAACGTGCCTGACCTTTTGCATTGCTCTGCCTGAATTAGCAGGGCACGGTTTTATTAGTTTAAAGACGTTCATGTTGGTGCGACGTCTTTTCGGAAGCGTGCTGGTTCTCTTCGTGGTTTCTCATGTGGTCTGTGGAGAAGAACTAAGGACTAATCGTGCCCAGCTTGGACTCCAGTGAACCCATAGAGGCCCTAGGCAGGGTGATGAATTTCAGTGAGGACCTATTACTGCTATGCCTGCGGTGTCAGTGGGATTCAAAAGATTAGTAATAACTAACAAGTACTAATAAAAACTCAACAGCCCTGATTTAATGCTTTTGTCATAATTTTTCCAGCGGAAGAGGTCAAGAATTGAATCAACATGGCATAGAAACATTCCCTTTCAAATTTCAGAATTATCTTCAACCTTTGGTTAACTCCAGTAAAAACAAGTAAGAATCTAAGAAAATAAAGTCAGCCTAACATAATGCTAAATTGTTGCTGCATTAATGATTATACCCCACTTGCCACTCTTATTTATTTTCTTACCCCCAAAAAACCCCCAAAGACATTACTGTAAATGAATATCCCTCTTTCAGACATGATTTATCCTTAGTCAGTTTTGCAAACTTCACTATCTAAATTTAGGTATCTCACCATGCTTTTAGAAGCCAAGTGACATTCAGAAATAATCGCCCATATATATAGTGAAATGCAACTAAAATCAGGGAAGGAAGGAAAAGATGAAAGATATAATTTATTAGGTGCCTAGCTCTCAATTACAGTGTTTTGAAAGCTCTCGTGTGTGTATGTGTGTGTGTGTGTGTGTGTGTTTTTCTTTTAACATATAGATTCTTAAAAATATTTTAAGATGACATTTGCTTATTCTTATTTGCTGTCATACCCTGAAATTACTTACTCTTCTTATTTTTTCATGGAGCAGGGACTGAACTATTTGGGTATGCATTGATGTTTTTCACAAAAATATAGAGTCTTTCACAAAATCATTAAAATTAATATCTTCCCTATTTCCAATATACGTCATCCAAAAAATAAACTCACTTGAAAACAAAAAGCCAGTTGTACACTAACTTTTATTTCAGTTGTACACTAACTTTTATTTATGGACAACAGAAATGCTGTTAGTCTGCTTAAACATACTTTTATTTCAAGAAGTAACGAGGGCAAAGCCTTTTCATAGAAAATCCATCTTTTTTGTAATATCTAAGCCTTAAGATAGTCTTAAATGAATTTCACATATTAATAAGTAAGAATTGTTTTCATATGATCCTAACAAAAGATAACTCTAATGAGGTACACTTATGAATAAAAACAATTACATGCCACTCCGAAAAACTGTAGTAAAAGGTTTCACTCTAAACAAAAAGAATTCAAGATAAGAATTCCTTTTACTTATTTTCCAAGAACTCTTTAAAGAGTAAGATATTATTTATCCCCAAAGGTATGAAAAGTCTTGAAAATTTAGCATGGCTGGAGGATTAAATTAAACCGCTGTTGTCCCTATCAGCACCTTGGGGATGTCAGGCATCTTTAGATACCTGTTTTTAGAGAACTCAATCAAGTTCCTAATCCAAACAGCCACTGAAGTCTCACAGTTGACCAAACAGACTAGTGCCAAATAGCTCTCTGAATTGCACTTGCTTAGGTCCTTGTTGACTCCAATGAGTGATCACACACCTAGAAAACAGGCAAAGACTTTGAAATGTACATTTTTTTAATCTGTGTTCAGTCTATAATGGTGTCTGGAAGTTGATTCTACTTCTGTTTATAGAATATTACAAAATAGTTAAATTTATTCTCACTTTTAAACTCTGAAATCCTACATGTAGTAGGATCAGGAATGTCAGTAATTTTCTTCCTGATAGATCAGTGTTGGGGTCTGAGTTCTAGCTTCATATTGCTTGATATTTTTTCTTGTTGTTATTATGTGTTACTTTGCGAAAGAATGAAAAAGCCTACACAACAAAGCAGTGAAGAATTAGATGCTTTGTCACATCTAGGCAGGCAAGAATTCTGTTTTATCAAGTTTTAACATAAAACAAGTCTGTGAAAAAAAAAAAGTCTGTATGTAATGACAAGCTTTTGGTCTTCTAAAAGGTTGGACTATATCTGAAATTAGGTTTCATAATAAAGAAGCCCATGAAGTCTGAGTATGAAACTGTTTTATGTCTGTAATAGCACAGTGTGAAGATACTCTACATTTAAGACCTTTTTACTCTTACTGGATTCAGTATTTCATGGATCACTTAAGTTTACTGCAGTCAAGTAGTATCAGATAGATGTAATGTTTTTAATATTGAAGTTTACTTAGCTTTTCAAAAGTCAAACTTAAACAACACTCTCTTTAAAGTGTTATATCCTAGTCCTCAGTCATTAGAATTAAAGTTTACTTAGCTTTTCAAAAGTCAAACAACACGCTCTTTGAAGTGTTACATCCTTGTCCTCAGTCATTAGAATTAGCGTTATCAATATTAGAATTAGCATTATCAACATTTTTAGTATTATTAAATATTTTCCATAGTGGGTATCCTAGTAGATAGCTTAGTTAACTTTACATCTGCATTATTTACTGTCTTAATAATAATAAAAAAGAAAAGCAGGAACAAATATAAAATGATCCTTTACCTATTCATCCAGGATAGCTTAGTTAACTTTACATCTGCATTGTTTACTATCTTATGGAACAAATATAGAATGATCCTTTACCTATTCATCCAGATTAGGTGAGTGCAAAGCAAGCTGCTCAAGTGACTTTTCAGTTTAGCAGAGCTTCCTCAGGACCTCTCCCCTCAGCTGTTTTGTAAAACTGCTGTTTTGTGTCCGTTCTATTTGTATTTTGATGGGTATTCAGCAAATCCCTCACTTCCCAGGCAACCTTTTCCTAGGCTAACCCACGATTCAAAAGGGAAGCAGG